>CAIGQZ010035066.1:480262-521956 GCA_903798205.1 Danio tinwini | reverse complement strand
ATATATATATATATATATATATATATATATATATATATATACTTTATTTATAGAACTTTTTGTAAAAACATAACACCAAATAATGTACATCAGGTATATATGTTAACAACGGTGTTATTACCTAATACTAACTAGAACATGCACCAAAACACTAGCAAAAAATACAGCAATTATACAGCACCATCAAAATAAATAAATAAAAAATTCTCAGCCAGAGTAATGGAATAAGAAACAAAATAGAATGACATGTAAAATGAAAGGAGAGAGTAAAAAAATTATTACCAAAAAAAATTATTACAGAAACATTATTAACCTATACATCTAAGGAAAGGGGCCCATATTTTGTCATACAACTTCTGTTTGCCAAATCTAGAGAAACGTAACCTTTCCAGCTTGAGGGCAGAAACCATTTTAGCTAACCATTTAAAAAAAAAATTGGAGGTGTCTTTTTCAGTGATAGAGATTTTGACCACAAAATTGCAGATAAAGAACTGTTACCAACTGAACAAGCCTCAAAATGTAGCCACTTAGGACATGTATCTAACTGATCGGAAGCAACTTGATCACACTCATGCCAAAACATCATAGCCCTCATGTTAGCTGCCCAGTAGTATTGACGGATAGTGGGCAGCGCTCACCCTCCCACTTTCCTAGATTGTTGCAAATGAGGTTTTGAAATTCTGCTTGCCCTATATCCCCAAATGAAAGGAAAAATCACAAAATCTAAGAATTAAAAAAAGGATTTTGGAAAAAATATGGGTAAATTCTGAAAAAGAGAAAGAAAATGAAGTAAAATAACCATCTTGATGGCATTAATTCGACCTATTAATGATAATGGAAGAATTCTCCATTTCTCAATAAATAATTTTAATTTGTTAAATTCTGTTTATTTATTTGAGTAAATGTGTGTAAATCTATATTTATTTAGGTTTTAAATTAATTACAGTAATATTATTGACTAATATGAAAGTGTTCATCTGATTATGTGCAATGCAGTTTGTACAGTAATATTTTCTGTCTTTTAGTAGATATATTATATTAGAGACTTGCTTTGATTACCAAATAAAGTGAATTTAATTGGATTTGCATTTTAAACATTAAATAAAAGTGAAAAAGATATAATTTTTTTATTTCACATATTAAGGTTTCAGTTATGATACTCCCAAAATAATTCCGCAAAAATCAGCAGATTTTTACCAAAATTCTCAGCAAAAATTGCAAAAAACGTCCGCAGATTCCGTCTGGCCCTGCCAATTACCAATTACAACCCCCAGAAACAACATAGCAACAATCTATCTATTACTTGGGACACCCAACAACAACATAGCAATGTTCTGACTTATTACTACACCCAACAACCGCATATCTTTCTAACTATAGAGTAGAACCCTTGGCAACTACAGTATATAGCAACACTCAAATAACAATAACAATCCCGAAAAAAAAACATAGCAACATTCTAACTAACAATTGAACCCCCCGCAACCACATAGCAATGCTCTAATAACAATCTACAACCCCCAATCTACAACTACAAATTACAACCCCCAGCAAGCACATAGCAACACAACCCTAGCAACCACATAGCGACAAAATAATTACAAATTAGAACCCCCAACAACCACATAGCAACACTCTGATAATCAATAACAGTCCCCAACAACCACATAGCAGCACTTTAACTACCAATCAGAACCTCCAGCAACCTCATAGCAATGCTCTAATGACCAATTATAACCCCCAGAAAACCACATAACAAGACTCTAACTACATATTAGAACCCTTGACAACCACATAGCAACACTAATAAAAATATTAACACTAATTACACTATTAAATATTAACACTATTAACACTAATAAAAACCCCAGCAACCACATAGCAACACTCTGACTACAGGGTAGAACCCTTGGCAACTATATAGCAACATGCTTATAAATATTACACCCACAGCAACGACGTAGCAACACTCTACAGATTAAAACCCTTGACAACCACATAACAGCAGACAAATGACCAATTAGCAACCCCAGAAACAACATAGCAACACTCTATCTATTAATCTGGACCCCTAACAACAACATAGCAATGCTCAGATTTATTACAACCCCCGGCAACCACATAGCAACACTCTAACTACAAAGTGGAACCCTTGGAAACTATACAGCATCACTCTAATAGCCAATTACAACCCCAGAAACCACATAGCAACACTCTTACTACCAATTAGACCTCCCAGCAACCCCATAGCAATGCTTTTTACAAAATTACAATTTACAAATCCCTAGCAACCACATAGCAACACTCTGATCAATTACTATACCCAACAACCACATAGCAATGCTCTAACAGCCAATTATAAACCCAGCAACCACATAGCAACACCCAAACTAACAATTAGAACCCCCAGCAACCACAAAGTAACGTTCTAATAACAAATTTACAACCCCCAGCAACCACATAGCAATAGGCCAATTACATATTATAACCCCCAGCAACTACATAGCAACACTCTGATAGCCAATTACAATCCCCAACAACCACATAACACTCTAATAACCAATAACAGCCCCAGCAACCACATGGCAGCCATGCTTTTATAACTAGTTACAACCTCCAACAACCACATAGCAACACTCTAACAGCAGACTAGAACACTTGGAATCATATAGCAACATTTAAATAACAAATTACAACCCCCAGCAACCACATAACACTCTAATAAGCAATTACAACCCCAGCAACCTACATATACTTTGCCATATGCTTAGTGCACTAAGTGACTGTATTATCATCAATAAAGTTACCTGTTTAGCACAAAAGTTTGTAAAATACAAAAATGTAAAAAACGAAATCTTACCTATGAAATATTCTGCCTTTGTGCTTTGTTTTTCTTTGTTTGCTCATTATTTCACCCATACACTGCGCTAAAGTCCAGCATCTTTACATTGGCTTTAGTCTTGACTAAGTGCGGTTGAATGACATTTGTCCTGGGAGCACTGTGCAAATGTGGCGGCGTTATTTACGCATGCTCAGGGTCTGTATGCGATATCTAGTGTATATATCTATGGAAGCTTTGTAGCTACTGCAAGAAATCACCATGAACTTTTTCTAATGTAAAAAAAATGTAGTAATAAACGCAGTTTAGCTCACTTAAGATTGCAGTATTTATTAGTAATCGACTCTTCAGCGTACTTATTTATGAACACATTCAAGCGTTGTGAGATATTTTAGCGGAGTGCTGAGTCATCTTCAATAAAGCCTGGCTTAATGTGACTCTGGATGGTGGCCAGATCTCCTCCTTTGCTCAATATATCACACATGTATAACCACAACAAGACTATGCGCATTACACCATCCATCTATCAGCGCGGATGAGAGCTGCCGCCCTTCCTCTCCATCTTTGTCAGTGAGTGGAAGCACCTGTAAATAATTCCCTTTATTTTTGAAGCAGATTTTTTCTTTTATTTTACCTTGCTATTGTGTTACTTGCCTTTAGAGAGGTCCTGAAAAGCAGAAACTTTGTCCTGGTATACCCCTGATTTTATATTAACCACTTTATTCACAGTAAACCTGTAGTTTTTTTTTCACTTCTGTGCCGAGGTTTTAGAAGCGTACGATGGTAATGCATTAGCATGACGAGAGTGGAAGGGTTCAGGTTCCCAGCTCACGGTTCAGGTTGTTGAATATTTTAGAGGTGTGATGATATTTAGATATATGCTCGAAATGTGCCATAAACCATCCAGCAAACAAATTACCTGGGGATAAAAATCTGTGTTTGGGATGTGCTCTGCCGCATTTGCTGAAGAAAAGATTTAGATCAGATTTTTTTTCCAGCTGATAAACAAGAAAAACATTAACAACTCATTTAGAATTCACTCAACTTTTAAGAGCTTGAACATTTGAAGCAAGAGATACTGCTATTGTGTTTTTAAAGTGAAAAAATGCCAAGATTTTTGTTGCAATTTGCAAGAAAATATTTAATAGAAATGTTATGGTCATTTTTTTGGTCAACGTGGCATGGTTGTTGGTGCCAGATGGGCCTGTCTGAGTATTTCATAAACTGCTGATCTACTGGGATTTTCACGCACAACAATCTATAAGGTTTACAGAGAATGGTCTGAAAAATAGAAAAAGTCCAGTGAGTGGCAGTTCTGTGGGCGCAAATGCCTTCTTGATGCCAGAGGTCAGAGAAGAATGGCCAGACTGGTTCGACCTGATAGAATGGCAACAGTAACTCAAATAACCACTCATTACAACTGAGGTATGCAGAAGGGCGTCTCTGAATGCACAACATGTCAAACCTTGAGGCGGATGGGCTAAAGCCGCAGAAGACCACACCAGTTGCCACTCTTGTCAGCTAAGAACAGGAAACTGAGGCTACAATTTGCACAGGCTCACCAAAATTGGACAATAGAAGATTGGAAAAACATTGCCTGGTATGATGAGTCTCGATTTCTGCTGCAACATTTAGATGGTAGGGTCAGAATTTGGAGTCAACAGCATGAAAGCATGGATCCATCCTGCCATGTATAAGTGGTTTAATGGTGGTGCAATGGTGTGGGGGATATTTTCTTGCCACACTTCGGGCCCATTTGTACCAATTGAGCATTGTGTCATTGCCACATCCTACCTTGGTATTGTTGCTGACCATGTCCCTCCCTTTATGACCACAGTGTACCCATCTACTGATGGCTACTTCCAGCAGGATAACGCACATTGTCGTAAAGCACGAATCATCTCAGACTGGTTTCTTGAACATGTCAATGAGTTCACTATACTCAAATGCCCTCGATGGTCCCCAGATCTCAATCCAAAAGAGCACCTTTGGGATGTGGTAGAATGGGAGATTCGCATCATGGATGTGCAGCCAACATATCTGCAGCAACTGTGTGATGCTATCATGTCAATATGGACCAAAATCTCTGAGGAATATTTCCAGTACCTTGTTGAATTTATACCACTAAGGGATAAGGCAATTCTGATGGCAAAAGGTGTGTATTTTGATGGTACTGATGGTATTTTTTTCAGACATGTTTTCAGAAACAATTTTTCAGACCACCTCAACCACTTATCAACGCTCTGATAACCAATTACAATTCCCAACAACCATATAGAAACACTCTAATAACCAGTTGCAACACCTAGCAACAAAATAGCAACACTTTAACAACCAATCAAAACACCAAGCAGCCACACTTTAATTACCCAGCAGAAGTTTTGTAGAGATGTTAAATTTTCCCTTGTAAAAATCTAGTTTTTGGTGTTAAAGTGACATTTGAATATGCCTATATTATATTTTAAATATAATTCATAGTAGTTTTCATCCTCACACTGCAAAAAATGCAATGTCTTGTTTCTATACCAAATATCTAGAAAAGTAATAGAAATATTGTTGTTTTCAGAAATAATGTCAAAATGATGTTGTTGCTTTTTTAAGAGCACTTATTATGCTCCTTTTTAAAATATGTAAAATAATTATCTGATGTCCTTCGGCTGTATATAAATTCCAGCTCAAAATACCATACAAATAATGTTTTAGAGCTCTTTGAAACTGTGACGGATGACACTGGACAACGGAAATGAGGATCCACGTGCAGTTATTAATAGGAATAGTCAGACAGGCAATTGTCGAAAGGTAAAAACAGGGGCGTACAGATAATGCAAAGAGCGAGGTCATAAAACTGGCAAAAGTTCAGGACAGGCGGCAAGGAATCGACAGTAACAGTAAACAATGCAAAGATCAAAACTATGGCAGGACCAACAGGGAAAAACGCTTCATAATGCTTCACAAGGAAAAACAAGACTCAGCAACGTGTGTGTGTGTGTGTGTGTGTGTGTGTGTGTGTGTGTGTGTGTGTGTGTGTGTGTTAGAGAGATGAATATAGTCCAGATAATGTCAGTTTAGTGGCTAATTTGTATGAATTTGTACGAGTTCAGTTGTACAAAAATGTACGATTTTAAGAAGGAGGTGTGGCACCCAACCGCACCCCTAATCCCAACAGTCATTGGGTGATTAGCAAATCATGCTAAATTGTACAAGTTAGATCATACGAATTTATACGAATTAGCCACTATATGAAAAAGTTACAAATTGCCATGAGATTGCGTTGGATAATCAGCTGCTTTAAATTCAAATAAGATTGTGCACTTTTCATTGGAGCATTGGAGCTACAGATGCCTGTGTGTCAGCATAGTGGCAGATTGAAAAACAATGCTGCATCCAAATTTGCATACTATACATCCTAAATAGTATTCGAAAATAGAATTAGTATGTCCCAAATTGCAGTATGTTGAAAAGAGTATGCCAAAGGCTACCGGATGGTTTACTATTTCCAGAAAAGATTCAAAGTGTAGAACCGTCCATACTCTAACCGCTGATATTGCCCACAATACATTGCACCTTGGACGTGAATTTGATTAGAATTACAAATGCAGGGTGAAAAGTGTAAATAAACTACAAACATGGCGAACGCTCGAGACCAACCGTCAAGTAGAGAGGCTTCGGCAAAGTTGTTTGAATGACTATTTACTAATATCTAGCCAACTGGAAAACATTTAAATCATGTTTTCTATGTTATATTTCATCTGCAACAACAATGTGAACTTATATCAACATATGTTTGGACAATAACATCTGAATGCATCATTATTTAAAGACCTGAGGAGATTTCTCTGCATGAAAGACTCTTCTCTTCTTATGAAAGAAGATATTAACCTGCTGCTGCTTCTCTAATAAGGTAGGAAATAAAAAAAAATGAAAGAAATGTGGATGATGTGTGGATGATTGACAGGACTCGTAACTAAGCAACATAAAGATCAGTTAACGAGGAAGTAGTATGTCCCAAAGCTTGCATACTCTTCTGTTGCACACTCAAATGTATATACCTTTCCATCACAAAAAAGTGCATACTTTTAGGGCGTAGTATAAGTATGCGAATTTGGATGCAGCACAGGACCAATGTACTATGCTAATATGGAAGAGATTGTCACTAATAATGGGCGGAGCTTTCCCCCTCTGATGACACGTACGAAGGGAAAAGTCAATTAAAGTGTTTCTGCAGACACTTTTTTAGAAAGTGTGATTATAAAAATTTGAAGCTGGTTATAATCACATACTGTTGAACTTTGTTTAAACCTCTTATAAAAGTGATTTCCCTTTTAAAGCAAGCTAAATAATATTCCAACATGGTAAGTAAAATAACAGTATTTCTAACTAAAAACGAGATTATATAGCTTGTTTTTGGAGTAATAAAATATATATTTTTTTATTTGTGTAGAAAACAATGCACTGCAAACTGTAGTTGATATGCTTTTATATCAAACTCTGACGTCAAGTGACTCCAAATGCGTGTTTCTGGAATTCATAAAAATTCTCAGTGAATATTTCATTCCAGAGTCGTTTTTTTTTTCGTTATAAATCATACAGAAGTAAACACATGGGTAAACCCAAAATACTGCCTAAGGAGCCTGACCTTGCAGAGGGGGAAAATATAATAAAAATGAAAAGCAGGGGAGGAAAAAATCCCTTCCAGGGAGGCTGTAAAGTTAGCACATCTTCCAAGTGTGCCCCCGGTGTCAAGTCCATTTCATCGCTGTTTAAAAGTTGGGCAGGACTGCGCCGGATAGCCAAAGAATAAATTTTCCTCTTGGCTATATGAAGGGAAAAGCAGCTTATTTGTGATGCGGTCTTGAGAATGAACCAAATACACTCCGGGGAAGAAAAGTGCCTTGGGATAGAGAAGTGTGTAAGATGCACGGAAACTTGTGCAGGTTTATCTCCTTATGTTCTTTTGAGTGTTAAATCTTCCAACAACTTCCTAAGAATGTTTCCTTTAGGTTATATATAGAGCATGACACTTCCAGGCTCCAAACTCGTGAAAAAAAACTGCATGCGTGTACCTTCTGTAGTCATTTTTTCCAGATGTTTTTGATGACTGATATTGTTTCCAATGGTCTGAACAATGATAATTTACATTTCTAATTCCATTATAAAGGAATGTTTAAGAATACCGAGAAAAATGCTTGATATTAGTTATGCAGCAAATATAATAAAATAACAATTTTTGCATTTTTTATCTATTTTAAGTTAAAAAAATCATAAATAGGACATGTTTATAGATGTTTTAAATAAATAGTTGGCAGAGAACCAACATGCTAATATATTCTAGAAACATGTTAATTCATGGTAGGAATTAGCTAATTCATTTTAACAGTATGCTATCAATGCTAGAAACATGCTAGCAACATATTGATTCATTTATTAATTTTGATAGCAGCATGCTAATCATGACAGAAACATGGGTGCATCATTAAAATTCTGCAAAATTTAATCCTAACTAGATTTATGCTAACCAAGATAACAACATATATGGTAAAACGTAATGAAAACATTATTAACATGTTAGCATGTCAGAAACCTGAACGTAAAGTGTTTTTTAAATAAATATTTGAGAGAACCAACAAGCTAATATATCTAAAAACATGTTGATTCATGGGAGGAAAATCATTTTAACAATATATCAATGCTAGAAACATGCTAGCAACATGTTGATTTATGTATAAATCATGTTAGCATCATGCTAATCATGACAGAAACATGGATGCATCATTAAAAGTTCTGCTAAATTAATGCTAACTAGCATTATGGTAACCGAGATAGCAACATGGTAAAACACGGTAGTTATATGTTATTTCATAGGAACAAATGCTAATTCATGTTAACAACAGGCTATCAATGCTAGAAACATACTAACAACATGTTGATTCATGTATTTAACAGCATGCGCAATATGCTAATCAGACAGAAACATGTTTGTGGCATTAAATCAATCTGTCTGTTAAATCAATGCTAACTAGCTATATCTTAACCGAGATAGCAACAAGTTGTAAAACATTATTAACATATTAATAAAAATATTAAACATGCCAGAAACACACTAACAATGTGGTAATTCTTGCTAGCCAAAATGTTTTTGAAGGTTATGTAATTATATATAGGGGAGAATGGGGTAAAGTGAGACATCGGGTAATGTGAGACACCCCCTGTATCTAGACAACGGATTTTATATACCACTCTATAACAATTTTGTTTTAAAGCCCCTTCCATTTCCCCTCTACCATGAAGCACAGGAATTCATGGTGCTGTGGAAAGCATGTTTTTTTCACAAAAATATGTTTTTTGCATGTAAAAGTTAATTTTCTTGCTGTCAACTTAATCAACTGCTGTGCCAAAGCAACTTGATTCAAGGAGAAAAACTTATATCATACATGTTGATGAACTATCAACATATAAATCCATGTGATGCTGCTAGCTAAAGATTAGCCTGAATTGGTGAAAAATATAATTTTTTTTCTAAAATTGTGGCGGTGGGGTAAAGTGAAACAAATGCTCTGGGGTAAAGTGAGACATAAGGCACAAGTTAAATTTAGCCTACCAGACTGCAGGACTTGTGAATAAGGCCTTCATGTCAGTAGTGATACCACACAACATCACTTCTGGATTTAGGTCCACTGGAATTTTTCCATAAAACCAAGAAGTTTTCTTTGATGAAGCATTTACACCATCCATGGTGTCAGACTGGCCAAACCCTGAGCTCCAGCCTGCCACTGCAGAATATTTAAATGGTCCACCCCTTGCAGATGATCCACCTGCAGATAATTCACTCACTGATGCTAATCCATTCACTGTGCATGGTCTACATGGATATCCCATGTGTTTCCAGCCAAGCTGGATATGTTTCCTCATGAAATGCTACCACTTCTCAAATGTCCCCCCAGAACACAATCCAAATAAAAGTGTGTGAAGACCGCCATCCTAACTCATACTCCTGAGAAGCAGACAATTGAAAAGGCTTATAAAGAAAGAAAACAAAAAAAAAGAAAAAAACAAAAAGGAAATCATAGTTAGCAACTCTCATTTGATAATGTGTCTCACGAAGAGAGCTCTAAGGATGAGAGTGGTGATCCAAGAAACACAGTTTGTCTGTGGGAGACTTTGTGATAGTTAACTATGCAACCAAAAACACAAGCGTTCATTACATTGGCATGGTTAAGAAAGTTGAGGATGACGAGATACGCACGTCATGATTTTGCCAAGTACAATGTGATCCTAGTTTAACATCTATGTTGATCCTGGAACATCATTTTTGTTGTAAAAATGTAATCCATACCTAATCCCTACCCCTAAACCCAACCATAACTGTACATCCTAGTCCTGTGTTCTGAGGCCCAAGCTGTTTTACTTGGTTCTGATTGTCCTTTTCTCTGACTCCCAGACACTATAGTTGGCTCTAAGGGTGTTCTGACCCCCGGATTGTGTTCTAATCTAACTGGTTCTATCTGTCATTAGAATGTAAGTTCAAATAGTTTGAATTAGATTGTTGTGTTTGATTTTGTTTAGAGTATTTTCAAGTTTAGAAAAACAAATGTGCCTTATTGACCAATCCACAATCCATTATTAACTAGTCCGACATTAATTCTGAAATGTGTGGTTGTCAAGCTAGCTGTCAGCATTCCAACTCTTACAACATGTGTTGCTATATGGTAGTTTCAAAGTGGAAAAAGTAAGTGGATCAGTTTACCCCCGGCTGGTTTACTTTACCCTTTTGATTTTTTTTGGTCTGTCTCAGTTTACCCCGAAGCTGGGGTAAAGTGAGACACAAGACAACTTTTTTTTAAACAATCATATTTTCACTTTCCTTTATCTTAAATGCAGTCTGATAAATTCCATTGCTAGAAAACATTCTGAATTAATGAGAAATGTGTAAATTTTACTGATATACAATTTTAGCTCGCTTAGAGGGGAGCAAATGTAAAAAGTGGCTCACTTTACCCCACTCTCCCCTATATATATTATTTTGTGCTAGCTGCTGCATAAGCTGATATGCTGTATAGAAATCTTTTTAAGAACTATATGATTTGTATTTTGTACCTTCATAGTAAAGATACAAGTACCTTGAAACTGAGTAACTTTATCCATCAGCAAAGAAACTTTTTCGCCAAGGCCATCCTTTAAATGAAAGCCTTCATGTTTGTAGTCTCTCCGTGGAATAAGAAATCTAGGCCATAATGCTAACCAATTACTCTCTCTCTCTCTCTCTGTCTTTCTCTCAATGCAATTATGAATATTCACCAAAACATTAAATATTGATTGACCCGTGTTAACTTTGAGTCACAGTGAAAATTAAAACAAATATTAATCACATGCCGGAATGTTAGCAAAAATGTATGAGGTCCAGCAGAGAGTCACGGAAGCAGCTGAAAATGTGCTAAGATAACATCTGTGTTTGCGTTCTCCAATCTCCAATCCTAATAGAGAGGGCCGTCTATGTCCAATTAATTCTTAAGCCCACTGATGCACACCTTTTGTTATTAAGGACATCCGTGTGTGCTAGCAGGAATGACTAAATGTCAACCTCCCGTGCTCACGTTCCCCTTGCAGGATGCGATAACGTTCCTTCTTATTGCGTTTAGAGCTCATCAGGTTTGTCCTTTATCTAGGGGTGTTAATGGACCACTTCACTAGCTATCTGTATGTTCAAATAACCCACAAAATGGAGGAAATGTCATTGGCGCTGACGTGGTGTAGCGCATTTATTGTGAGGGTGTGGCAAATGGTGTGAAGAGACGCCAGATGCTGTACGAAACTAGTCAGACCATCATAAAGCAATCTGCATTGGCGTATGCTGGTTATTTCTGGTGGGTGGGTGGTGTGTGTGTGTATGTGTGTGTGTGCGCTTTGACCTACCTTCACTTTTAGGGACAAAATTGATGAAAAGTTCCCAGTAGTGAGCTAAATCTTTTAAAACATTTGTCAAGTTAAGTCAATATAATGTTCTTTTACTGGTGACCTCAATAGAAAAGTGAAGTATAATTGGTAGGTATTATGTTTGCATGAGGATTTTTTCAATGCTAGTTAAACCTTTTGCCTTAAGATTTGCATTATTCCTTGTGATTTAATAAGGTGCTGAAAACGTCAATAGTATCTGGATGCAGCCTTTATGATGCAAGCTGAGACTGCATCACTCAGCGATGCAATGTCAGACACAATAAACTCAGTGGAGTGAGTGACGTCACTGTGATGGGTAGGGTTAGGGGAGCACATTAAAAAGCATTGGATGCAGCTCAGATTGCACTGCACCAGGTCTGCAGCCAGACCCTTCTCAAAAAACTTGAAAAGATTTTGATCTATGTTGACATGTTAGGTTCAATATGTGAAGTATAAATAAATATTTGAGGTACCCAAATATAAATCTGATGTATGGTAATATACTGTATGCAGATTACGTATATGACATACGAGTTCCTATTTGTATTTCACATATATACTGTAGAACATATGTCATATATGCAACATATATTTAGAAATATTACAAAAATCGTTTCATACATGTTTCAATCATTGGAATTACATTAGCTGTAATGTTATTTAAGGTCATTTAGGAGACCGGGGAGGGGTGGAGGGTATGTGCATGAAGTTAGGGGGGGGGTGCGCATTGGGTTAAACAAAAACAAAACAGCGAGTAAGTGTCCGACTTCTGATGTATTTTTAGATCCCTCCTCTTACTACAGCCGCCTGCTCTAGTCTACAATGCAATATACAATATATATATATATATATGTGTGTGTGTGTGTGTGTGTGTGTGTGTGTGTGTGTGTGTGTGTGTATGAAAGAGTCATTTTTGCAATACTTTGAAATATTTGTGGCATATATTACATATATTTTATATATGTGAAATCCAGATATGAACTTGTATATTTACTTGTACACTACCTGGAACCCACATGGACCCAAGATTCTCACAGAACTCAGTCAAGTTTGGTGAAGGTAAAATCATCGTTTGGGGTTGCATTCAGTATGGGGGGCATGCATGAGGTCTGCAGAGTGGATGACAACATCAACAGCCTGAGTTACCAAGACATTTGTGCTGCCCGTTACATTACAAACCACAGGAGAGGGTAAGTTCTTTAGCAGGATAGCACTCCTGCTCATACTTCAAGATCAAGGTGCTCCAGGATTGGCCAGCTCAGTCACCAAACATAAACATTATTGAGCATGTCTGGGGTAAAATGAAGGAAGAGGCATTGAAGATGAATCTAAAGAATCTTGATGAACTCTGGAAAGAACACTTTCTTTGCCATTCCAGATGACTTTATTAATAAGTTATTTGAGTCATTGCAGAGATGTATGGATGCAGTCGTCCAAGCTCATGGGAGTCGTACACAATATTATTTCTTTATCCACTGCACCATGACTTTATATTCAATACTGTACATTATTTCTGTTAAATTACAAGACTTTTTTCTAAGCAAAGTCAAGACATTATCATATTTTATTTTGGTAAAATAAGCGTAATCTAGAGGCCTTTGCCTTTCATATAAGCCACTTCTGATACCAAATGATCAACTAGAAGTCAAGTTTTATTTGTTTTTTCTAAAACCTAAATAAGTGACAGGATTTTTGTTAGGTAGTGTATCAGATTTCTATATGGGATGTAGAGAAATGGCATGCTAAACACATGTTGTTTATGTCCTAAATAACTCAAACATTCTCTTACTCTTACATTCTTCAAACATGTCAATTAATGGTAGGAACATTAGCTAATTAATGTTAGCAATATGCTATAAGTGTTAGAAACATGCTAGCAACAAGCTCATTCATTCATTTTCTTTCGGCTTTATTATTATTTTTCCCTTTATTAATCTGGGGTCGCCACAGCGGAATGAACCACCAACTTATCCACCATATGTTTTACGCAGCAGATGCCCTTCCAGCTGCAACCCATCACTGGGAAACATCCATACACTCTCATTCACACACATACACTATGATCAATTTAGCTTACCCAATTCACCTATACCACATGCCTTTGTACTTGTGAGGGAAACCGGAGCACCCAGAGGTAACCCATGCCAACATGGGGAAAACATGCAAACTCTACACAGAAATGCCAACTGACCCAGCCGAGGCTCGAACCAGTGACCTTCTTGCTGTGAGGCGATTGTGCTACCCACTGCGCCACCGTGACCCTCCAGCATCGAGTTGATCCATGTATAAATCATGACATCAACATGCTAATTATGACAGAAACATGGTTGCAGCAGGAAAATTCATTGCTAACTAGCAATATGCTAACCATGATACCAACATAGCAACATGCTATTTCAAAAGAACCTTAAAAATGCCAGAACCAAGCTATCATTATGCTAATAAGCTAATCCTATGGTCTTATCCAACTGAAAATAGTATAAAGTGCCATCATTACTGACTAGTGCTAACACACTAGCCGCTTAAAGTAGCTACAAATGAAATCAAAATTAACTATATGATTTTGTTAGCTCACATTGCTAGTTTTGTGGTGAACAGTTCATCTGTGCATGTTCAATTCAATTTACCTTTATTTCTATAGCGCTTTTACAATGTAGATTGTGTCAAAGCAGCTTCACATTGATTATAGTAAATTGAAACAGTGTCAGTTCAGTTTTCAGAGTTTAAGTTCAGTTCAGTTTCGCTCAGTTCAGTGTGGTTTAATAATCACTACTGAGAGTCCAAACACTGAAGAGCAAATCCATCGATGCGCAGCTCTACAGATCCCGAACCATCCAAGCCAGTGGCGACAGCGGCGAGGAAAAAACTTCACCAATTGGCGTAAGTGAAGAATAAAAACCTCGAGAGAAACCAGGCTCAAATGGGCACGACCATTTCTCCTATGGCCAAAAGTCTTGTGCAGAGCTGCAGTCTAGGCGCCGGAGGCTGGAGAATGCTGGACCTCAGCGAAGACTCGTCTGTCCCTGGAGCGTCACAGGAATCAGTCTCATGATCTCACTCCACCATGACCACCACAGCAGCTGCTCAGGATATGGCCTGGTCCAGGATTATGAAGACCTTGGGATCATCTCGTCGCTGGTCTTGGATCACATCAGTGGTGCTGCATAGTATGAGGGCCTCGGGATGAGTACACCCCGGTGGAAATAGAGAATAACATTATCAGGAAGGCTATTCCACAGTTTAGGAGCCATAAATGAGAAGGCTCAACCTCCTTTACTTGATTTTACTATTCTAGGTACTACCAGAAGCCCTGAGTTTTGAGATCTTAAAGAGCGGGTTTAATTGCAGCGAGACAATGTCATTAAGAAACAATAAAATTAATTGCCCTTGTAATATTTAATTGAAATCTGAAAATGCACTTCCTCTTTGTTTTCAGATATATTCTCAAATCACCTCTGTCTGAGGTATTGGGTGTGGCTAACATACTTAGCCACGCCCCTCCAACTGTCATTTTTGCAAACAAACAGAAGTGGTGACAAGGAGGTGTCTATTAGGTTGTAATAACTCTCCCAATATCCTTTTCCCAATCTTTCTGAATGAAATGCTTACATTACTACATCCAATCAGCTTGCAGTAGAAAAAAACAAGCCACGCTCACTATTTTCTCAACTAATATTCAGTTTCTCTAGAAACTGCGTCACAATACAATAAAAAAAAACAGACACAGCTTCCAGTTTATGCAGACTTTAGGCATGAGAAAGTACCATTTAAAACAACTTACCTGTGAACCAGTAAAGTTCCGAATCAAGTCTAATTAGCAGCGATGTTGGCTTGGTCGGATTAAAGGTCAGGTAGTTCTCTGAAGCATGTCTCCTGCAGTCCCAGCCACGCAGGTGTGAGCAGGTGTCAGACGCAGTCAGGCAGAAATCTATCTGTCTGTTCGAGCTCCTTAAGGCCCGAGGGAAAATGAGCAGCATCTGCTGAACAGGTTCATCTGTTGTAAAATTGGATGACTGCGTCTACCCACAGTCCACCTCAACTCAATGAGAGAGGGATAAGAAGGAGGGATAAGAAAGAGGGAAAATAGTGACTGTGATTCGTTTTGATTTGTCTTCGGGTCAGGGTTTGGGATTGACAATCTTATTTGCTAACAGTTGTGATTCGTTATGTGGTGCTACATGGAGCTACATGCTAGTTATATTTGAGCAAAGAACTAAAGTAAAGCAGTCATGATATGTCCAACCCAGGCTCATTCTGATTACATACCCCTATACATACAGGGCTTTACATTAACACCCCCCAACCCACCAAATGCAGGTAGATTTCAGCTGTGGCGGGTAAGACAGACACTCTTACTAGCCACTTTGGCTGGTTGAAGATCATTCTTAAATTTTAGTTTTCTTAAAAGCAGTGTTCGACAATAGAGATGGCCCAATATGCGTGCAAATGTCATCTTAGAATAAAGAAGCAGCATGTTTGACAAAAATTGAGCGCAAAGGTGATGTGATGCATGCAACTGTTTATAAAGCATGCACGCTCCCGTTTCCTGGCGCGAAGCAACCGTGCCTGGAAACGCAACTGCTGCGACCGGTTCTGTTTGAAATAGACTGGACAAAAAGTGATGCTCGTGCACACACAGTCCTGTGGCTTTCGAAAGCTCTGGATCTTTCTAAAATATGTCTTTGTAAGCAGCAGCGGTTGCCAGTTTTGTTTGATCTTTGTTTGACTCCACCCTCACTATTCTGCGGCCCGATTAGCTTTGCGCTAAGTAGGGGTTTGCGTACAAAAAAATGCATATTATAAGACCATGAAAGGGTTTTTTGACCGTACATGCATATCAGCCTGTTGTTGGAACCCCTTAAAACCAAAATATGACTCTTTTTAACGTATAATAGTGGCTCTTTAATTAAATTTTCTTTATGAAAATAAACTTGTTAACGTACAATTGTAGTAACCGTGTGTCGATTTCAATAATCACAATTTTACTACGAATACCATGGTTAAACTATAGTTAGTAAATCAAAACCACACTATATGATTACTCAACATTGGCTTATTCTGAAAACATAGCCCTATATACATTTCTGGAGATAACAACTTATGCTGCCAAAGCTACGTATGGCTGCATTTCGTCTTTAAAACGAACGCTACAGGGCAGCATGACGCCGTTCCTTTTCGCGCTTACCAGCTGACCGCTTACCTCCATATGGACTGCTTTTCTGCTGTTTGTTCGCTAGCTCAACACGTACATTGACGTACTTGAGATGCTGAGCGTAGTTGACCATGACAATGGGGTTTGAGTCCAGGGAAGAACAGTTCCAGAAAGAAGGTAAAACAAAAGCCCAAAAATAAAATAAACAAGTAAATAACAGCTTGAGAATGTGGTAAAATCTGAAAATGTGGTAAAAATCAGGCTGCCGTAAGGGCTTTCCTTTTTCTGGATTGCTTTTCAAAACAATGCAGTTAGGTTTAGGCAAGGGAGTGGGCGGGGATAATCAATGCTTTTTAAAAACCTATTGGTTGCGTTTAGGGAAGGTGGTGGGTGGGGGGTTCGGTCGGTTGGTCAGTCAGTCAGTCTCCAGCAGCCTGGTGGATTTACATGAGAACAGCAGGTGCAAATGGCAATCACGAGAGAAATTTGAGATCTGAGAAAGCGCACACTGGCCTCTGGCAGATTCATGAAAACTGAGAAAAAAAAGCTCCTGGAACATATTTAGCTCTCTCCAGAAATGTATATAGTGGTATGTAATCAGAACGAGCCTAGGTTGCAATCACTGTATGGTAGTTTTGCTATATTAATCATGTTTTTTGTTTGTTTGCTAGCTTAATTGTTTTGTTTTTTTTACGCTAAGGAAGTTAGCGGAGCTAGAGAAAGCACGTCTTACACTTATTTCTACAATCTCTCAGTTAAAGTAGATTTTCTTTGTTGTTGTTTGAATAGCCACAAACAATTGTGAGAAGAAAGTTGTGCAAGTGTGTAATTGAAGCAGTAAAATGAAAAACAGATGGAACAAATAGGATTACACAACAGATAGAGATGCTAGGAAAACTAAAAAATGATGCTAATTTAGTTGTCTGTAAGAGGAACCAGGGGACTCTGCTTTTTGAGCTTCTTTCCACCACAAACTGTTTTGTATTGATCGACGGTGCTTTTTTTTTTAATAATCCTCAGCGAGTTTTGGCGGCGTTCTCCCCAAGTCCCTGACAATCTGTTTCAGCTACGCCTCGCATCCCCTGGAAGCCCCTACAGGACCCGCCGGCTAACTTCCCCAGCTCAGCACAAGCAAAGCAGATCAGAATCTCACTGGTAAATTTATGTAGTCTTTGTTTTTGTTGTCATGTTGCAGCCTTTTTTGTCTCTCCCATGATGCAGATGCGTGCTTGGATGAGAAGGGATGGACCCCTGACTCCTGGGGGATTTCTGCTGAGGTTTACTTTCATGGCACTGTCAATAGCAATTACCGTGCAAGGTTTCTCCCCAAGCAGGCCTGGGAAAAATGCCGGCAGCCTTGTGCTCTCTCATTAATAAGACTGGAGAAAAGTTACCGCCGATATAAAAAGCCTCTGACTACAAGAATTGTGTCCGGTCAACACTCAGGGGGAAAACGAGAGAACGCTGATGGAGAATGAAACCTAAAGCAATGGTTCGCAGACAAGGTTGGCGCCTTGTCAGTTCCTGAGTGTAAATTTAAATTGATTTGGCCACAGCATACAGGAAGTTGAACTAGAAAGACAGGAAGAGAAAGTTACTATCTATCTATCTATCTATCTATCTATCTATCTATCTATCTATCTATCTATCTATCTATCTATCTATCTATCTATCTATCTATCTATCTATCTATCTGTCTGTCTGTCTGTCTGTCTGTCTGTCTGTCTGTCTGTCTGTCTGTCTGTCTATCTATCTATCTATCTATCTTCCTGTTTATCTATCTATCTATCTATCTATCTATCTATCTATCTATCTATCTATCTATCTTCCTGTTTATCTATCTATCTATCTATCTATCTGTCTGTCTGTCTGTCTGTCTGTCTGTCTGTCTGTCTGTCTGTCTGTCTATCTATCTATCTTCCTGTTTATCTATCTGTCTATCTATCTATCTATCTATCTATCTATCTATCTATCTATCTATCTATCTATCTATCTATCTATCTATCTATCTATCTTCCTGTTTATCTATCTATCTATCTATCTATCTATCTATCTATCTATCTATCTATCATCTATCTATCTATCTATCTATCTATCTTCCTGTTTATCTATCAATTCGTCTATCTATCTATCTATCTATCTATCTATCTATCTATCTATCTATCTATCTATCTTCCTTTTTTTCTATCTATCTGTCCGTTCGTCCATCTGTCGGTCCATCCATCCATCGATCTATCTATCTATCTTCCTGTTTATCTATCCATTTGTCTATCTATCTATCTATCCATCCACATCCATCCATCCATCCATCTATCTTGTTGAAAATTAACAATAAATGTGATTTTCTTTTAACAAATTTTTATTCTGCTTTCTTGTATTTAAATATCAATTCCAGTCCTTCATCCTCTTTGCTAACAAATTAAGCTAAAGGAATTTAGTAGTGACTCATTAAATTCTAAAGGGTACATGAATCAGTTACAAGTTGAAACTAAACTGTACAATGAACTGCATAAATAAAACAATCTGCATGATATAGGCTGAACACAAAGGCCGACAATTTTATAAATGCATAAACAACATCAGACGTGTGATTTGCCCATTTTTTAGGGTCGTGTCCCAACAGTTGAAAACTGCCGTTGTGAAGAATAGGTGTCAGAACGGCGCGGGACATTAGCTGGCATTGTACGTATAATTATAAAAAACACTTTCCAGCATGAGCCATGGGACCCACTTTTCACCCATTGTTCAATATCCACAGCTCCGTGAATGCAAAGCTCAGCAATCCATCCGTCAGCATGGCCAGATTGTCAGATATTTTGATGCCGTGACTTTCCACATTAATAAGCGCAGCTCCAATAACAGAAGCGTTTAAAATGGTCATTCATAAGCGGTTTGCACAGAATCAGCCTAATTTCAGTGATTGACACTTCATGAAATGTGTCTGTAATTTGTTTTTGCTTGCTTTAGGATTCAATGTTCCACCAATTCGATTGCTCGCACCATGCACATAAAGCCCGTAGGGTTACAAATGAGTTCCTTTTACAGGTTGTTTTTCCATTGTTATGTCCTCTAAAGCAATCTGAGATGTTTAAAAACCAAGCCTGCCAGCTCATTTAACTAGCATCATTATCATTTGCCAAAGTCATCACTTTATATATCATTGTGGCATATATATTCAAAAAGAGTCGAGAAAATAAAGCTCTATTTAAGTACTGTTACCCATAATGTCCAAACAATAGATTGTCAACCCCTCAATTGTCTCATTTTATTAATGTTTACATTGTCTGTCTAGCCTCAAGATAACTTTCCTTGTCCTTTTGTCCCTTATGGGACACTAAAGAACCACACGTCGTGGTGGCATTAAGCGAACATGACCGAAGCGTGAAGCATAACCATCCCATCCTGATTGCAGACCAACTTAATAACCTCTATCATATGAGCTGGCATTGTGAAAACCAATGAACTATGACCAATCATTCACATGATTGGACTATGGGGGGTTAAGCTTGGGTGGCCCAATAAAAACAGTTGGTGCTGAGTCGCAGTATTTATATAAGGGTGGCACAGATGGCTGAAAACTCTCAAAGCCCCCACAGTTCATTACTTTAGAGGTCCCCTGTTCGCCTCCAACCGTGTTTGTTCAACACACAGACCATAAACAACAGTCAATGTGAGAGTCTCACCCTCATGTTTGCCCTTTAAAGCAAAAACGTGCCATACAGATGTGGGAGGACTCCCAATGCATGCAGATGACGCTAACATGGTGATTTTAAATGGCGTAGCTGCTTAACAGAAGGCCTCTTATGAGCGTGTGTGATTTAGTGTTGTAAATTAATACTTTAGGGGGGAAAGATGTAGAAGGTGGAAGGAACGGATCGTGGCATAAAAGCAAAAACATGACGACAGTAACTCATAACGCTAATAGCTGGATTAGCGCAGTATAGATAAATCCAATTACCCGGTAATGCTCACCCGACTTGCAGATTTATGTAGTTTAGTATGCACATTTTCTGCCTCAATGCTGCCGTCGCTGTTATTCATTGCCGTTTGCTTTGGAGGCACCAGAATTGGCTTTCATTAAAAAACAACAGGCGCAAAACAGAAATTTGTGCTTTAAATGTTGGGGGATTTTTTTTGTTTGCCCTTTAATTTTGTGTCTTGGCTTTTCCATGGATTCAGTGTCATATTTAAGAGTTTTCAGTGTAAGTTCTCTTTACAAATTTAATTTTACTAATTATAAGGATTGGGCGACACCATGGCTCAGTGGTTAGCACTTTCGCCTCACAGCAAGAAGGTACTGGTTTGAGTCCCGGGTGGGTCAGTTGGCATTTGTGTGTGGAGTTTGCATGTTCTCCCCGTGTTAGCGTGGGTTTCCTCCGGGTGCCCCACAAGTCCAAAGACATACGCTATAGGTAAACTGATTAAACTAAATCGGCTGAAGTGTATGTGTGTGAATGAGTGTGTATGGATGTTTCCCAGAACTGGGTTGCAGCTGGAAGGGCATCCGCTGTGTAAAACATATGTTGAATAAGTTGGCGGTACATTCTGCTGTAGCGACCCCTGATAATAAAGGGACTAAGCTAAAGGACCATGAATAAATGAAATATTGATAAGGTTGACGTTGATAAAAGTTAAAGGAACACTCCACTTTTTTGGAAGTACACATTTTGCAGGTCCCCTACAGTTAAACTTTTTTTTATTCATTCAGTCGATCTTTGGGTCTGGCAGTACCACTTTTAGCTAAGCTTAAATTATTGAACTTGATAATCACCCTATTTAAAGCTTGACTGTTCTGTAGTTACATCATGTACTAAGATGCACTTGGACTACATGGACTGATGAAAATTGAAGAGTTGCTTTTTATATAGGCTGATATGGCTAGTAACTAAACTCTCACTCTCAGTAATAAGCAAGGAACATTGCTGCCATACTATGGCGGGCCCAGTTATATTAACTGAAATGAAAATAGTCCCCATTAAATAGGCCTTAAATTAAAATTTTGAGCAAGATGCTGTTGGTCAATTCCGAATCAATGATTTATGCTAAGCTAAGCTAAAAGTGCTCTCGTCAGAACTAAATATCAACTAAATGATAAAACTAACTTGTTCAACTCCAGGTGACTTTTAAAAAGAACCTAAAGTTGAAGTCAGAATTAATAGCCCCCCCTTTGAATGTTGTTTCTTTTTTTTAATATTTCCCAAATTATATTTAACAGATCAAAGAAATTTTCACAGCATGTCTGATAATATTTTTTCTTCTGGAGAAAGTTTTATTTGTTTTATTTTGGCTAGAACAAAAGCAGTTTTGAATTGTTTTAAAAACCATTTTAAGGTGAATATTATTAGCCCCTTTCAGCTATTTTTTTTTTGATTGTCCACAGAACAAACCATCATTATACAATAACTTGCCTAATTACCCTAACCTGCCTAGTTAGCCTAATTAACCTAGTTAAGCTTTTGAATGTCACTTTAAGCTGTATAGAAGTGTCTTGAATAATATCTAGTAAAACAATATTTACTGTCATCATGGCAAAGATAAAATAAATCAGTTGAGAGATGAGTTATTAAAAATATTATGTTTAGAAATGTGTTGAAAATCTTCCCTCCGTTAAACAGATATTGGAGACAAAAATTAAACAGGGGGGCTAATAATTCTGACTTAAACTGTATATCCAAGAAAGTAGTGTTCCTTTAAATGTTCCTGTTGTTTGCGTCTCTAAAAGGAATGTATTTATTGTATTGTTTCATGTGCTAAATTATAGTTTAGCCAAAAATGCTAATTATGTCATTTTTTATCTCTTTTTTAAATTTACCCTCTATTGAATCTTCTATATCTCATTCATAATTGTGTTTAGATGAATGAATCATAATTAATAGGTATGTCCTAAAATGCATACTTATGCACTATTCTACGCCATTTTGTAGTACACATAGTGTAAGTAGTGCGTTCACACTGAAAACTCTAAAAAGAATAAGTGCACTTTAAATACCCGGATGTTGCACTTATTCAACCGTTAAAATGAAGTGTGTAATATTGGACTGTGGCGAGGGGGCGTGGCCGAGAGCCGTGGGAGCGAAACGAGGCTCGCCACAGATGAGATGCACCTGTGGCGCGCACCTGCCTTCAATCCCACGGAAGGAGCTCTGGACTATAAGAGGAGGAACGATGGCAGAGGACAGCGAGAGAGGACCGGGCCCGGACATGTTTTACTTTTGCTTTCAGTTTGACGGCAGTCTCCGTGAGGAGCTGCCGTCCTTTTGTTTTAATTTAGACGGCAGTCTCCGTGAGGAGCTGCCGTCCCCTTTTATTAATAAATATTTATTTGAAGTTCGTCGGTTCTCCGCCTCCTTCTTCCCGTAACTTCATTACAGTGGTGCCGAAAACCCGGGAGAAGGAGGGACACATCGTCCAGTTGCCCTCGCTGCTGAGGAGGAGGGCGAGTGTTCGGGAGTTAATCCGAGTGGGGGAGAAACCCGTTCGTCTCCCAAAGTGACGGGGCGGCCTGAGGCTGGCGAGAAAGGATCTGCCTGCTGCCGTCTCCCAGCATGGGGAGGAGCAGGGGACGCGGGACTCCCCACCGGATGGGAAAGAGCTGAAGGGAGCCATCCCAGAGAGCCCGGGGGGAGTCGCCGCGATCCGCCATGACGCCGAAGCCTGCGTCCTCCACCGAAGCGGGAGCGGAGCAGGAGACCAGATATGCCGCCAGCCAGTCAGGAGAACCGCCGCCGGACACCAGAAGACGGACGGGTGGATAGATTCCTCCACAGGGCTCCCAGCATGTCGTCACTTCTCTCAGTTGGTTGAGGACCGAGTGGCAGCGTGTCTGGAGAACCGAACCCCAATTTTTTTTCCCTCTCTCCCCTCTCTGTCTACTCTGTCTTTCCTCCTTTTTTCTCCATCTCCTTTTCTCTCGGCCCGTCTCATATAGGCTCGCGGGTGCCACGGGGTGCCCCCGGCCTGTGAGGGGAGATGGGGGTATGTGGCGAGGGGGCGTGGCCGAGAGCCGTGGGAGCGAAACGAGGCTCGCCACAGATGAGATGCACCTGTGGCGCGCACCTGCCTTCAATCCCACGGAAGGAGCTCTGGACTATAAGAGGAGGAACGATGGCAGAGGACGGAGAGAGAGGACCGGGCCCGGACATATTACTTTTGCTTTCAGTTTGACGGCAGTCTCCGTGAGGAGCTGCCGTCTGTTTGTTTTGATTTAGACGGCAGTCTCCGTGAGGAGCTGCCGTCCCTTTTATTAATAAATATTTATTTAAAACCGCGTCGGTTCTCCGACTTCTTCTTCCCGGCGGCCAGGTGGCCGTAACTTTATTACATGGACACTTCATGCACTCAACAGCCGCTGCTTTGCTTAGGTAGCGGAAAGCTAAAGTGTAGAAGGGTTCCATGTAAACAGCAGCTGAACATGGCTGAGCTGGTTCTAATGGAAGGGCCTACGCCATTCGGAAGGGAGGGGCGATGGCCTCTGTCGTCCCCATTCAACCGAAAAGTAGTCTGGTCCAGATCACCGAGCCCGGAACGGCGGAAACATTGTGGGGACGTTGGATTTTGTTTGGAAATAAAAATCGGGTTGACATCAGAACCCAACGCAGGCCATTGTCAATGTCTAACATAAAACCAACCAAATATCAACGTCTAATCTTACACCTTGACATTGTGTGGACATAACCCCTTTGATATCTATCAGATGATGGATTTTGGTCACTTTCCAACACAACCTAAAATCGGCCAAATATCAACGTAATTTGATGTCATTATTGGACGCCACAATAATGTTGTCTTGTTGCTGATTTATACTTCTGCGTCAAGCTCTATGGTCGTCACCAATGCTGACGCACACCTCTCAAAAAATGTAACTACACGTCGCAATGGCGCATATCGCAAGCTCTGTGATTGGTCGGTTTGGTAGAGCGGACGAGTGTGGGTGGGAACGAGAGCCACGCAAGCCCATCGGAGTGTTTACCATGTGTTTACAAGTGTCGAGTTCTGTGAAGCACATTTTCTGGATGGAAAATGTTGTTTTGTGTTTACCTTATTAAAGCTGTTGCACGTCCGCTGGTTCCCACCTCAAAATGAGCGAGTTTGAGCTACTTCTACATTAGGTTAGCATTCAGAAAAAACAAACACCAGTGAAGAAACTCGACACAGAGGAACATAAAAACCTCACTGCCAGCTAGCGTTTCAGAAGTGTTATTGCAGAACAACAGAAACAGCGAGCAGAAGTATATAAATGCATGACCACGCTCAAGGCATGCGCCATGGGTCACGTCGATCACTCGACGCAGAAGTATAAACCAGGCTTTAGATGCTAGCTAGACATTGAATTTTGGTCACCTGACATCATGACCTAATATTATGATGTTGTGTGCCTGCTGGGTTTAAGTCTTGCGCTGGGCCGTACGCATATCAGTAGCAGGTTTCAAGGTGAACAGCCTCTGACATTTTGAAACAAGGTGGGTAAGGGAAGTCGGCGACAGAGAAACTAAGGGTTTTGGAAAACCTGTCAGTACATCGTTTTTTCCCAAACTATGCATCGTACTATTATAGTTCAGCTGTGAGTTACGCCATTGTTTGGGAAACGCACCCCAGGCTGCGGTGCCCTCCCCCTGTTTCCGCGTTGTCCGAGGCATCGCCTCTCTATGTTGGATAAGTTGGAGGTTAATTCTGCTGTGGCTACCCCTGAATGAATACAGTTCTTTTTTTCTTTTTCTTTTTTACTTTTTTGACAGTTTATGGCATTACATCTTCAGAATATGCATCATTTTTTGTTAGTGTATTTTTTTCTAACATTACACAGTATAATCAATCACAAACATTTCTGCTTTATGAGTTTTTGCAGACATTCATAACATAACATTCAGACGTTCATAATTCATAAATTAATTCCATCAGGGAAATTATTGCTCTTTTCTGACTCTGCTGTGAACAATCAATAATTTGGAAAATAAGTCAGGAGATGAGTAAAAAAAATGAATGCAATTTTTTTTGGAAGGACCATCCATGTAAGATAGCATTTTTAGAAGAGTGTTCAAAAGAAACACTCTGCGACATAATTAAGGCAGCAATTAGTATTTCCACTAAATAATAATTTCATTATACTGTAAGCATGTTGTTTGTTATTACTGCCTAGCAATTACTCGCCTAATAAGTTTCAACATAAACACTAAACAAAAGGCAACATTTGTCAGGAGGAATGTGCTAGGTAACAACACTGTGTATATGCTAACACTACGGGTGATTATAAGAGTTCTCCAGCCAATCATTTCCAGCTTGTTTCTGTCATGTAAATTGCACTTTTATGTGTTTTCCTTACATCAGCACTCAAACCAGCCATTAAAACGCACAAAGACTAGACAAGGTCACAAACCGCATAGCCAAGCAAACTTTCGTAATCAAGGTTAACGCTGCAAATCTTGACAGATTTGGTGATGAAATTACACATCACGGCCCTTCCGCTAAAAATACATTTGATTGAAATGGACATGTCTAGAGAAACAGCACGGCAGATGGAGCCTAGGGTGCTTTCGCTTCTTTTTCAGCTATTACAAGGGTCCATCGAGGGCAAAGGCTGATCTGAGTCAAGAGGAGACCTGTAGATCACATGGTGCTGTCTGATATTCCCCCGTAAGCCTGAGGACAGTGTCAGAGAGTGATTTCAACCCCTTGGGAGAGACCGAGCCCGCTGCTGTGTCCCGCTGTCCTCTCAGACAATAGGAAGGGTAATGGCCTCCCTAAGGCCTTTCCTATTCAGTCTGATTAGACCACCTGCATCAGAGGAACCCGCCACTACAACAATTAGCTCCATTTATCAAGCTCACATCCTTGAGAGTTGGAGCGCGAGAGAGAGAGAGAATGTGAGAGAGCGAAAATAAAGAGTAGAAAGTCTGAGCGGACTCGGATGAAAAGAAAACATAGACAATGGCGGCAAAATTGACCAAAGACAACGGGGGAAAACGAAGGCTGATGGGAGAGTTGAACAAGACCGAATAATGAGTCGTTTGTGAGAAAATGTGTATTAGTGTAAAGGCTCAATGAATGCTAGGTTGTAAACTAGTTCGCAAGGACTGTTAGCAGCAAAGAGATGCTTTTAAAGGAACACTCCCCTTGAGATAAACAAATGAGTTTTGCCATTCTTGAAACCATTCAGTCAGTCTGAGAGCCCTGCAGAAAATAACAGCATATGCTGGTAAGGTATGTTTTGATGCTGGTATGCTGGTTTCAGTGCTGGTCTTGCTGGTCTCGATGCTGGTCTTACTAGTTTTAATGCTGGTCTTGCTGGTCTCAATGCTGGTCAGGACCAGCACTCAGGCCAGCAGGACCAGCACTGAAACTCTGGTGGAGCGATTTTAGCTTAGCTTAGAATATGACCAAAAGAGCTCAATGAATACATTCCACTTTTTAGGGAGGAAATACTGTAGGCTCATTTTGCTACTCCCCTTGATAGTTGAGTTTTACCATTCTTAAATCCATTTAGCCAGTCTCTGAGATTGGTGGGTGCAAATTTAGCTTAGCTTAGCATAATTCATTGAATGAAAATAGAGTATTAGCATCTTGCTCAAAAATGACACAAGTTTCAACTATTTTCCTGTTTAAAGCTTGACTCTTCTGTGATTAAATAATTTACTACACTCAAAAATTACCTCTGCTGTTTGTTTAAGCTACTTATTTAAAATAAGCTCAGACAAAACAATTCTTGAGTTTTTTGGGGACAACTTAAATGTTTTACGTTCAATCCACTTACATTTGTAAAAACTAATGAGTTAACTGATTCCTTTATGTCGTCTCAACACAAATCAATTGCGTGGAACCCAGCATTGTTTACAGTGGAGACCAACAGCCAATCAGCCTAGTTTCCGAGTCTTCTGGGAGCGATGTTAGCTTCTAATCATTGAATCAGATTAGGCCATTAGCATCTCGTTCAAAAATGACCAAAGAGCTCAATGAATGCTGTAAATTTATTTGCAAGAAACGTAAGCAACAAAGTGATGTTTTTAAAGTAACACTCCACGTTGTTTGGAAATACTGTAGGCTCATTTTGCAACTCCCCTTGGGATAAACAGAGTTTTACCATCCTTGAATCCATTCAGCCAGTCTCTGAGTCTGGTGGGAGTGATTTTAGCTTAGCAAAAATCACTGAATAAGATCAGACCATTAGCATCTCGCTCAAAAATTACCAAAGAGCCTAATGAATGCTGTAAACTAGTTTGCAAGGACTGCTAGCAACAAAGTGATGCTTTTAATGGAACACTCTACTTTTTGGGGGAAATACCAGCCTGATCTCACGAGGAAACGTAAGTATTTTACGTTTTGTCAGTTTAGTGGCTAATTCGTACGAATTTGTACGAGTTCAGTCGTACAAAAATGTACAATTTTAAAAAGGAGGCGTGGCACCTAACCCCACCACTAACCCCAACCGTTATTGGGTGATAAGCAAATCGTACCTATTTGTACGAATTAAATCGTACAAATTCATACGAATTAGTCACTAAATCAAAAAGTTACGATTTGCCGCGAGATTGCGTTGAAAATACTGTAGGCTCATTTTGCAACTCCCCTTGAGATAAACAGATTTTACCATCTTTGAATCCATTCAGTCAGTCTCTGAGATTGGTGGGTGCGATTTTTAGCGTAGCTTAGCATAAATAATTGAATTGAATTAGAGCATTAGCATCTCATTCAAAAATGACCAAAGAGCTCAATGAATGCTTTAAATTGGTTTGCAAGAAATGTAAACAACAAAGTGATGCTTTTAAAGGAGCACTCTACGTTGTTTGGAAAAATTGTAGGCTCATTTTGCAACTCTCCTTGAGATAAACAGATGATTTTTACCATTCTTGAATTTTTTCAGCCAGTCTCTGAGTCTAGAGGAGCGATCTTAGCTTAGCTTAGCATAAATCATTTAATTGGATTAGACCATTAGCATCTCGCTCAAAAATGACCAAAGAGCTCAATAAATGCTGTAAACTAGTTCGCAAGGACTGTTCATGACAAAGAGATGTTTTTAAAGAAACACTCTTCTTTTTTTGTGGAAATACTGTAGGCTCATTTTGCAACTCGCCTTGAGATAAACTGTTCGGTTTTACCATTCTTAAATCCATTCAACCTGTCTCTGAGATTGATGGGAGCGATTTTAGCTTAGCTTAGCATAAATCATTGAATCGGATTAGACCATTAGCATCTCATTCCAAAATGACCAAAGAGCTCAATGAATGCTGTAAATTGGTTTGCAAGAAATGTAAGCAACAAAGTGATGCTTTTAAAGGAACACTCCACGTTGTTTGGAAATACTGCAGGCTCATTTTGCAACTCCCCTTCAGATAAACAGCTGAGTTTTACTATCCTTGAATCTATTCAGCCAGTCTCCAAATCATCTGGGAGTGACTTTAGCTTAGCTTAGCATAAATCATTGAATCGGATTAGACCATTAGCATCTTGCTCAAAAAATAACCAAAGAGTTTTGATATTTTTTCTATTTAAACCAACAGAAAATGAAAAGCTGCTACTTTCTAGGCAGATATGGCTAGGAACTATACTCCCAATCTAGCTACTAGCTACAGATTGTAAAAAAATGCAGCAAAAATAGAAATAGTAGAAAATAAACCCATAGTTTATATTTATAATTCTTGGCGTGAACAGGCCTTTATACTTTGAAAAAAATACAAAATGTTTTGCTTACAAACCATTCTGACATTCTTCTCTCCTTCAAAAACACAAGCCATGCATCTAGACACAGCTTGTCTGCCCATATATTTGTTAAAGTTGGCCCAGCACAGCAGGTGAGTTGGATTAATGCATTTTTTATGCAAGTTCAGACACACTTAAACCGGAAAATACATAACTCTGTGGTCCCATTCTCACTAATCCCAGCATGCACTGGGGAATGAATAATTCATGCGGTTACATCGTTTGATCATTTGGCAGCTTCATTTGTGCAGTTGATGTTATATTTTGATGTCACTTTTAGGAACTCAATGACATTAATATTGAATCATTTAAGAACATGCATAAAACAGTCTTTTCATTCAGACAACTAAGTAAAATTGTGTTTTTATTAAAAGTAAAAAGTAAAAGTTAGTAAAAATAATCAAAAGTAAAATTGTGTTTTTATTTAAATGATTGGTAACACTTTAGAACAGAGATGCCCAAATTAGGGCCTGAGTTGGCCCATGGTAACCTTTGATTTGGCCCACCATCCTATCTGGGAAAAGAGGCAAAATGATAGAGATGGTTTAGAGATTATCAATTCAAATCTAATGTAACAATTTGGTTTCTTGTTAAAAGCTAAATGAAATTAAATGTTTCAATTAAATGGTGTAAATAAATCATATTTAGTTTAAACGTACATACTGTCACCTGACGGATAGAGGACAAATCAAGTCAAAGGCAGATTCTGCTTGACTGGTGTATTCAGCATTGAACTCCACTGTGTTATAAATGTAATTGTTCATGCTTTTATTGCATCATTTTAAATGTTATACTACATCAATTTATACGGTTTAAAGTAATGTTTTCTAATAAATTAGGAAATTACCCATGGCAACTTTAATGTAAATTAGTTTGGTATATTTATCTTCGGCCATGATATTTGGTTTTTGGCCCTTTATACGAAAAAGTTTGGGCACCCCTGCTTTAGAATAATGGTGCATCAGTTAATGTATTTACTAACTTTAAGTTAAATAATCTTGTAAAGCATTTATCATAGTTCAACATTTACTAATGCATCATTAAAATCCAAAGTTAAATTTGTGCTTGTTAACATTAGTTAATCCACCATGAGTTGATATGGATTGAAATGATGAAATTATTTAACTTAAATAATAGATGATTAATACAGTAATAAATGTATTACTAATAGTTTGTTCATGTTAGTAAACACATTAACTAATGGAGCGTTATTTTAAAGTTTTACCAAATGATTTATTGAAAAACCTTATATATAGATTACAGGCTACACCCAAAAAGGTAATTTAAGCACCCTCAGTTACAATCCTTCATGAGTTTCTTTCTTCACTGTAAAAAATGCAGGGTTTCACACAATTAATTCATGTTGTCCTAACACAAAGTTAACTTAACACTTTTTAACAAATGTATGTGGATTGAACATAAATTAAGTTGTCCCAATGAAATCTCAAGAATTGTGTTGTTTCAGCTCATTTTAATTAAGTAGTTTGAACAAGTAAAAAAAATTTTTGGGGGGGTGTTCTGTTAAATCCAAAAATAATATATTTTGAAGAATGTTGGAAACCTGTAACCATTGACCTCAACAATCAAATACTACACTGTAAAACCTAAAAAGTTAAGGTAACTCAAACAATTTGAGAAAACCCATTGCAACAATCCATTTCAGTTGAAAAACTAATCCTACAGTGTAAAAAATGCCGGGTTCCACATAATTCATTCATGTTGTCCCAACACAAATTGATTAACTTAACACTTTTAACAAATTTATGTGGATTGAACATAAAAAAATTAAGTAGTCCCAATGAAATCTTAAGAATTGTTTCAGCTCATTTTAAATAACTAGTTTGAACTAGCAAAACATATATTTTTTGAGTGTAATGAGTACTGTGAACTTAATCTATTTAAGTAAACGAAGCAATTTGAGCACAGTAAAACCTGATATATAAGGAGAACTCAAACCAATTGAGCACTGTAAAAACCAATAAGTTAAGTCAACTCAAACCATTTGAGTAAAAAAAAAACTAATCTATATGAGTACTGTTGTCACGATCAGCAGCGATCTAACCACCAGAGATCGCTGGAATACATCCACATGAACTACAAATTTGCCGGTTCATGGACTACAGATCCCAGTCATGCAATACACACACACAATCACCAGCCCCAAGTCACCATTGATTAGACTCACACAGCTGAAGCTGCTCACAGACTGATTACTTGGACTATAAGTACAGCTCAAACACACACAATATGGCTTAGTCTTCTGTAACCAGGGATGTGACACTGACAACGGAAGTGAGGATCCAAATGCAGGATTTTATTGACAGGATGGTCAGGCAAGCAATGATTAACACAGGAGCAAACAGCTGTATGAGGGCAATCCAAAGTCGTAATAAAAATAGCAGGCAAATGGACAGAAGGCAGGCAGCATGAAGGAACAATCAAACAAAACAAAGCAAAGGTTTAAAACACGGAAGGCAAAGCAAGGAAATCGTGTTGTAATGTCACTTAACAGATAACAAGACTCAGCCATGTTGTGTTTGAGCTGTACTTATAGTCCAAGTAATCAGTCTGTGAGCAGTTTCAGCTGTGTGAGTCTCATCAATGGTGACTTTATTGCATGACTGGGATCTGTAGTCCATAAACCGGCAAATTTGTAGTTCATGTGAATGTATTCCAGCAACCTCCAGTGGTTAGACCGCTGGTGATTGTGACAACTGTGAACTTACTTGATTTAAGTTGAAGTAATGAGGTATTTCATTAACCCATTACCTTCAACACTAAGTTCAAAACTCTTTTCAAATGAGTAGAATTAACTTTCCGTAAATTGAGTTAACTACACTCATTTCTTTTGATAAAGTTGACTGTTGGGTTTTACAGTGTATGGAAATCAATGGTTACAGGTTTCCAACCTTCTTCAAAATATTTTTATTGTGTGTGTTCACAGAAGAAAAAAAAAAGTTTTGAAACAAGTAAAGGTAAGTAAATGATGATTACATTTCATCCCTTTTAACCAAAGATGCCCAAAGTAGGCTAAAGTCGGCCCATTGTAAGCTTTGATTTGGCCCACCATGAGAGGAGAGTAAGAAATATGAAGAGTGTTGGGGCGAATGCCTTTAACACAGAGATTGTTATTTCTAATTTGATGTAACCTTTTTTTATGTAACCTCTTTTTTTTATTGCTGAGGTACAAAAAAGCTAACTGAAATTAAAATACTGTCACTCGACCGATAGAGGACTATGCAGAAGACATAGGCGAGCAAATCAAGGCAACAACTACTGTAATTCTGTTATAAATGAGTTTTGTTGTTACTGTAATAAGTTCATTATACAATATAAAAATACTCTATTAATATAAAGCAATGTTGTTTGGCAATTTTTAAATATTGTTAAATAAATTAGGAAATAACCAATGGCAACTACACAAAAAAAAGTCATTCAGAGATGATTCCTTGGATTTACAAATTTTTTTTACGTTAAGTGGCTGTAAACAATTTATTTGGATTTGAATTTAAACAAACAAATTAAGTAGAATTTTATTAAATTTAAATTGTTTGTTTAAATTCAACACAAAAAAAATAGTTTGCAAACATTTTTTGTGTATATTTACATTCGGCCCACTAGTCTCAATCAAGTTTAGTTTTTAGCCCTTCGTAAGAAAAAGTTTGGACACTTCTGCTTTAAACACACAGATAAGCATACAATAAGCCTAATGTGGCTTGCACACATTTGCTAATTAAAATTAACAACATAATCTACAATCAATTACTGGCTGCATCTGATCCTTACAGTTTATTGTCTGCATTTAATTCACCAAACGCTCACGAAAACCATTCAGGAAACACAGAGAGATGTGCTGACCAGCAAACTTGTACAATTAATCTTAGCAACAGCAACAAAAAAAGGAGTTTTGAGCAGTGCAAGTGCCGAGCACAAATGTGAGAAATGTGTGTATAAAGAGTCTGGAGTAACCGTTGTTTAAGGACTAACCTTGACACCGCTGTGCTATAAATGTGAGACTAAATAGCTCAGCGTAGATGTACGGCGGCGATGGGCAATTTTTTCTCTCTACAGGTCTCCAGAGGGATCCTCCACTGAACCGAGGGGAGACGAGTCGCTGTTTTGTCTCGGCTAAATATAATATGCTATATTTTTCAACGGGTTTTAATTGCGCAGAAGGTATTTTTTATATGAAAAGAAACAGATATTACAAAACCAGGCTAAAAGAAAACACACAAACAGTTTTTACCGCAAGATAAAAAAAATGGATCACCCCCTCCAAGACTCCTTCAGAAACTCTTCCAGCTACTTTCCTCTTGAGGTCAGAGCCAACTTGAGACTCTGCCGCAACGCGCTCTTGCCTGCCAAGCAGGACGAAATTACGTCGCTCTTATTTCTCACTCTGAGTTCTAGTGCCGCCATTTACCCAATTATTGGTATTCCAGCCCGTGTATGGCCGAAGTAAAGCACTTTACAACGCGTCAACATAAGGGTTTTGCTAATTATCCATCCTCCGAAGTCGTACTTCATAATGGAGGGTTTTCGCGGAGTGCAGGGGTCTCCAATTCCCTCTCGGTCACCGTGCCCCCATAATCCCCCGTCTCATCACTGTTGTCAGCAAGAAAGTATATCCATCGCCTGGAACCGTGGCCTTCGCAAAAGTCCTTAATTAAGTCCTGATCACCCTTTCCTCTCTCTCTCTCTCTCTCTCTCTCTCTCTCTCTCTTTGGGCTTTAGTGTGTTTAATTTCCTGCCTTCATATCTCTCTAACCCTCGCCGATATTTTATTAATCAAGTTTCGACTCATGTGTTTGGAAAAGGCCGTGCTCTCTTTTCCTAGCAAAAAAAAAGGGGGGGGGGGTGACAGTAAAGCTCTTTCCATCGATTTAGCCATTAATCGAGGCTTAGGCTGAATAATTCTGTTGAAACATTGCTCAGGGGTTCGTTCTGGCAATATTTAGATTACGTATAGATGGATTAGGCTTTTCAGTCTGCTGATATAGTGTCTAGAAGACCTACAGTTGTTGTTTTTATATATGAATAGGGTGGAGAGATTGAAAGGTTCATCTCAGACTGCAGGATGTCAGACGGGTGTTTGTTCTTTGAACTACAGAAAATATACTCTTTGAATTTCATAAAATATTTTTGTGTTCAATGAAATGTGTTTTTGCATTACTCAAAGTATCTTGTACCCCGTTGACTTTCATCACATAGACAAATAACAAATCTGATTCATAATACCTACATTTAAATCAATGTCTGATGGGATTGGAATGAATTAGTAGCCTAAATGAATACATACTGTAGTTTTCTTGTTATTAAAGTCCTTGAATGTCAAAGATCTACATAATTCACACTAAATTGCATCAAATTGCTTCTGATTTTTCAAAATATCTGCTTTTCCACAGCCAAACAGATTTCTAACATTGTGAGGCTGAGTAAACAACGACACCATTTCCATTTTAGGCCAAAGCGAGCGTTCATTCCTGCACTCCTTTGATCAAACTTTAAGAGACGCGCTAACAAACCCGCTCGACTTCCATCTTGTTTTTCCTCAAACGCAACTAGAAGCTCTCACAGACGGAAAAACAAACAAACGCCGAGCAGCATTTGAACAGACTAGAAGACAGCTCCGAGTGTGTACAGGCACTCTATCAAATCTCAAAACCAACAGGGTGCAGAATTCACTTCCACCGTCATACCGGCCCGCCGCGGCACAAATAGAGATCTTGACATCTTTTGATACGCGGCATCCACAGGTGGCCCCAGCGGTGCTCTTTCAATTCCGATTTCATGACTGACACCCCTCTCTCCGAGAGTGAGAAGGACAGGGCTGTGATTTTCAGGAAGGTCGAACGGAGGAAAGATGGACGCTTTGCAGCATGGGACTGTTTCAGGACAGTGTGAGCTCTAATTTCACAGCTGAGCTACGCTGGCTGGCGCATTCGGACCGCCGTTCCTGATAGACGTGCCTCTGACCCGGGCCGAGATGGTGTCAGTAAGTATTTGTTTTATTTTTTCTTCTCTTTTACACCTCTAGCTGTCAGATTCATTACCTTGGAGGCATCCATCTTTTCAATGTGACAGCGCATATAACAGATTGTCATGACAAGTGTGTTTTAATTTTTTTTTCTTCCTTCCAATGTCAAAGCAGGCGGAATTGTAATGCGAGACGTATGTCACCCGAAAAGACAGTTATGATGCTATTATTCCAGTCACATATAGTTGTCTCAAAATAGATGGTGGCATAAGGGTAATATGTTGACAATTGGCAAACTGATAGCAGTAACCTTGTTGGAGATGTGACTGCAATATCTGTTGCGCTGTTAAATAGCTCTTTTCTGCCTTGCGGTTTGAGGTATAAAGAGCACAACAGATTTTACAGCATCTGTGGTGGTTTTCGATTATTCATTCAGTCGAAACGGCGAGAGGTAGCGTTCCCGTAACCTAAATGTAACTTAAGAACATCTTTGAGCCTTTGCGCAGAAATCAACTGTTGGATGGGGGATCTGTAGAGATGGATTGAGGTGTTCTGGGATTTCTATAAAAACACAAAATTCTTGTACATTGAGGTACGCCGAGAGATCTGGTGTAGGAACAGGTTTCACGCTAATAAATAATTACAAAGAAACGCAGGACTTCTTAGAAACCAAACAACAAAGAGGTTTTGAAGATGACAATATGCTACGTTTTTGAGAAGAAAGTGTGAGGCAGTTGTTAAACTCCAGAATAAGAGCCCCTACTATTAAATTAGTTATTAGTTTTATAACTAATATTAGTTTTTGAAAATGACCTTCCATGCAGTGGAATGACCTTCCACAGTTCTAAGTGAAGAGAAATATCCAGCTGATGAACACATTTGGAAAACAGCGTCTATTTATCAGTACGGCGCGTGTCAGCTGACAGTTAGCACCGCTATATGACTATTTTGAAGACTGCATAGGAGGGGCAACTGCACCTGTAATGAAAAGAAAGAGAATTGCGGCGTTTTTTTTGTTTATTTTAAAGAATTCAATGCCTAAATAAAAAAAAAGCACAGAACAGACTCAGACCAGAACAGACATTTAAGAGCCAGGGGCGGCCCCTAGTGGTTCGGCGGTATGGGTTGCGTATAGGGAGGATTGACTCTTTAATGTTTCTTGCTATCCTTCAGAAAAAGATTGAAAATACGGGAGAAATACGGGAAAATGCCTTTACAGGATGATAGCGGGATAGAACTGTAAAATACTGGAGAATCCTGGGAAAAACGGGAGGGTTGACAGGTATGCCTTAAGATAGATATTAAATTGCCATTGCTGTCTATTGGTCTAAGGTGTGTGCGTGCTGTCAACGAGGATCAGGGAGGGGGAGGGGCAATGAATCAGCTTAGTCAGTGGCACCAATCAATTCACAATAATTAAGTGTCTACTATTTATTTATTTGATTATTTATTTATTTATTTATTTATTAAACTATTGTGAATTTACACAAGTACGTATAAATTAATAGTATTAACAGCAAAATCATATTGGGGTGGCCACAGGGGTGGCCAGATTTTATACAGGGGTGCTCCTGTCGATATGGATCTTACCTGCCAACATTTGTCTCTGAAAATCTGGCGGGGGGTTGGCGATCAAATGGTGAGCAGAGCGACCTTAAGGGGTGCCTGGTCGGCAATCCGGGGGTGTTACTGCCCATTTACAAGGGGAGTCAGCTTCAATGCACTGCATTGTGGATCCGTCGGCGCCGCTTCAGTGGCGTTGATTGCTGCAGAAGTTGGGACTTTTTCAACTTTTTAAGTGCAGACGTCGACAAAAGTACCAGCCAATCAGATCGCTGTGTGCAAATATACCAGTTCAGACAGTAGCCGATTGCTGACTAATTTCATTGGCTGACGCTGCTATGACGATCGTGTCAGCCCCAACTTCAGACACACCCTCTGTCAAGTGTTGAAGCTGAAGCCCGTGTGAATGGGGTGTTACAGATACCAATCACCTGAGGACTGAGGGAAGAGGTTGAAATTCCGGGAGTTTTCCGGGAGAAATGACAAACCAGGAGGTGGGTCTGAAATACGGGAGACTCCCAGGAAAAACAGGAGTGTTGGCAGTTATGATATGAATCTCAAGCCCTGCTCATTTGTTGCGCACGCAGACCTGGGAAAATTGAAACTCCTGGCCCTGCCCACAAACACTGCAGAAAGAAAAGAAGAAGACAAACACTGTAGCAGATCCCGGTTGCATTAAGTCGCATCAACGCTTGTTTTCCCTACCCAAAGATGAGGCTGTGAGGAGTCAGTGGTTGAAGTTTATTTTTGCAAAAATACCTCAGCATTATAGCCCCAGCCTTGTGCTGTGTTCCTGATATTTTTCTGACGAGTGCTTTATTAGTCTACACGCTTACAACAGGGGATTTATCAGCCTTTTGTTAATGGAAAGATCAGAAAAGACTATTGATGTGTGGGAGTTGAGGTCAGAGCTTGACAGGAACTTTACAGCACACAATTCATGGATCAGTTTCTTCCTCCAAGTAAATGTGATTAAAACGGTTGCCTCCTTGTTTTCTCTAGCTTGCACATTATGTATTTAATTGTGTTTTGTTACTTGTAACCACTTGTACTGTATCTGGTTAACTCTTTATATTCTCATATCATGTCTAAAACCACGTTAAAAACGTGACGCATGCCACTTTGTTTACTGATTTAAATGCGTTTGTGAGCTCACGATCCACTGCCGTTTGTCGTTGCTATGGCCACTGTCAGCTATTCCTACACACGTGCGGCGGTCAAGTTTCAAAATGTTTCAGCTTTTGCCACTGTGTGGATTAATACTCAATGTGTGTCACAGTTTTTACTTGTGGTTAGGAATAGAGCAGTATGCTGGCGTTAAACTGAAATGCACTCCGGCACTGGGCTCACACATACACTCTGTACTCTGACTACTTCAAAATTATTGATAAGCTGTAATGGGCATTCCTCTTTGTCTCGCACTGAGTGCAATCACAATAGAGGTCTTTTGACCAATCAGTGCAGATTAGCATCGCTCTAAGGACGGGTTTGGGAACCAATGAATCATTGAACGAATCATATGGGGGGCATCACGATGGGTAGCACGATCGCCTCACAGCAAGAAGGTCACTGGTTCGAGCCTAGGCTGGGTCAGTTGGCATTTCTGTTTGGAGTTGGGTGCATGTTCTCCCCGTGTTTGCATGGGTGCATGGGTCCCCCACACGTCCAAAGACATGCGCTATAGGTGAACCACGTAAGCTAAATTGTCCGTAGTGTATGTGTGTGAATGAGTGTGTATGGATATTTCCCAGGGATGGGTTGCAGCTGGAAGGGCATCCGCTGCATAAAACATATGCTGGATAAGTTGGTGGTTCATTCCGCTGTGGCGACCCCAGATTACTAAAGGGACTAAGCCAAAAAGAAAATGAATGAACGAAAGAAGCATGAGTAAAAATTTGGTAAAAATAAATGCATATTATAAGACAATGCATGTCAGCCTGTTGTTGGAGACCCCTAAAACCAAAATATGATCCTTTTTAATGCATATTAAGGGCTCTTTGACTGGAAATTGTTACAGTGTAAAACAAGTGCAAATCCATATATAATAACAATACCCAAAGCGACATCAATTTAATGTCAAAATCTAGACGTCTATTTGACATCCACAGATTAATGCCACCAAAAAAATGATCTAAAAAGCATTTTTCAAGTTTTATTCATCTGAAAGCTTTAATTACAAATGTACACTGGATTTTGTATCCCTACAATGTGAAAATGATCCCAGTTCACACGGATCCACAAAAAAACACTAAACTGTTTTTATATAGGTTAACTATATAATGATAATTTTCTTAAAAGCAGTGTTCGACAATAAAGATGGCCCAATATGCATGCAAATGTCATCTTAGAATCGAGAAGCTGCATGATCGACAAAAATAGCGCTCTCGCAAGCAAAAGAAAGCAGGTGAATACCGAATGAGAGGATGATCAATCGCGTGCACAGGTGATGTGATGCGCGACTGTTTAAAAAGCATGCAGGCTCTCGTTTCCTGGCATGAAGCAACCGTGCCTGGAAACGCAACTGCTGCAATCACTTATCTTTGAAATAGACTGAACTAAAGGTGATGCTCGTGCACCCACAATCCTGCTGCTTCCAAAAGCTCCGGATGTGTTTAAAATCACTTTAAGCTAAATGTTTTCGATTGTCTACAGAACTAACCATCATTATACAATGACTTACCTAATTACTTGCCCAACTGGTGTTGGGGAGTAACTACAGTAGTTACATGTAACGGCGTTACATAATTTAATTACAAAATAAATGTAACTTTAATTGGTTACAGTTACTGAGAAAATATGTGTAATTAAATTACAGTTACTTATGAAAATGTTAAAGATTACAAATGGGGTTACATCTGAAAATTTTCTATAAAAATCAGGGATATGTTGAATAATATTAATCTGTTGCTTTAAAATATGTGTTTGTAAGCAACAACGGTTGCCGGTTATGTTGTAACTTCTTTAAGCAGAACAGATTATGGGCCTAACAGTACCCGTGTGAGCATGAACATCCTTCCATTATCACACACGGTACGTTTTTCACCTGCTTTCTTTTGCTTATGGTTATTTTTGTTAATATGGTTTAATTAGCATTGTTACAATAACATTGCTTTAATAGGAGATTAACTCCCCATAAATGTGTAGTTAACTAGTGATCTGAGAGACTTTAGCCTGGACAGACTAGGCTCCTGTGCATAGTTTTAGATACATGGCAATAATATTTTTTTATGTAATAGTTTTTAAAGAAAGGTTTTGTTGAATTAAAAGAGCATCTATATTTTGCATTTTTTGACATGTTATTTAACATTTGTGGCTAAGAAATAATTATTTATTTATTTTTGGTGTGGTCAGAGATAAATTTGGTAAATCCTTGAGGAGACATGTGGACATAACACAATGTCAAAAATCAATTAATTTTAGCATGCCAAAGACAAATTTATGCATATAAAATATATTTTCCCAACTACAAAATTGTGGCTAGTGAAAATGACGAGTGGCTAGTAAGGTGGCTGGTGATCAAAAGAGTTAAAGTCAAGCTCTGCCTACAATGCATGTAAACTACCTTGATGTCAAAACGACATTAAATTGATACTTTAACGTCAAAATTCAAAATTAACCGCTGAGTTATGTAATAAAATCTCAAAAGTCAAATTGATCCCTGTTCACATAAAATCATTAAAATGTTAGAATATTTATGCTTGGCCTGTTTATATTCATTTCCAGACAACACAATATTGATACCAAACTTCAGTTTTTAAATTTCTAAACCCATTTTAGAGTCAAAATTATTACCCACTTTAAGCTAAATGTTTTCGATTGTCTACAGAACAAACCATCATTATACAATGACTTACCTAATTACTTGCCCAACTGGTGGTGGGGAGTAACTACAGTAGTTACATGTAACAGCGTTACGTAATTTTAATACAAAATAAATGTAACTTTAATTGGTTACAGTTACTGAGAAAATATGTGTAATTAAATAACAGTAAGTTATGAAAATGTTAAAGATTACAATTGGAGTTACATCTGAAAATCTTTTATAAAAATCTGGGATATGTTGAATAATATTAATCTGTTGCTTTGCCTGTTTTTGGTATGCACAATGCCTTCTGCTAAGGTCATTTATTAAAGCGGTGCTATTCTGCTATAACTACATTTCTCAGTAGTGTGGCGGTAGCGTCGCTACTTTCTATATCAAATAGCTTTTCAGTAGCGAAGCTATTTTTGTAGTCAAGTAGCGTCCACACAAGCTACATTTGATCGCAGATCAATAAGTGACGGCACCGGCATTTACGGAGATGTAAGGCTGGTGTCTAGCCGATGAAAATAAAGTCATATGACGGTGAGAATTTCTTCTTCTATCTGTTTTTCGGTGGTCGACAACAAACTTTTTGGTGTGTTACTGCCACCTCTTGCTCTGGTCAGTGACGTCGCCAACCAAGGCTAACATGAGAAATTTGCTTGATGGAAAAATGACTGAGGGAGAGGAGGTATATATAAATATATATATACAGTTGAAGTCAGAATTATTAGCCCCCC
>CAIGQZ010035066.1:454372-470060 GCA_903798205.1 Danio tinwini | reverse complement strand
GTGTGCTGTATTTAAAGTCCCTAATCAGTCCGTAATGATCCTCCGGCTCTGTGTATGCATTTAATCAAACTGAAACAGGAACAGCTGTGTGCAAGGTGCATGATGGAACTTGTAGTCCATATACCCGCGTATTTCTAGTTCTGTTTACCAGTGATCTACAAGAATTTGATTGCTGGTAATTGTGACAGTTCAAAACGTAAAATTTTTTAGACGTATTAACATTATTGTTTGGTTATAAGAACGTTATTAAAATGTTTTTAAACATTTCATTCTCTTGTTATATTAATGTTTTAATAACGTTATTTGAATCATTTCTGAAGCGTAACCCCAACAACACAATGATAACGTTTTTTGCTAACATTTTTAGAATGTTTATTAATTACAGATAACATTAAGAAAAATGTTCTACAAACATTATGCAAGAACTTTTTTGATAACTTTGAGAGAACCTTAAGAGCAGTGTTTCCCAACCCTGTTCCTAGAGGCACACCAACAGTACATATTTTGCATGTCGCCTCTGAATATCTGACCCATTCATTGGAGGTTTTGGAATCTCTTCTAATGTTCTGATAAATTGATTCAGGTGTGTTAATTAGGAAGAGGTTGAAAGTGTGTACTTCAGGAACGGGGTTGGGAAACACTGCTTTAGAGAACGGTAGCCAAAGTAACAAGAATATTCCATGTAAGCTGGGTCTTCCTAGAAGTTCGTGCAGATGGAGAAGCCGATTTTGTTGCAACACATCTACAATGACATGATGAGCATTGGCACCTGTCGCAACAAGTTACTCGACTCTCAAAAAGTGACCACCCGCCATCTGAATGAGGTCTTCATTTAAGTGTAAGTACCGTGACACTGCCTGGAAACCATAAAAAAAGTGAACACACACACAGGCATACTGACTCTATTCCTAACAGATGGGACTCTGTCTGTTCTACAAGGGCCCGCCGGCATGTTATAGTAAGTGCTCCCTTGTTACAGAGAGCATTGGCGCATATGCAGGGCCTAAAAAGGACATGTTAGCACGTTAGAAGAGAGAAGATCCATCACAACATCCCCAACATCTCCTGAGATTCTTCGTATTGTCGTAATCAACTTCCGTAAAAATACAATAATACCCAGCTTTCAAGTATTAAACGGCTCTACCTCCAAATTGTTCTCCCGACCATCTGATGTGCACACATGCTTCTGTTTTTCGATCGCCTTAGACAAAACAAACAATAATAATAACGGAATAATCATAATTTCCCCCGTTGAGGATTGAAATGAGTTAGTGGCTGAACTGAGGCTCCACACAGTCATGCTTTGTTGATTTGGAACACTCTTTGTTGTGTGTGTGTGTGTGTGTGTGTGTGTGTGTGTGTGTGTGTGTGTGTGTGTATGTGTGTGTGTGTGTGTGGCAAGACTGCATCAGGCGCTCTTCCCGCTGGGCTTTGTCAAACTGAAGTGCTATGTTTCCCTCTAGTGGACGGGTTAGGAAGCACACATCCCAATCCAATAGCATCTGTGTGGCTGAGCTAAACATCCAAGAAAATAAATCACTCCTTTGTCAATACCCTTATCCGCGCGTCTTGTTTGAGAAAAAGTCTCAAACGCTGGTAAAAATCCATTGCTGCAAAGTGATTCAAATGGATTGATTTTTATTTTTTTTTTACCTCACAAACACAAGCATGCTGATGCAGCTCTAAGCAAAGACACAGCTAGTGTACTTTTCTGAGCACGAGTGCATTGCGAGGTTTATTTTATTGATACGTTGGCTCAAGGCTGATTTCCAAACAAAGACGGTATGAAGGTAAGGGAAAATCCGCTCACCGATGTCCTATCAGCATATCTTCCTCAATGGATCTTTAAGAGACAACCTCCAAAAATCAAACTCACCGTTTTCTGTTTACTTTATAACATTTGTTGAAGTGAATGTGGTCAAATGTAGCTGGTTTTCTTCTTAGGAAGGAATTTCCCAATGGTCATCTCATGTAGCCTCAAGTTCAACTGCAGCTGACAAGAATAATCCATCAGAAATTCATTAATATTGAAACAAACTAACATTGTATTTTAATCATAATGTTAACCGATGTGTACTCGGACCAGATTCAAAAGTAGTCAGTAGGTTGAGGCCCTGTCCTCACAAACATGGGTATTTTCAAACCACGGTTTTGCTGTTTGTCCACACGAAATGAAAGTATAGTGTGACTGAAACCAAAAAATAAATGCTGAAATATGACGCGTTTGCAGCAAAAGTATCATGTATTCTGCATTGTTCAACTGCGTACGGTAATTCACCTCTGTTCTCATGTTTGCATTGACTTGCATGCAATTTACTTGCAGTGTTGCTAACTATTTTCAATGAAAAGGCACTAAGCTTGGTTCGAAAAGTCGCTAAATGTCACTAAATTACGCCATGCATCAATTTGCTTATTATGCCATCACGTCCAACAGTTTCTGTTTGTTTAACAGCCTATGGTTAGTAAAGGGGTATTTATATTTGCACTACACTTTATATATGCATGCCAATTTAATTAAATGCATTGTTTGACTACAGTAGATGTGCAGAAATCTCAGACAAGTTCTGACACTGGTGTCACTAAAATCTCTGTGATTGTGAACAAGAAAAAAAATAGTTAAGTTACATTTAAAATAAAGGAGAAGCAGATTGATTTGACCGTACAAGGGAAATAGCTCATACTCGCTGTGCTAAATAATTTGCCGTCAGTACGCAGAGGAATGATCAGCTCTCAGGCTGCAGGTGGGAATGACTGCTGTGTGAGGACAGGGCCGCCTGTGAGTGCTCTGAGGCGGGGGATGGAACTGACGGAATCACATGTGACTCATGGAGAAGTGTAGGAATGGTACAGTACAGACACACGAGAGTCTATAAAAATCTCCAGTAACACCGAAAAAGTCAATAGATTGGTCGCTAGTCGCTTTTTTGAAAATTTGTTGCTAAAAGGGTCTGAAAAGTCACTAAATATGTTGGCAACACTGTTTACTCACACAATATACTATATACTATGTGTCATTATCCCCACCAGTTGGTTTGGTATTCCCTTAAAATGAATCAGAGTGCATTGTTGTAAGGAGAGCAGCCTGAATAATATTTGAACACAATTGAAACTGGTTTAGTTCTGTTTTTGTCTTTAGCTCCACAAAAGGGTTACTACAGTAGCGTTACATGCACTACTAGTATATCCTATGTAGCACTGACTTTATAAATTCATTCATTTTCTTTTCGGCTTAGCCCCTTTATTAATCAGGGGTCATCACAGCGGAATGAACCAACAACTTTAAAAATATTTATTTTTCTTTTTACTTATAAATTTATAAGTTGCCACCTCACCCAGTCATACTGCTACAATAGTATTTTTTTTCCTATACTATGGAAGTCAATGGTTTTTCATTCATTTAAAAATTTATTTTCAGCTTAGTCCCTTTATTAATTTGGGGTCGCACAGCGGAATGAACCGCCAACTTATCCAGCACATGTTTTACGCAGCGGATGCCATTCCAGCTGCAACCTATCACTGGAAAACATCCATACACACACCACAGACAATTTAGCTTACCCAATTCACCTGTACAACACAGAAATGCCAACTGACCCAGCCGAGGCTCGAACCAGCAACCTTCTTGTGCTATCCACTGCATCACAGTGATGCCCAATAATTTTTCAGCTTTTTTTAGAATATCTTCTTTTATCTTCAGCAGAAGAAGGAAACTTTTAAACGTTTGGAACCTCTTGAGGGCGAGTAAATATTTTTCGGGTGAACTATCCCTTTAATAAAATTCCATTTCTCTAATGCAACAATGCTCTTCAACCTTCAAAACTGAAATTAGTCAGAAATCATTTTCTGTTTACTTCAAGAAAATTTCCTTTTGTAATTTCTTGGTGAAGATTAAAAAGCCAATCTTATTTCGCTCTTTGCAGTAAGATTGGATTTGAAGGTTACATAGTTTCCCATTTTAGACAAATTTGCCTTGGTCTTAAATGACTTCCGTGAATTATGCAACAACGGTGAGTGATCATTTCGTTCTTGTATCCTCAACTGGCAATCTTATTTATTGCCAAAATTGTATTATTGCGGACATGGGTGGGACTCAGACATAGCAGGTATATTCATTGATGCTATTTGGCTTCTCTAATTCTGAGTTCAGACTGTATGATTTAGCCCTGGAAGGTTTCTGAAATCCCAGGCAAATCGGTGTTTGTTCACATGAGTAACAATCACACGGTGTGAACTATCAAAGAGAAATGCCGATGAGTCGCCGTCACCCGTGAGATATTTGGCTAGCTAAATATCTGGACTTGTCGGCGATTCAAAATCATGCAGTGTAAAATGTGTTCTGATTGAGAACAACATCGCCGTTTACCTACAGCCAATGAGAGAGCAGCATCCACTAGTATGGGTATCTGCAGGCCAGCGGGAGGTTGAGGGAGAAGTCAAAAGGGCTTATTTTTGGTCTATTTGGACCCAAGAAGTTAAGGAAAAACTAGTGGAAAATTGGATTGGCAGGAGCACCCGTGCCGGTTTGAAGTGTCATCTGAGCAATTCCACAAGTGGGTCAAAAAAGAAAAAGGTGAAGAAGAAATTATTCTCTTGGTGAGCAAAAATAAGTACATTTTCTAGCCCACTAAAGGCTTCTTTCTCAATATATAGGCTGGCTAATAACAAAAAATATACTATGTGACTGTGTCGTTTCCATGTCACTTCTCGCGTGTGTTTGGTTGTGAGACATAGTTTGCTAACCAAGACAAAGTTGTCTGCGATTCTTCCTATTGTAATGTCATGCAGTGTGAAACCCCCTGTCGCCGATCCATCTTGCATTGTAAACAAGGCAGCGACGAAATGCTGCCCCAGATAGTCATGCAGTGGGAAAAACATCTGTGACGTGATTACTTTGAAAATCGTGCAGTCTGAATTCAGCATAATGCAATATATTTATTTTTTAACCTTCAGACTTCCTCAACGGCGGTAAAGAGATGACATGGAGCCTCCAAAATCATGTTCGCCATCAGCTGAGAAGTAAAAATTAATCCGAAACCCACTATTTTCTGTTTATTTCATCAAATTTCATGATGTATACGGGGTCACGATTCAAACAGAAGCCAAGGGCAACCAAACTAAACCAACTATTTATTCAAAATGATGAAATCCAGTTTCTTTGACACACCAAAGCTCTCAACCGTCAAAAGGGATAATTCATTGGCTTTTGATAGATGACGGTTCACACAGAGCCTTTAAAATCAAGTTCGGAATTAGTCGGAAAAACACATTTTGGGAACACAACTCTATTTACTTCATCAAATTTCCTGATGTGAACATAATCAAGGTTCCCACGTTGAAGGCAAGGACAACCACACTAGACTGTCTATACAAGATGAGATGAAATTCAGCTTATATAACACAACAGTCCTCTCTCTTCATCTTTCAAAAGGGATACTTCAATGGCTCTCTAAAGTCGACAATTCACATAGAGACTCCAAAATCAAGTTTGCTAGCAGATGGGAAGTAGGAATTAGTCCATTTTAATTGGAACATTTTTGGTTTGTTTGATCAAATTTCCCGATGTGAACATAGTCAAGAGACAAGGTTAACTAAACTAAGCTGGTACATTCATGCTTTTTTTTTGGTGGTATAAAGCAACAATGCTCTTTCAGCTTTTAGAAAACCCTTAAAATGTATTTTTTGACAACAATTTGACAATTCCCATGGAGCCTTTCAAGCTCACCCACAGCTGAGAAATTGGAATTAATCAGACAAGCATTATTAATGAAACAGCTCATGTTTCCTAACATGTTCAAGATCTGAAAATAATACCAAAGCCTAGCTGTACTTGTGATGTTTTCAAAGCATTTTATTCCCATCCAGCTCCACTCCAACCATATAAAAGCATTCAGAAGGGATTTCCCAGTGGCACACGCCCCTCGAGAGATTACATTTCCCATGGAGCCTTTCGGTGCTAAATCAAGTTCACCAGCAGCTGAGAAGTTGAGAGAACAATCCCTCTGAAGACAATCATTTCAGTCTTTACACTTCTCAATGTGACCATTTTTTGCTGTAGGCCTTTCAAAAGCAGAAGAATTTATAGAGCTTGAGTGAGCTGGTTCAAGTTTTTTTAGTTTTAATCGATAACTTCTGATGGCTCGACGTAGACCGAACAAGTGCATGAATGAACTTCAACCAAAACTCCATCAATCCTTGAGTCATCCGGTCCACTCCAGTGTGACTCAGAATCAATGAGAAAACCATTATTACTGGGCCACGTTGACATTTATATCACCAATTCATACTTTTCAGACATGGGCGCATAGACCGGGTTTGACTTTGACAGAATGATAATAGCCTGAACTTCTAGAAAAAATTGTTTCGACGGTGAAACAAGGAATTGCATTCTGTGAGCTCTTTCTTTTTCAACGGTGTCCACAGGAAGTCCTTGAGGCCTTGTGATGGAGTTGGTTTGAGATGTGTTTATTTGTGAACTTCTCAACCTTTACTCTTTGAAAACAACACTCTCTCCACCACGGGTAGATGTCTCACTTTCCGGGCAAAAGGGGCGTCCTGCTGGGCCGGCGCTGACGCCGGAGTGCTTTCATAAGGGCATGGCAAGCTAGGTCATATCCTTGATCCTCGAAACTGAGGAGTCTATGGGGAAGCTCTTGCTAATGGCTTCAACTTGTGTGACAGAGAGAAAGACGACCCTTAACACTGATCAAGGACCAAAAAGCTACTCTAGAAGCTGTGGAAACTGCAGAACAAGGGTGTCGTCTCACAGTCCGAGAGTTCAAAATTGGTTGAACCACTTGCACTGTTGACACCATTGTAACAGTGCATTATAAATGAAACATTAGGAACTATTCACACAAAATGCTTTTTTTTATTCCAATGTGCTACTTTTCCATTGTTTCCAGTGTTGCTGTTGCGCCTCACAATTTTTCACAGCAACTTGCCTATGAGCACCATGTTTTAAGACCTCATGTCAAGGTTAAAGAGCCCCTATTACACATTGAAAAGGGTCATATTTCGGTTTTATGGGTCTCCAACAACATACTGATATGTATGCAAGGTCAAAAAACATGTTCATGGTCTTATAATATGCATTTATTTTTACCTAATTATCCAAGCGACTCCCATATGAATCGTTCAGCGATTAATTTGTTTCCAAACCCTTATTTAGCGCGAAGTTAATCTGCGCTGATTGGACCGATGACAGCCTGTTGCCATTGGTCGACAGCGTTCAGCGCGAGACAGTAAAATGCCCAGCGCGGTTTATCAAGCCCGAAACACGCTTCAAAGCAAACTTACTAACACCACAGTAAACAGTACCCGGTTCTCAACAGTGTTATTCAGACACCTCAGCGTCGAAAGCAGTGCAGTTAAACACAAGCTTATTGCTTATGTTAAGTATGACACACATTCAGTTTTAATCCACACAGTAGCAAAAGCTAAACTATTCTGAACCTTGACCGCTGCACGTGTGCAGGATCAGCTAACGGTGGCCATAGCAACGACAAACGGCAGTGGAACGAGCTCAAAAAAGCATTTAAATCTGTAAACAAAGCAGCACGCATCACATTTACAACGTTGCATTAGACATGATATGAGAATATAAAGAGTTAACCTGATACAGTACACGCGGTTACTAGTAACAAAACTTGTAGATCATTTCTATTTGCAATCATTGCTGTGGCACCTCATCCATGAACAGCTATATGTTCTAAGTTCTTACCTGTATTCTGCTTTTCTAAATGATCACATCCCCAGCCGTGAGGTTGTAGCATCCTCTGTCCTCTGACAAGCTATCTCCGTGGGCTCCCGCTCTCCATTCGCAAGTTTTTTCCAGCGTTCAGCAGCCAGCCGGTGTACCTAATAATTTGTCCTTATTTTGCCTGCACCCCTGGTGTTGTCTGTCTATTACAAGATGGAGGCAGAAACTAAGCGTGCAGATTTCTGAACGACTCCTTTCCCTCACACTTCCAATAATATCCAGGTAAACACAGCGTCTTCATGAGCGTCTTGCTGCTGTGTTAGTGGGCGGGGCCGCAGGTTTGAATTTTGCCAGGTCTGCGCACGCAACCATTATGTTTCGCGAAGACGTCACGCCAAAACAGCTTAAGATTCGTTATGAAGACGATTCATTTAAACCACTTTGAGTTGACTCTTTTATAGATGAATCAATAGTTTTAAAAACTGTCCACTTTCAGATTTAAGCTTTAGCTGGATATTTCACTTCACTAAGAGCTGTGTTACACACTACATGGAAGGTCATTTTCAAAAACCCATAATAGGGGCTCTTTAATAATTGAAACTTTTACACACAGTGCGACTCATCAATGTCAGTTGCAAAGCACTGGACCAATCAGAAGAACTTGGAGGCGGGGCAAGCATTTCAAGTTTTGTTTTACATTTGCAAGTTGCCATGACAACAGTTTTATTTGACAGCAAGATGATGAAGAGACACTCATAGTGGCTGTCTCTGATACTGTCAAGTTCTACACTGTGCTTTTTCCGCTTGTTTTTCAGGAGTTCACATTCACAGACTGAATAAAATAGGCATATTTGGTGTGCTGTCCGGGCAGGGGGCTCCACATTCAGAAAGACACCCTAACTCGTGTTATTCTCCTTGTCAGGATAGAGAGGGATAGGGTCCGAGTGCAGTGTCAAGCCTGTCTCCAGAACCCCCACCACACCTTCGATTTATGTAGGAATTGGGTTTAAAAGTGTGGGGTTGGGGTCGTGGAGGGATGCTGAAAGCCAAGAGAAAATGGAGGTAGGACATGCTTGACTATTTATAGGGGATTAAGCTTATGCTGATTGGATAGTAGAATGACTGTCAATAATAAATTAGCCTCGACCAAACTGTTTGTGCTTCTCTTGAAATTTGTTCATAAAACATCACTTAGAGCATCACAATGGTGCAGTGGATAGCACGACTGCCTCACAGCAAGAAGGTCGCTGTTTCGAACCTCGGCTGAGTCAGTTGGCATTTCTGTGTGGAGTTCTCCCCGTGTTCACGTGGGTTTCCTCCAGGTGCTCCGGTTTCCCCCACAAGTCCAAAGACATGTGGTACAGGTGATTTGGGCAGGCTAAATTGTCCGTAGGGTATGTGTGTGAATGGGAGCGTATGGGTGTTTCCCAGTGATGGGTTGCAGCTGGAAGGGCATCTGCTGCATAAAACATATGCTGGATAAGTTGGCGGTTCATTCTGCTGTGGCAACTCCAGAATAATAAAAGGACAAAGCCGAAAAGAAAATGAATGAATGAATGAACATCACTGTTCTTTGTGAATGGCCACTTAGTCTGTAGCCTGACGTCTTATACTTTGCTGTGATAATTCACTAGAAATCATTCTAATATGTAGATTTTTGGATCCAAAAAACAACAAAATGGAACTCTAAAAGGTGTGACAACTACATAAGTGTTAAGTCGCAGCCCAAGAGTTCACAAATGGTGGAATTATTGCCAATGTCGACACTATTGTAAAGAGTGCATTGACATTCCTCATGCACCAGTAAATAAGAACATACAGAACATGCAAGGGATGAAGATAGAGAAGCGGCGACCATATTGGCACAATGAATTAAGATTCGTTTGTGTGTACATGTGTGAAATATTAGTCGGTAGACTGTTAATCTCATGATTTTCTCACATCTTTTATGCGTTGTATGCACAAATAGTCTCTCACCTACCATCAACAAATGAATTCTAATAATCCTTTGAAAGCTTGGCGTCTCAGTGAGGGTTCTTGTTGAAACGGGGGAGAGGCATTAGTGTGAGATGAACAAGATAATAGGGGTGGAGGAAGGGAGGGAAGGGAACTGTGTGAAAGAGAGCGCCAGGCGCTAGTGCTTTCCTGTGTTATTTGCCCTCTGATAAGCCTCACAGTGCGCACTAACCAGGACTCTTTTTTTTCCCCCCTCTGCTTTCCGTTCTCTTTCGCCTTTCGTTCCCATCTCTTTCTATTACTCCCTGACTATCTCTGTCTCTCTTTCAAGTAGTATAGCAGCACTTTTCTCAGAATGTTCAATCAGAAAGAGGTAAGAAAGCAGGTGAGGGTCAGAAGGCAGGTACATGGAGTGAGTTTATTAAAGCGGGTGATTGCAATCGTCTTTGAGAATAGCTTTCTTGTGTCTCAGACTGAAATATTTCCCTTTCTGTTTCAGTGTTGAAAGCCTGATATCAGTGCGTGTGCTTTTGAATGGCTGCATTCGCACAGATATAACATGAAAGAAGTTTGAAGTTTGAGAAGAAAGAAAGAGGAAAACAGAAGTGGTATTCAAATATTAGCATTGCTAATTTAAGCGGTAACCAAAATAACAGCTAAAATGTAAAATAAGGCAAAACTTATTGAAGATAGGGTTATTAGCATATTTCTCCGACAGTCATTTTTTCATGTTGTAACCTCTAATGGGCATGACCCTGAATTCGCAACTTTCTGGTTAGTTGTAGTGGTTAGTTGACAATATTTTGGCCAGGTGTTTAGTAACTGCTGGGAATGGGGAACAGACTGCATATGACCTAAAAGTCCACCTCTTAAATGCAGTCTTTACCTAGGGTTCCCTTTGCATTCAAAATGAATAAAAGTGTACCTCTTGAAGTACATTTAAAGTACGTTTGGTTACCAATATGGACCCTTTGAGTGCAAATGGGTACCTAGCATCCATCTTGATACCAAAATTATATAAAAACATGTCAAACATGCAAACCGATTTGACGTCAATTGACTACCTAGATGTCAAAATGGAAACCAAATCGACATCTAACACTGGCGTCAAAACAAACACTTCAGAAATTGATTACAGGACAGTTATACATTTTTGAGGTATTTTGTGACGCCAGTGTTGCATGTCAATTTGACGTTGTTTTGACATTAAGGTAGTTTACATGCATTGTGGATAGTGGGATACAAATTCAGCCAAATCACCCTGCAGCCCAAGACCGGTTACTCAATGAAGCTAAGCAGGGCTGAGCTTGGATGGGAGACCACATGGGAAAACTAGGTTGTTGTTGGAAGTGGTGTTACTGAGGCCAGCAGGGGCGCTCAATCTGTGATCTGTGTCCTAATGCCCCAGTATAGTGAAGGGAACACCATACTATCAATGAGCAACTTTGTTCGGATAAGTCATTAAACCAAGGTCATGACTCTCTATGGTCATTAAAAATTCCATTGCATAAAGAGTAGGGGTATAACCCCGGTGTCCTGGACAAATCCCCTCCATTTGCCCTTATCCATCATGGCCTCCCAATCATCCCCATCCACTGAATTGGTTCTATCACTGTCTCTCCAATCTACCAATAGCTGGTGTGTGGTGAGCACATTGGTGTCGTTGTCGCTGTGGCTGCCGTCGCATCATCCAAATGGATGCTGCACACTGATGGTGGTGTGAAGAGACCCCCCTCATGATTGTGGAGTGCTTTGGCTTTATGTCCATACAAAATCCAGTGTAAATTTGCATTCTAGACTTGCATCTCTCAGATGAATATAACTTATTTATAATACATTTAGTGTCGTTATTGTGGTGGTCAAATGGGCATCAATGTGGGGATGTCAAGGTTTTAACAATTCATGATGTCAATTTAATGTTGTTTTGACATCAAGGTGCCTGCTGGGTACCTTTTTAAAAGGTTCCACCCCAGTGACAGCATTTCTACCTTTAAATCTTAGACTGTAGAAGGTGTAGCCCTTCCAGCTGCAACCCAACACTGGGAAACACTCATACACATTCTTTCACACTCATACACTACGGCCAATTTAGCTCATTCAATTCACCTGTACTGCTCTGATTTCCCTCACAAGTCCAAAGACGCCCGCTATAGGTGAATTGGGTAAGATAAAATTAGTAGTTTTCCCAGAGATGGGTTGCAGCTGGAAGGGCATCCACTGCGTAAAACTTGTGCTGGATAAGTTGGCGGTTTATTCCGCTGTGGCAACCCCGGATTAATAAAGGGACTAAGCCGAAAAGAATATGAATGAATGAATGAATGAATGAATGAAAAGTGTATGTGTGTGAACGAGTGTGTATTGGATGTTTCCCAGTGATGGGTTGCAGCTAGAGGGGCATCCGCTGTGTAAAACATGGATGAGTTGGTGGTTTATTCTGCTGTGGCGACCTCGGATTAATAAAGGGACAAAGCCGAAAAGAAAATGAATGAATAAATTTACCTGTACCACATGTCTTTGGACTGTGGGGGTAACCGAAGCACCCGAAGGAAACCCACACGAACACTACGAGAACATGCAAACTACACACAGAAATGCCAACTGACCCAGCTGAGGCTCGAACCAGCTACCTTCTTGCTGTGAAGCGATCGTGCTACCCACTGGGCCACTGTGATGCTACCATTGATGATATCACCACTAATGGAAAGAACCTTAAATTTGCACCTTATAGGTTAGTAGTAGTAATTAATAACTAATATTATGGGGCAGGGGTGTAATGGTGGGAAGTTCAAGGAAGGGTGCAGACTGCCACCATTTACATAGAGGAAGCAAACCCCACAACCAAGTTTTGAACGTAAGTTTTTACTAAAGAGGAACCCAAAGAAGTCTAGAAATCCTAGCTATGCCATTACCTACAGATGCTGTTTTCTGTAGAATTACCAGTGACATCATTAACAGCAATGGTTGTCATGGTAAAGCACAGGCTGTAATTGTTGTTTCGATGATTTTTACATCCATTAATGGCAGGTCAAGGGGCTGTTTGTCCTCCGGCCCCTGAAGACTTCATCAGTGAGGCTTTGATGATGCATTAGCCAAATCTCATATGAGGATTTCAGCCCCTCCAGGACGCTCCGGCTAATCCATATGAATTTCCATCTGTTCATATTCTAGATCGGCCCCCGATTTGATGGGGTTTTTTTTCCTTTCTTTCTCTCTTTCCTGCAGGTGAGAGAGGCGAATGGAAACTGAGAAAATAGCCAGGATTAAGTTGAGGTAATGGCACTCGCGCTCTGCCTTTTGTGTGCTCAGCATCTGCAATTTTTTTCCAGGATGCCATACAGGGCAAGTTAATTTTTCATTGCGCCACGAAAGGAGAATAAGATAGAGGGAGTGGAATAAAATCAAGAGGAGCTTCTTTTTCTCTCTCTCTCTTCTATTAGATACTCATTTCACCATCTGATTGGTTTCAGCCAATCAGCTAGGCGCGATTTGGCCTGGTAATGAGGTGTGCTGAGCGAATGAGCTGTGGTGGCGTGAGCAGCTTATGCCGTGCTGAAGGAGAACTGATAGTTACCCCTCCTTCCTCGCTTTCTTCCAGCCCGCAACCCATTCTGCATGCGCATGTGTGTACGTATGGCCTATTTTTATGTGTTCAGCAGCTCAATATTCCTTCTCATAAAGCGCTGAATGGATAGTTGAAGTGCGTATTAGATTAGGATTCAGCTTTATGGATGAATACGGTATGCAAAAAACAGCAGGGATAGCAGCAGAACTACTTAACTTTGGAAAGGTCAAGAGCCGCAAGGCAGGATGTCTTATTTTATATATTACAGTAGATATTATGATCTGAAAAATTCAACTCTACGTGATTTTATTGCACAGTAGTGCCAGTTTTTGAAAATGCTTCAGAAGTGAAAGGTACTTAAATTGCTTGTTTAGTCATTTTTATTGTATTTGAGGCTTTATTAGAAGATTATATATAACAAATATGTCTGATATGAGTTCAGAAGCTACTCATGGCAATGTATTAAAGGGATAGTTTACCCCTCCCAAATTTATTTTTATTTTTTTATTTTATTAATTGTTCCAAACCTGTTGGAGTTTCTTTCTTCTGTTAAACACTTAAGAAGATATTTAAATCCAGGCTCATTCTGAATACATACCCCTATATACATCTCTGATGAGCGCCAAATACATCTCAGGAGGTATGTTATTTTGGAGTTTTTGTTTTCGCGAATTCACCAGATGCCGCTGTGGTTGGTGTCGTGACCTCGTTTTTTTTTTTTGTTGTTGTTTTTTTGAGTGCTGTTGGACTCTCAAAGGGGTCCACATCATGTTAAAAAATGGGATAAAGGCACTGGTCAAATTTCAAAGTTTTATTTAGATTGAACACAAAAGAGAAACCATAAGCAATATGCTCTACGCAGGAGAGGTTCAGCAACTCCTCTGTCTTCTCTTTCAGAGACACTTCCCTTTATACTACAGCTGTTCTACTATATCTGACTCCTTCCTCTTTCTGTGCATCTTCTCTAGACGGTTGACCTCTCAAACAGATGCTTCAGAGCACGTACACACAGCACGTACATCCTGTCACTTTCTTAGAATCTTCTGCATCCAGACACCTACACCCGAAAACAGGATGTGTTGTTCTCAGCAACCTGTAGCACTTCTCTCTACTGTGCACATTAATATACCAGTTAACCCTTTAGGCAATTTTACAGTAATTAATACTTTATAGGTTGATTGTTAAAGCTTTCTCATGCATGGAAAATATGTAAAAGTTTTATTTCAACTGAAAAACACCACAGTGCACATGCGCATTAGCTCGGTCAACCTGAAAAAATTACAATTTAGTTTGATTTGAATGTTTAGGAACAAAACGTATGAGACGGTTGTTGTTTAATTTCATCTGTGATTCCAAATATGTAATGTAAACGTAAGCTTGGCAAACAGTTTTGGAGAATTTGATGTTTCCCTATTTAGACAGAATGCCTGACCATACTGCCTGAGAGGCGCTTCAAAGATGGCCACTGAGTGAAATGACATGCCTTAAAAGGACTTTGGTTCAGTCTTGCTCCTTAACAAAAATATTAGCACATTAAATCTATGTTTTATGTATGTACTACAAGTGAGCAAGTGTTTATTAACCAGGTCACAGATAATTGATTAATCAGATGGCAAACAAATCCTACATTCTTCAAAACAAGCTTCTCAAATCCATTGTTGGGGGTTTAAAGGATTGACGCCAGTCTCATCCAGGGCACGAGAGCTCATCTAAACTGTGATCTCTGAATCTCAAAGGTGGCGTGTTAAATTTTTCACAATCAGCCCCCCCACCGCCAACAAAAAAAACCCTCCAAATCTGTGCTGAGACAAATCCCAGTCAAGTGAAAGAGTCCTGCTTTGATGTGGTGGATAACTAGTCAAGACTCTGCCAGCCCTTCTGCCTCACAATTTTTCTTTTAACTGAGAAGCTACATCCAAAAAAGCTCTCCAAGAAAAGCAAGCGAGGCTGGGAGGTTGTTCGCTCCTCCAAGTGTGTGTGTTGGTCTGGGACGCCACACAGATGGCACTGACCACAGGGACCGGATAAAAGAGCCAGATTAGGAATGGCTGCAGAGACCCTGCTGAGTTGTTGGTCGAGCTTTCCATCTCTCTCTGTTTTTTTTTTTTGTTTTTTTCTAGTCTTGTTTGTAGGTTGGTAGGCTCCAGTTTGTGACTCTCTCTCTCTCTCCCAAGCCCATTTACTGCCATTTTACAGCTCATTTGGGTCCAAGCGAGCAGCATGCCAGCACCTTCTCCCAGCTCTCCGTGACCCACTTTCGGTTCAAAACCCTCAAAAGAAGGGCAGATGAATTTGACCATGTCTGTTTTTTAAGGTTACAAACTTGTGCCAAACTGCGGGCTATCTCTGGTTCGCATTCGTAATCTCGTTGGCTTTGAGAGAAAGGTATCAGTCATGGTGACTAAACAACAGGGAAGTATCAAATATTCACAGTTTGTTTGTTTTTTACGCACAGACAAATTCACACCAAA
>CAIGQZ010035066.1:439301-453972 GCA_903798205.1 Danio tinwini | reverse complement strand
ATTAATATATCAAAATATTATCAGTTAAGTCATGTACTTAATGTAGTTAAGTGCGTGGCATCGGTTGTCTATGTATAACAATGTCAAGTGTATTGTCCCTGTTAAACAAATAAAATAAATATTAAGTTATTGATTGTTTTTTTATTATAGATATAATGGAGTTAATATTTTAAGTCAGTTTAATTGTTTGTTTGTTTTTTCTTTTTTTGCTATTTCCAATTAAGTTTAAGTTCAAGTTCAATTTATTTATAGAGCACATTTAAAAACAGTCACAAGACTGACCAAAGTGCTGTACACAAGAAAACTGAAAAATAAAAAGACAGAATACAAATCATCACATTTTATTATCTCTGCAATGACTCAAATAACTTATTAAAAAAGTCATCTGGAATGGCAAAGAAAGCGTTCTTGCACGACTCCCAGAGTTAATCAAGATTCTTTGGATTAATCTTCAATGCCTCCTCCATCTTATCCCAGACATGCTCAATAATGTTCATGTCTGGTAACTGGGCTGGCCAATCCTGGAGCACCTTGACCTTCTTTGCTTTCAGGAACTTTGATGTGGACTGAAGTATGAGGAGCGCTATCCTGCTGAAGAATTTGCCCTCTCCTGTGGTTTAAAATGTAATGGGCAGCACAAATGTTTTGATACCTCAGGCTGTTGATGTTGCCATCCACTTTGCAGATCTCTCGCAAACCCTGTACTGAATGTAACCCCAAGCCATGATTTTTCCTTCACCAAACTTGATGGATTTCTGTTAGAATTTTGGGGGTTCATCCAGGTTTCAATAGGAATCTGCAGTATTTGTGATGATTGAGATGCAGTTCCACAGATTTATCACTTTTCCAAATGATCAACTAGAAGTCAAGATATTATTTGTTGCTCTTACAACTGTGATCAACAATAAGACTTTTGTCAGTTAGTGTATATTTGCTATAGTTCAAATGTGTATAAATTTTAAAATTCAAAATTCAAATCTTAAAAAAATGGAAATAGTTCCACATAAAATTAGTGAAATAAGCAAAAATTCAATATATATTTTATGAAAACTATGATTTCTATCATAGAATATATTATATTATTGTCTATTATATCGATATATTGTCTATTATATATTATTATTATTATTATAGGTAACACTTTATTTTTATGGTTCATTTGAGTATTAGTAGACTGTCTGCTTAATATCTGCTGATACTGCTCCTTTAACAGACATTTAACTGACTATAAGAAACTTTGCAAGTGCATGTCAACTTACACTAACCCTAACCTAACAGTCTACTTATAATGTAATGAGAATTAGTTGGCATGTAGATGCAATGTAACTTAATTCAACAAGGGGAAATAAAATGTGACCTTATTATAAAATAAATAAAATGTAACCTTATTATTATATATGATGTATGATATTTCATCCAGCCTGCGATTGTCAAACTATGCAAAGATCATAAACAATTATCACGAAAAGACTTGTTGTTGGTTTTTTCCAAAAATATTCCAAATGTCATTTCCACCACAGTGTAATGGTTGGGGTTAGACGCTGACAACAGGTGCGGATCCACATGCAGGTTTTATTAACAGGGACGGTCAGACAAGCACAGATCAATATGGGAGCAAACAGATGTGTTAGGGAAATCCAGAATCGTAGTCAGTACAGCAGGCAGAAGGTCACAAGGATGGCAGCAGACAGGGAGAAACAGATTAACTAGGCTAGGGTCAATACACGGCAAGGACAAGACAGGAAAACGCTTTGAATTGTGACTACGGAAAGACAACAAGACTCGGCCCAGAGGTGAGTGTGTGTGCTGCTTATGTACTGTGTGTGTAATCAGTCTTTGACAAGCGTCCGGTGGTGAGTGTATAATCAGATGGGATGTGGAACATGTGCGTGTAAGCGAAGTGCATGAATGGATGTGTAGTCCATAAGATGTCGGAAATGTAGTCCAATAGTGAATGTGCATGATAAACCAGCGATCTGTGGGGAGAAGATCGCTGGTGATCGTGACAAACAGAATGTTATCAAACCAAATTACATAATTTGAGATCCTGTGCCAAACTTCTTGCAGTGTCCCTCATTTTTATTCGCTTCTGTTAAATGCATGAATGTAAATGTGACTAACAAAATAACACTTAATCCAAACTCAAAACATTTTCCTCCATCCATTCCTCTCTCCTGTTATAAACATACTTTTACCAGAAAGATCAGGGAGATAATTATGATACTGAATTACATTTATTGATGAGTATTATTTGACAGAAGTATCATTTAACAAAACATAGGACTTCTTTGGCGGAGACCACATCCGTACCTTGAATTGGAAGCTTTTAGATCCAGCTATGAGTGTAGAAGACGAAGGCAGGGGTGAAGCCTATGCCCTGGAAAGGGCCAACCTGGTGCTGGTGAGGAGGATGGTCTGCGTCAGTACCTGCAACCAAATGAATAAAATGAATGGACAACTTATGTTCCTTGGCTCGCTTGGCTATTGGTTGGAACTAATTGTGATGAGTGACGTTGCATTAAGCTGGATTTATACATTTGCCTGGCGCCTCCGCTGACTGCGCGCGCACCTCGCAACACGGATGAGACTTTTATACTTGCCGCGTTCGTCGTTGTGATATTCTTTAAAACGACAGGGGGCCGTCAAAAGAAACTGAACGTAAATTTAGACAGATAAACAGAGAAGTAAGTTTCCGGAACTACATCATATATATCATTAGGCTCGTTTGAGATGGCCAAAATCTGCACAGAATCGATCACCGGTGATCACCGCAAGATGCATGCTGGTTAGAAATGTGTCCGAGTTGCGTCCACCTGACTCTGATGTGACGCTGATGTGCGCCAAAAAACTCTCACGATCGCGAGGCGGAAGCCTCGGATTGAGCAGTCGGCCGTGGTTGTTGCTAAATCGGATATGTTTGCCGCCGAAAGTTAACAAGAATTATTTATGTTATTTATGAAATTTTCGATTTCTTGTATTTTATTAACGTCTACCCCCACCCCAACCCTAAACCCAACCGTCACAGAAGCGTAAAAACAGTAGTTGTACAGAGTTATATTTGTCTTTATCTATTAAAATACCCAATAAATTGTATTTTTTAACCCCCACCCCAACCCTAAACCCAACCGTCACAGTACTGTAAAAATATGAATTATTGTTATTCAGTGTCATAAAAAAATGCTGCTATATTAATGTGCATATCGCACTTCCGGCCGGCCGTGTATCCAATCTAGACTTTACCGTCGGCAGCAGTTGCCCTCCAAAGACTGCACTCACTAAAAGCATGATGGGAAACGACTGGCTGATGACACAGCTTAATGCTCATTGGATGAGACTGACAAACTACACATTATTCTCTATCTTGTTGTTATTAAGATTTGTCCTGGCTTTGTTGTATACCTTTTTAGTAGTATACTAAAAGACGATATAGTTCAATGATAATTTAAAAAGAAGTCATGAAGAGCATTACACAGGCACAGTTCACTTGGGCGGCCCTGGCCCAGTTGGAAGAGGTGGGCCAGAGCAAGCTTCACTTGGGCTCAGGCACGGTACGCTTGCAGCATACCTGCCAACACTCCCGTTTTTCCCAGGAGTCTCCCGTATTTCAGACCCATCTCCCGGATTGTTTTGCCTCCCGGAAAACTCCCGGAATTTCACACCCCCCCTCCCCCTCCTCAGCTTTTAGGTACAGTCCGGCCTGAAACCTAGTACACGTGCGCATGCTCTTTAGTCTGCGTGCACCCCTCCCCGCTCTACAGTTAGCGGGCACCTCTCCACCCGCCTCTCCCTCCTCTCTTCAGTTTGTGCGCACCCATCCCCACTGTACAGTTCATGCACACCTTGGCACAACCCCCCACCCCACCCCCCGGTGTCCCAGAATTCATGAACCAAATGTTGACAGGTATGGCTTACAGTGTGAGTGCAAGCTTGCCTAAGCCCGAAACTGAAAGCGAGACGTGATTTTAAGGGACTGTTTCATATGGATTAATTAATCATTCGTACTGTTCAATGAACGCAAACAGTCGTAGATTATTAAAGACGCAAATCCCTCACTGCACGACAGCAAACTTCCTAATTCCTGCAGCACGAGGACTTTATGATTGTTTATGAGCATCAAAAGTGGCTGATCTGTTCGGCGAAATATTAGACTGCGTGTCACCGCATATCAAACGACTTAAACGATATAACTAAAGAAATCTTCACTGTGCAGAGCGAGAGCGCTTACTGAGCACTAAGCAGCGCGTCATTGATGACATAAGCGTGGCCAGGCCCGAATGTAATGTGAGTGCGGGCCGTTGGGGGAGACGGGAGGGGGGACAAGCATGCTTTGGCCCGGTTCAAGGCAACTGTACATAGTATGAATACGGCCTTAGCCCACTCCACAATTCACACATTACTGTCTGGCTAGTTTCTGTCTTATGCTAAAAGGGTAATAATGGTCCAACATTCCTGACCATTATCACCAATAAAGCCAAGAAAAACAGGGCATCAGTATACTGTTAACCGATAGGTTCAAATAATCCTTTCCAGTTATCAAAGAAATAATTTGTTCCTTAAATACAGTTTTATAGATATTAAATTGTTTACAATTTTAAATTGTAACATATACTTCAGTGTAAAACCTATGACTGGTGGAAAAACATATTTCTTTAATTGTGTACCAGAGTCTCCACTTTTGCCATGGCATCTTTTGACTTCAACAAACTTATCCTTCAGGTTTTTAACAAAACTTTCCTCCTTTTCCACAACTGTTGCAATTTCTAGCCAAGAATTTTTTGCTCATCAGGTTATCTCCATGATCACGGATCATAAATGTGTCTGTACAGGCGTACCTGTTTTAGACAAAATCTCTTCAAAGTGTTTAATTTCAACTTAAACGAGACGCTGCGCCGCGCGCATTGTTTGCACTGGTCTCAAAAAATGCCGTGCGCACCGCCAGCCAAAATGATGTTGCGCGTACCCAAAGCGAACTTCCGCTAACACCGTGATGATGTCACATTCACTGCGCGCACTTAAACGAACTAGCGGATGCGTCAAGTATAAACCAGGCTTTAGGTATTCCTTGTGTCTCGTGGCTATTGGTTGGAACTTATTGTGATGAGTGACGTGACATTAGGTCTTCCTGGTAGAACTAGCTCGAAAAGCTACATTTATAGTTAGTATCTGTATGTCCACTGCCTGAGAACTTCCATCAAAGTGGGATCATTTTTATCACTCTCTCGCTCTCCCTTAGACGATTTTGTCCAATTGCCTAGGTAATTATACAAAGTAACTGTTTGTGCTCATAGAATTAATAAGTTCTTTAGGGTTTTTTTAAAGAGAAGAGTTATTCTACAGGTGGTTTGTCAAACCCACTCACCTGTGTGAACCTCACTTCGTAAATGCATTTGTTTTTTTTTTTGGTCTGTGTGATGTTGAGTGATCAAAAGAATCTCTCTCTCTCTCTCTCTCTCTCTCTCTCTCTCTCTCTCTCTCTCTCTCTCTCTCTTTCTCTCTCTCTCCTCTCAGCTTTTCTTGCCTCCCCAGCTCTCCTCACAGGCTGATTTAAGAGCGGGCATTACGGTGCAGGAGATGAAATTATTTCATTCCTCTCCTCCAGCGCTCTTGATGGGCTCCCCCGCCGCTTCAGAGGCACGTGGGGAAAGAGACGTGTCCTGCGTGAGAAGCAGATCTCGCTTTCTAACATGCGCTTGACCCTCCGTTCCTGCGGCAGAGCGAGTGAACGCTTTCAGCATCAAATGATTAGTGATCTGGAGCCCCAGAGGCCTGAAACTGAGCTCAGTATACGCTCAATTTTCTGCCATCAGCGAACGGTTAATGTTAGCCCGAGTAGCAGCGCACAGAATGGGACATGGCGAGCTTCTATTCCGTTTTAAAAGGCGACTTTGATGCGAGAGCTGAATTACATTAACGAAACTGGCCCCAAGTGTTTTGTCAGAAGTGATAATAGGCTGTTTTGTTTTGTTTATGTAGCTTAATTATGTTGTTTCATTGAGAGTTTAATTGAGCAATTCGTATGTACCAACATTTTCACTGGGAAAGAATGTGTGTATAAATATATACAGCATTTGACATTTTAGTATTAGGCAACCTCATTAATGCATTCATTTTTCTTCGGTTTCAGAAGTCACCACAGCGGAATGAACCGCCAACTATTGCAGCATATGTTTTACACAATGGATGCCCTTCCAGCTGCAACACAGTACTGGGAAACACCCATACAAACTCATTCTTACACACACACACACACACTCATAGACTACAGACAATATAGTTTATTCAATTCACATATACGCCATGTGTTTGGACTTGTGGGAGAAACCGGAGCACATGGAGGAAACCCACGCCAACACGGGGAAAACATGCAAACTCCACAATAAATGCCAACCCAGCCAGGACTCAAAGCAACAACCTTCTTGCCGTGAGTTGACAGTGCTAACCAATGAACCACCGTGCCACCCTATTTGAAAACTTAAATAGCCCCTATTATGGGTTTTTAAAATAAACTTCCATGCAGTGTGTAACACAGCACTAAGTGAATGAAAACATCCAGCATCCATCTTCCATCCAGAGGTTTAAATCTAAAAGTGCACCTTGTTTCAAACTACTGATTCTTTAATGAAATAGTCGACTCAGAGTCGAATAAATGAATCGTGTTGAGTTCAGATCTTTTGCCTGATCACATAGAGGTTAATACGGTACATCACCAAATATGTAGTGCTGGATCCATTAAAACGTAAACGAGCCTTTTCCTTCAGACACTAGCGAAGTGCGAGAGATCAAGGAACTGATCATGACACGAAGATGATGATCACTGACAGATGAAAATAGTTCATCTTTTGCCACTGTGTGGATTAATACTGAATGCGTGTCGTTATTACTTGGGGTTAGTATTAAGAGTAGAGTAATATGCTGATGTTTAACTGCATTCCATTATTGCATTCCTGCATCAGGCTCTAACACACTCTGCTACTTCATAACTGTGGTGGGCATTTCTCTCTGTCTCGCGGTGAACCCAGTCGACCAATCACAACAGACTGGTTCATCAGATTAATCAGTGCAGATTAGCTTTGGGGTTTGGAAACAAATGAATCGCTGAACGAATCATATTGGAGTCGTTGGGATAATTAGGTAAAAATAAATGCATATTATAAGACAATGAAAGTGTTTTTAACCTTGCATGCATATCAGCCTGTTGTTGGAGACCCTCAAAACCAAAATATGACCTTTTTTATGCATAATAGGGGCTCTTTAAACAACTAATAAGAAGAATTTTGGAAAAGGTAACGGTCTGTTTAGTATAGAACTTATTATGCAACTTTTTACACTTTAGTCTCACAATTTGTTTGTTTTTGTGAATGAATTGTGAATAAATTTATTGTAATTAAGAGGTAATGCAGCTAATCATTTCTCTCAATTCTGAGTTTATTCTGCTCAAACACAAATTTATATCTCACATGTGTGAAATTTTGTTTCTGACTTTAGTTCTCTCAATTTTTTTATTTATCTCAATGATCTTTCCTTCTTGATGTGTGAAAAACAAACCTGCTTCATCTAGAAACTCAAACGTGCCACAAGACACAAGAATAAACCTCATTGGTTCTCACTCATCAAGCAAGCATGATAATGCTTAATTTGAGTGCTGTAAGCCTCATTTGTTAATAAATGCTTAAATGTGTGTAAATTTATAAACTTTTAAAGCGTGTGAAGAGTTTAGTTCCTCAAACTCTTAATCTAAGGACAGAAATCTCATATTTGATTAAAAATATATATTAATTTGTGTTCTAAAAATGATACAATTTAATATATGCTTTTAAATAAGTTAAAAGGATAGCTCAATTAAAAAATAAAAATACGGTCATTGTTTACCACACACTTTACTTGTTTAAAAACCAATTCAAGACTTTGCTTGTGATCGTGACAAACTTAGCTGATGATTAATAAATCATAATTGGCAATATCCTCGAGCCCGGGTCGCCCTCCCGTTAGAAGGGCAAGAGGGGAGTCTAAGGTAAGTCTCGAGAACTCCCCTGCTTGTCGCTGGTGAGAAGTGTAAACTAAGGTTGTCTTAGGTGATAATTTGGTTTAGTCGATTGACTATGGTGTATGTTTTGGACGGTGGGAGGAAACCGGGGGACCCAGAGAAAACCCACGCAAACACGGGGAGACATGCAAACTCCGCACAGAAACGCCAACCAGCCTAATAGGAGGTTGAACCGGCAGCGTTCTTGCTGTGAGGCAACAGTGCTAGCCACTGGGCCTCCGTGTCGCCCTATAGGAAAAAGGGTGGAAGTAGGGGTGGAAGGGGAGGAACTTCAAGACGAAAATAACTGGAGTGAAAAGCTCTGGTTATTTAATATGTGTTTGATTAATATGTATTTAAGCATCTAATAGGGCAGATTACGGAGCTAATGAGGTGCCAGCCATGTTGATCATAAGCATGTGATCCTCTCGAAATTAGTTTATAAATAAACCGCACTTTCACTTTCTTTCTGCTGAACAAAAAATAAGATATTTTAAAATAACGGTTGTTGGGACCCATTGACTTCCATATGTATGTATTTTTTCCTACTATTAAAAGTGAATGGGTCCCAGCGATTTGCATTTTTTTTAAACTATCTTCTTTTGTGTTCAACAGAAACAATAATTTTGGGTGAACTATCCCTTTAAGTAAGCTATTAACAATTTTGTATTTATAGCTATGAACAAACTACATGAGACATGGCCTACTTTTATGCAGATGAACAGCCCCTGATTATTATTATTATACAAATGGCAACAATTTTTGCATTTTCTCTTCATTTGTGTTCAGCAGACAGAAAATCAGGTTTGTAGTGACATAAGGTGAGCAGATAATGGCACAATTTCATTTTTTGGGAGGTGAACCGTCTCTCAATTCTTCGTATTCGAAATCTTGATAATAATAGAGCTCTCCCATTTCATGAAGGAAACAGTGGGATGTTGAAAATTTATTCCTGAAAGCATCATCTAGTACCTCAGCTCTGTGGATTTCAATCCATCAACCTCGCATTCCTTATTAAATCCTAGTTGTAAATGTTTGAGGAGTGTGTGGCGGCTCTCTTGAGCTTATTCTCTCGTACAGTAGATACTGTCCATGCTCGGATCACACAAGTCCCTGTTTCCTCAATATATGCCTCTTTTATGAACATAAATGCACGTTTCTCATGACTGACTCTATCATTATTCTGTAGGCGAATCGTATTAGAGATGCACCTTCATGCTCGTGACTCAAAAGGAGCGATCTGACCCCGGCAATAGCTGCTGAATTATGGAGACCACCAATGAAGTTTGTTCGCCTTTGATCCAATTCAGCGCTGCTTTTCTCTCAGGTAAGACTGTTAGACGAGTTTAGTCACTCTTTAAAGTATTGTGATAAAACGACAATGTGATATTATGATCATTTTATCACTATTTCCACCACTTAGTAGCGGTTTGCCATTTTCTACTTATTTTTACACCTACCACAAAAAAACTGCGTTCGAACTGCACTGAAACAACATAATTATTGAGATTTTTTTTAGACAACCGAATTGTTTTATGTTTAATTCAATTAAATTTGTTAACTTAATTGATTTGTGTTGGGACAACATGATTGGATTTTGTGGAACCCTGCATTTTTACAGAGTATTCAAATGAGGTGTATTTTACGTTTATGTTGTATCTTATCTTATTTGTATGATCTCATTAGTACGATTTCATTTTATTTATACAAATTAACCACTAAACTTTCACAACGTAAAATAGATGTTTCGTAGTGAGATCAGCTGGAGTTTCAAGGGTTAAATTTTTCCAACAACTGGAAATAATGTATATGCTTTACTGTGCATTCACACCGAAGGTGGTAAGAGTGTCAAAGGTCGCTCTGGCAACCCTGGCGACAACGATGTCTGCCTTCAGCTCTGGCGGCGAGAACGTCAAAATTCGCTACACTGATCTTGTATTTAAAGGGGCCGTTGCAGCATATAATATCAAATCATTCCCGCATAAAACAGGCTTTCTAGCGTGAAAATGTTGCACACTTTTATCAAATTCATTTAACAATGGAAGATCAAGTTGCATGTGGTGTGGCTTTGCTCAACTGAATTATCCAACGTGTCCATAAGTCTGAAATATCCTGAAGCAGCAATACTGTTTTGTGTTGTCGCATGAGATTCTCGCTTTTTAAAAAAAAAATATATATAACATTAATGCACGTCAGTAACTCGCCAATAACTTTTTTTAATGTATGTTCCTGTAAGAAAACATTGCAAATAATTGGAAATTCGGCGACCGCAATAATCAAACCCTTGGGAACAACTGTGGTCGGAACCAAAGTTCACAGTAACTGTGTTCTCTGGACTTCTCTCAAGCGGTGGACTTCTACATTCTGATTGCTTGCCGCCGAACCTCGTCATAGCTCATTACCATAAAGTTGACTTGATTTCAACTCTCCTCGACGGCCAAACCAGGCGAAGACGCACATCGCTGCTTCTTGCCACTTATCACTGCCGGCTCCCATTAAAAATGAACGACTTCCGGCTACTTTGACGATTTCGCTGCTTTCGCTAATTTAGCTGTGAACGTATATTTAGTCTATGTTTTTGTGAACCTGAAAAAACATACTTCATCATACAAATTTCATTCCTTTTCACACTAATGATATCCAAAGAGACATATTATTGGTGAATTTCATGCAGTTGTTTATACAACAACAAATAAATACCATACAAACAGCTTCAATGTCTTGTGAAATTACTATTTTAGTAATTTATGGATATATATAAGCAAATGTTCTCCAAAACAGTGACAAAATTCACATTCAGAAGATACAATCCTGATATAATCGTTAAAAGCTTGCAGTTTGTCGCTTCCGCCTAAACAAATTAACAATTTTTTTGACATCACCTCACTTCAGTTTCTCATTAAATCTTCTGACTAATCAAATGATTTCTAGTATCTGACGTGTCACACCCCCTTCTTATATCCATTTTATCTGATTCGCTTTATTTAAACCACTTTAAAACAAAGTATATTGGCTGTTTTTATAAAGAGGATGAGCTATTGTAATTCTTGACCTTGCTTCATGTTTCAATTGAGTTTGCGTCAAATATCGAATAAAATATGCACATTTCAAAGCACTTCATGGAACCTTTACATAGTTTATGATTTGTAGTCGAATACATTCGAAATGGTTCCAGAAAAGACATAAAAGCAATGTAAAATCAAGGTAAAACACTCTCACAGAAATTTGTTACTTTTTAATTAAGTGGCTAATTGGTGCGAATTCGTACGATCTCATTCGTACAATTTAGCATGATTTGCTCATCCTCCAATGACGGTTGGGTTTAGGGGCGAGGTTCTTTTTTAAATCAAAAAATTTTCGTATGAATGAATTCATATGAGTTCATACAAATTAGCCACTAAATTTGCAAAAATGTAAAATACATTTCTTTGTGAGATCAGGCTGACTTTTTTGTCACATTTGCTTTCAAAAGCACTATTGGTTAAGTTTAAGAAACTGATAAGACAAATCAAGCCTACTCATAAACGTGTACAAGAATAACGTGTATTTGAAACAAAACATACCCTGATTTACATATGTCAGATTTGCAATCATTTAGACAGCGCCCAAAAGTGGATTTCACATCTGAAACGTGCAACAAAACATACCCAGAGCAACTTACTTTATTTGGTGACAATGTATTTCCAATGAGCTAGGGTTGCTTTTTTTTTTTTATATAGATTAATTGTGATTTAATTGTTATGACCTGTGATTAATTGTGAAGGACTGTCTTGCCATTCTAATTGTATTTTTATGACTTTATTTCGCTCAACTCTAATTTTTTTTGCTCTCAATCCTTACATTATTTCTCTCGATTCTTTATAATTGTTACTTTATTTCTGTCGCAATCACCAGTGATCTAGTCTATACAGATTGCTGGAGAACTACAAATCTGCCACCAAAGGAACTATAAATCCTTTAATGCACCACACACTCACACCTGTTCTGGTTCTTGTTTGATTACACACACAGCTGAAAGTTGCTCAAACACCACAAAGTGTTTTTCTTGTTTTGTTTAGCCTAGCCGTGTTTCGACCCCTTGCCTTGTTTTCTCGTTTTGATTCCTTGCTGCCTGTATTGACCGTCCGCCTGTTTGTAACCACATTTCTGGATTATCTGTATGTATCTGTTTGCCCCTGCTTTGACCATTGCCTGCCTGACTAATCTTCCTCAACCCGTCCAGATCAACATCGTCAACATCGTCCAGCACTGTTGTGTTACAACTTATCACAATCGCAATTTGAAAGACTATCTTGCGATTCTTACTGTATTTATCCTAAAGGGCAGTTTATTTCTCATAATTGCATGTTTAAATGTTTTTCCAAAATTCAGATTTTATTGAAAGTTCAAAAATGTCAAGAAATTAAGTTGAAAATATTTTAATAAAAAAAATCAGAATTGCAAGATAAACTCTGAATTCTGTGAATGAGCCAAAACGGTCACAGATTTGCAACTCATTTGTAATCATGTTTTGTAAATGGAACAGAATGGATCACACTTTGCACTTTCAGCTCTCAAAGCAGGTCAATTTTCTTTTATAGAGACTGCAAAAAATGTCTAAAAGGGACTCGGTTTTTCTCTCGAGTAGGACTGATAGATGTGCACAAGTTTCTCTTTAATGTATGATGTGATATTATGATAATTTTACCACTAAGCCTACCACGTTGTAGTGATTTTCACTCTAACCTGCTCATTTTACACCAATTCGAATGACCGAGGTTGAGATGTGTCCTTATCTGCACATTATCTGTGTATATATTTAGTGTTTGCAAAAGGAAATGCGAGTTTCAAAATGCGTGTCATTCATCTCGTATTAATTATGCATTGTGATAGGTTAACTTAAAGTAACCTTTTTATCCACCTTGATTTTCTCTGTTTTTCTCTACCATGCAGTTGAAAATTACACATCAAGCTAAGCAGTAATGACCTGTATTTTGGCTTTTAGGACGTTTAGGGAAATTGCTTCTATCCTGTTCGATTTCTAGCCACATGATGTCAGGTGTATGAGAGTGAATTTTGAAAGGAAAAAGTGAGACGTGAGACATATTGTGAAATATTGTGGTAATGAGATTAAATGAAGGAAAATAGAGTCATTTTACAAAGCTCAAGCTGTGGTATAAGACTTGCAGTTCGAGTCTGCAAAGAAGTTTTAACGTTTTATCTTGACAATGGCTTTTAAAAAGAGAAAAAAAATAGACAGCTGTGCAATATAAAATTTGAATTTATAAAATATTGTACTTTAATAAGAATACTGGAGTATGTTTTACTAGAAAATATCTTTGCAGTCTTCAACTTTCACATTCAATTCAATTAAAGTACAATTCATTATTGTTATTAGTGCATTATATTATTAATACAAAAATTAATTATTCACTTTTTTATGCATACACTGCAATCTTAATAAGCAACCAAGAAATAACATTCCTACAATTCAATAAAAAGACAATAAAAAATGTTCCCAGAATGTTGCAGGGTGTTTTTTTTAACTAAACAACGGTAAAACTTTACAATAAGATTCATTAGTTAATGCATTTACTAGCATGAACTAATCATGAACCACACTTGTACAGCATTTATTAATCATAATTGAACATTTACTAATGCATTATTAACATCCAAGTCCATGCTTGATAACACTAGTTAATGCACCGTGAGTTAACATGAACTAACAATAAACAACCGTATTTTCATTAACTAACCTTAAGTAACATGAACAAATACTGTAGTAAGTGTATTGTTCATTGTTTGTTCATGTTAGTAAATGCATTAATTAACATTAACTAATGAGCCTTACTGTAAAGTGTGACCAAAACGACATGTATTATTTTTATTTTGGACACGTCTTTTTAACCACTTAAGTCAATTTTAATAAATAAAAACTATACTTTGCTAAATTACATGATTGAAATTACTGCATTACAGCACAGCAATAAAAATGTATCTGTTTCGTAGATGCTTTCAGTGTGGTAAATGTAGTACAAGTGTAATAAGCGCTGTTGAATTATTAGACAATTATGCACACCTGAAATACAGGTTCATATCGTCATTACACCATCACCTCAAGTATGCGTTATTTTCTAATAATTCAATGGCCTGTCATCAAATATTGTTTTCATATACTACAGGGCTCTTGAATGCTTGATCATGATTGGCTACTGAACCTTTTCATTTTTTAGATAAACACACTGCTAAAGTAGTTCCAGGCTTTACAGTTCCATATTAATACACTGAATGATTTCAGGAATTATAAAATACCTAGCCTACAACAGACAAAAAAAGAATTAATAATTTAAATTCAATTCAATTCAATTATACAGAAGGCTTTAGGTGAGATACATAAAAAAACTAGGCACGCACTGCAGTGACAGCATAAACCTGACAAATCTCATGAAATACAACATCTGAATAAAATAATGCATGGTCACTGTTCACTGTGTATTATTTTCTTATAATTCAACAATTCATCATCTATTATTCCAACTTAATGTCATCTTTTATGCATCTAAAGAAGTAGCAATGTGCAAGAGATAATGCCAGGACAGATCTGAGTAAAATAATGCACGGTCACTGTTTGCTGTGCATTATTTTCTTATAATTCAGTGGTCCATC
>CAIGQZ010035066.1:418878-433592 GCA_903798205.1 Danio tinwini | reverse complement strand
ATTATTATTATTATTATTATTATTATTATTATTATTATTATTATTATTATTGCATAGCAAAAACACTAAATTTAATTTAAATGATATTTTGTCAAGTAAATAATCAGAAATTCTTGGTTGTTGGTTGGTATCCATTAAATTTTTTGTTATAAAATATTTAAAAATATATATTTTTTAAATATTTCCTAAACTATGTTTAACAGAGCAAGGAAATTTCCACAGTATGTCCGATAATATTTTTTCTTCTAAAGAAAGTCTTATTTATTTTATTTTGGCTAGGATAAAAGCTGTTTTAAATTTTTTATGAATTTTTATTTGATAATTTTTATCAAAATTATTAGCCCCTTTACGCAAATTTTTAAGCAAATATTTGTCTACAGAACAAACCATTGTTATACAATAACTTGCTTAATTACCCTAACTTGCCTATTAACCTAATTAACCTAGTTAAGCCTTTTAATGTGAAGCTGTATAGAAGTGTCTTGAAAAATATCTAGTAAAATATTATTTACTGTCTTCATGGCAGAAATTGGGGGAAAAATAAACAGGGGGGCTAATAATTTTGACTTCAATTTTATAATTTTTTTAATTGTTTTGCTTTATTGGCAATAATTGGCTTCTGGATATAGCCGATAATTGGATTATTGGCTTTATTTAATAAAAAATTATTCATGGAAAAGCATAGGTGTGCGTTACAATTATATATTAATATTATTAATTTCATTTCATAAAAACGTTCTTAAAATTTTCTCTTAAAAGTTGTTTGACTGGTTTCATTGAGTAAAGAGTATCCTAAATATTTGCTCCTCATTTTATTTAAGCAAAAAATGTATTTCTTTTGTTTAAATCTGATTTTGATTCCTAGCACTTTAATGTGGACATTTCAGCCCCTTCTGTGTTTGTGTTTCTGTTTTCATGTACTTCTACACACACATCTCTTCATTCCTCTTTGAGTGTTTGTTTACACCTGATCAGAGACTCCATAATCTACACTCTTTCCCTGCGGCTCTCTCTCCATCTGCTCTAAAACTATTCTTTCATTTAAACCTTAATCTCACAAAAGCTCCACCAAGCGCATATTTTTTCATTTGATTTACCAGGGGCAGCTGAGAGAGAGATGGCGCCACTGATATCGCAATCTCCACCATGATAACATCATCTCCGTCATCTCCATCTCCAAAACAGCCCGACTGAGTATCAGGGTTTCTGTTTGGTGTCAGTAAAAAAAGGCTGTAGGTACCGTTAAATCGTCTGTGGTAATGCATAACACTAAAACATGTCATCAAACACTGAATTCTGGCTCGGTGTGCGCTTTTAGATTACACAGCTGATACCAGCGCTGTTTGCATATGCAAATGTTTTTCCAATAAGGAGATATGAGGGGGGAAAAGGAGTCTTTTATTCCAGTCTTGATCCTGGGTCAATTTGCAGGAACATTAGGACATCTATAATCACTCGGTTTCTTGATATAGCATGAAATGACTGTGAGTTCATAGCAAGTTCATATTGTTAGTAGTTCCTCAAGTTAGCACAGTTCTGTCCAGCTGTTATGCTAACACCTTAGCCACAGCTAAGCATACAGAGAGATTTAAGTATATTTTTGTTATTTATTTTACTAATGGTTTATAGTTTATAGACTAATATCGCCTCAAAATAAAAGCTAACTTTGTTCTGTCTATTTGTGTAATGCTAGCATGTTAGCCTGATGCGGCAACCCATATCACAGCAGTTTGTTATAAAGTCATAAAATGTAATCTATCGATTCGTGTTCACAGACACCAGTTTTGTATGTGTGTGTCTTTGTTTCTCAGCAGAACCAGTAACTTATGATAAACAGAGAAATATATACTTGTTGTTTTTGTTACTTGGGCTGTCAATATTAGAAGCTAATAACTATAAATTGCCTAAAATGGATGCTAGCACAGTTATTCAGTTGTATAAAGCAATATAGCAGTAGGCCTATGGATGCTAAATTGTTTCTCAAATCACTATATTAGTTGCTAAATCATCTCATAATTACACAAGCACAGTTCTGTCCAGTTGTATAAGTTATAGCCAGATGTTCTTGTAACAGACCCTGCTGAAAAATCCAGCTTAAACCAGCCTAAGATGGTTGGATGGGTTTAGCTGGTCGACCAGCCTGGTTTTAGAGTGGTTTAGGCCATTTCCAGGTTGGTGTCCAGCCATTTCCAGCCTGGTCTAACCAGCTTAGGCTGGTTTAAGCTGGATTTTTCAGCAGGGGAACCATCAAATACTACTGTTTTTGTAGCACAAATTGATGCAAGTACCATAAATCACATCTGAATGACAGCTGGCACAGTTCTGGACAGCTTTATTATGAATCAAATGTGCTTTTTATCAGCCAAATGTGCTTGCTAAACACAGCCATTTAAAAGCGATATTTCTGTCTGATCAGATGCTTGCTAATACAAGTTAATCTATGTAGTATTAGTGCTTATACTAGATGCTAACTATGGAACTACAACATTTTTGTCCTGTTGCAACATTGCTAAAAAAAATTGCCAGATGCACTGAGCCATCTATGGGAAATATATACTGTTGTTTTTGTCTTTCCAATTGCTATAATCGATTGTTAACAGCTAACTGCCAGAAATCACTTAAAAATAGAAGTCATGACATTTCTGTCTACCCATGTAATGTTACGAAGGTAGCCAGTTAGACAGAGCCATACAAATACTGCTGTTTTTAACTGAGATTGCAAATATTATATGCTAACCACCAGAAATCAATTCAAAATGGAAGCTAGCATAGTTGCTATTTGTGTTATACACAAAGAATACTGATGATTTTATTGCTTAAATTGCTTTTATTAGATGCTGACTACCAGAAATCACCTCAAAATGCAAACTAGAACAGTTCTGTCAATTTGTATTATTGTTGTTTTAGTTACTCGAGAGAGATGCTAACTGCTATACAGTTCTGTTATTCCTAAATAAGTCAGCCAGATGTGTTTCCAACACAAAGCCATATATTTAATGAATATGTTGTTTTGTTACTCAAATTACTAACATTATATGCTAACTACCAGTTTTGTCTTGTTGTATTAACTACTGTATGCCAACCTGTGCACTTGCTAAACTAGAGTCATACAGTGCATCCAGAAATTATTCATAGCGCTTCACTTTTTTCACATTTTTTTTGTTACAGCCTTATTCCAAAATAGATTAAAATTTATTTATTTCCTAAAAATTCTACACACAATACTCCATAATGACAATGTGAAAGATTTTTTTAAGTTGTTGCAAATATATTAAAAATAAAGAACCTGAAAAATCACATGTACATAAGTATTCACAGCCTTTGTAGTGAAGCTCTAAATTGAGCTCAGGTACATTCTGTTTCCACTGATTATTCTTGAGATGTTTCAGCAGCTTAATTCTAGTTAACCTGTGGTAAATTCAGTTGATTGGACATGATTTGAAAAGGCATACACCTGTCTATATAAGGTCCCAGGGTTCACAGTGCATGTCAAAGCCCAAACCAAGCATGAAGACAAAGAATTTGTCTGTAGATCTCCGAGACAGGATTGTCTCGAGGCACAAGATCTGGGGAAGATTACAGAAAAATTTCGGCTGCGCTGAAAGTTCCACTGAGCACAGTGGCCTCCATCATCTGTAAGTGGAAGATGTTTGGAACCACCAGGACTCTTCCTAGAGCTGGTCAGCAATCTAAGCTAAGCGATCGGGGGAGAAGGGCCTTAGTCAGAGAGGTGATCAATAACATGATGGTGTCTGAGCTCCAGCGTTTTTCTGTGGAGAGAGGAGAACCTTACAGAAGGACAACCATCTGTGTAGCAATCCACCAATCAGGCCTGTATGGTAGAGTGGCCAGATGGAAGCCACTTCCCGCCTGGAATTTGCTAAAAGGCATCTGAAGGACTCTTAGACCACAAGAAACTAAATTCTCTCGTCTGATGAGACTAAAATTGAACTCTTTGGAGTGAATGCCAGGCGTTACGTTTGAAGAAAACCAGGCACCGCTCATCACCAGGCTAATAGCATCCCTACAATAAAGCATGGCGGTGGCAGCATTATACTGTGGGTGGGGATGTTTTCAGCGGCAGGAACTGGAAGACTAGTCAGGATAGAGGGAAAGATGAATACAGCAATGTACAGAGACATCCTGAATGAAACCATGCTTCAGAGTGCTTTTGACCTCAGACTGGGGCGATGATTCATCTTCCAGCAGGACAATGACCCAAAGCACACAGCCAAAATATCAATGCAGTGGCTTCACAACAACTCTGTGAATGTCCTTGAGTGGCCCAGCCAGAGCCCAGACCTAAATCCTAACCTTCAGATCTCTCCCTCTGGAGAGATCTGAAAATGGCTGTACACTGTTGCTTCCCATCCAACCTGATAGAGCTTGAGAGGTACTGCAAAGAGTAATGGGCAAAAATTCCCAAAGACAGGTGTACCAAGCTTGTGGTATCATATTTAAAAAGACTTGAGGCTGTAATTGCTGCCAAAAATGCATCAACAAAGTATTGAGCAAAGGCTGTAAATACTTATTGAACATGTGATTTTTCAGTTTTTTTATTTTGAATAAATTTGCAACAATAAAAAAAAACATTTCACATTGTCATTATGGGGTATTGTGTGTAGATTGTTGAGGAAATAAATGAATTTGATCCATTTTGGATTAATGCTATAACATTAAGAAATGTGGAAAAAGTGAAGCGCTATGAATACTTTCCGGATGCACTGTATATATGAGTCTTGAACATTCTGGTCATGTGAACCCGATAAAAGTCATAACGTACTGTCTATTGGCCCCAAAGGGGTTCTGCTGTGCCCTTTAGTGTCTGGCTTTTGTGCTAATAACACAGCTTTCCTGAATTAAATTTCTTTCCATCTCTCTAACGAGGTAACCTTTCCAGATGCCCACTAATAATATTACATTTCCTTCTTTTGGGCCTAGAGAGAGGCCACAGGGAGAGCCTGAGCTCCAGGACTCCTTTATATGAGCTGATGTGATGAACAGGAGTGTGAGAAGTGCTTCTGTTTGAGACAGATGCACGTACACACAAATACATGGCTGAGATGTCCTATTATATAGCAGTTGCTATTTTTCTAAGAGCCCCATTCACTGGGTTTAAAGTGGTTTTGCAGGCTTTTAACTCCGCTTTTTAACTAGTCAGGCTGGGAAACAAGCTGCCACTCTCAGATAAACCGAGCACAAGTTGGCTGTAGGCTGGCAGACTGTTTTGGGAGACCTTCTATGTTGTGTTTCCACTCTTTCTGCATCTTCTACCTGGTCTGTTGTTCTAGGTCTCCACCCAAGATAAACCATGAAAAGCCCATTTTGGCTTTCCAGTCTTTGGTGGTCTTCAATTAATCTGAAGATTAGCATGGTTAGAAGAGTTTTGGATAGTTTTCAGGTGGTCAGACTGGAAAAGTGAGAGACCACCTAGCTAGTTTGTCATTTGGTTTTCAGCTGCCCGAACCACCTAAACAGCATTACATCTCATTGGAATATCTTAGAATCTTGGATTTAAAAGATACTTGTACACTTATAAACTGGTCAGACTATATATTAAAACAAGTTTACTGCCCAAGCTGAACACCAACCTGATTTCACCAAGTAGGACATGCCCCTGGATTAACTATGTTGATACTGGAACAACACTCCAATCAGGCAATCAGAATTTCAGGGTAACTCTTATATTTAGGTTAGGTTTATGCACATAATTGTTATTCAACTATTATTCCCCTCTGAATTTGGGAATAATTTACAGTTATGGTTGTGTTTAGCAGTGGGGAATAGGTATGGATTAGATGTTAAGCCAGAATCACATCGTACTTGACAAGTCATGCTGTGCCAAGCTGAACCACCTATCCAAGTTTTGGCCAAGTTAGGAGACCATCTAGCTAATTTATATTTATCAGACTTTGAGATCTTTTAGCTGGTCTGCAAATCTGATACACAAAATTTGAAGTTATAGTTGAAGTTTAAAGTTTGTACGGGTGGTGGAATTTTTTTTCCCTTTTCCAAAACCTAAAACCCAATGGGAGAAATGCCAGCGTGGATCAAGCTGTGTAAGGGACGATAAAAGAGCGGGGTTAAGTTGGTTTTGTTTTCGATATTCTTGACTTATTCAGTGATAGACGGAAATAACTCACACAACTTAAAAAGATCTAAACTGTGTTTTCTACAAAAAATACAAAGCAGGTTATGTTTCACAGCTGTCTTTTTCTTTTTTTTCCCACTCGATATTATGAGCACTGCTTTGTTTAAGTCCTCGCAATATCCGAGCACAATCCAGTCATATTTCCATCTGTTTCAAGCTACGAATATTTGAAATTACATATGAACAGAACAAAAGAGATATGATCACAAACTGAGCACTTGTGATCAATTAATATACTTCACCCGCGCCTGTTTTTCAGTCATTTATCCCTCATGCCCATGTCAGAGCTACAATTTACTGATGTTTTCATCGGTCTATCAGAGATTTAACGTTAGTCATTGGTGACGACAATATAGCGGGTCTGCTTTTATATTTGGTGTTGGATTAATATTTGCTAGTAGGGAAAATCTATTCGTTCACTTCTGCGATTTATAACTTAATTTGCATTTAAAAAAAATTTTCTACTTAACTGCACACAAACATACTGACAGTTATAGGTACTATACTGTCAGGGTTCTGCCACTCTGGTCTTGTAAATTCTTGTTTTGGTGGCAGAGTCCGGACACTAGTTCTGTCTTGTCCTGTCCTGTAGTGCTCGGCTCGAGTTTTCTTGGGTCGAGCACTTGTTTTCTGTCATTGTTTGTGTCTCTCTGTGTGCGCGCCGTCATGAGTGCGTGCAGACCGTGCGTGATCCCGCTTGATCGTGCTGTTTCATTCTCAGCATCTCAGTCTGGTTGGTTTTGGTTTCGGTTGGCGCTGAAATGAAACATTCGCGTTGTTTATGTGTGAGCGCACGGTAAGGTGTTTTAAATGATTGTGTGCTCGTGTCTTGCGTCTATGTTTGTGTTCAAGCAAGTGGCTCTGTGTTTACATTGTGGGCGCATGCTTCTGTCTTGTCTTGTCCGTTTATTGAGAAAGCGCGGTTAATAAGTTCTCTCATTTGCTGCGTGTTCTTGTCCCATTTTACGCGAGCACATGGCTTTTGTTGTCTCTTTGTGTCATGTGCTCTCCCGTCTATTGTCTAGTCCCACCCTCCATGTTAACCCATTATTTGTTTATTACGTTCACCTGTTTGTGTTTTAATTTACTTCTACTTATATTCTCCTCATGTCTGCTGTCCTGTGTCAGTTCGTCATCTTTTCTCTCAGTGTCCTGTCGTTTGTAGCCTTATCCTGTCTGTCTAGTCTTGATCCCTGCCAGCCTGCCCAGTGAAGTTTGTTTGTATGTTTTGTTAATGTTTTTCCCCTCGGGGTAGTTTATTTTGCCTTTTATTTTATTTTTCATATATAAATAACCAATCACTCTGCACTTGAGTCCTCGCTCCTTTTCCCCACAATAAATCGTGACACTATACATTGTTATGGGTCAATGATGCTACTATTTGACACAAATTCATCAATTTCCCCTTTCTGGCTGTTCTTTCTATGAATGAATTATGTAGAAGCACTGTCGATGCATATTTCCTCGTTGGTTAGTAACGCTATTGCTCCCAATTCGCATATACTTTTGAGTGTGTAACAGAAAAGTATGCAAGCTTTGGGACATACTACTTCCTCGTTACACAGATCGTTGTGTTGCTTAAGAGCCCTGTCAATCGTCCACATTTTTGTCTTATTTAATTTCCTACCTTATTGGAGAAGCAGTAGCAGGATAATCTCCCATTCACTAGTCTTTCATGCAGAAAAATCTCCTCAGGTCTTTGGATAATTCTGCATTCAGACGGTAATGTCCAAACACGTCTTTATATAAGTTCAGTATTGTTGTTGCAGATGAAATATAACACAGACATTGCTATTTAAATATTCTCCAGTGGGCTAGATATTAATTAACAGTCATACAAACATCTTTACCGAAGCCTCTCTGCTTGACGGTTAGTCTCACACGTCCATCATGTTTGTAGTTTGTTTACACTTTTCACCCACGTTTTGTAGTTCTAATCGAATTCACGTCCAAAACGCAATGTACTGTGGGCAATATCAGCGGTTGGACACTTCTACACTTAAAATTTTGACCGGAAATAGTAAACCATCCGCAAATTTTTGGCATACTCTTTTCAACATATTACGATTTGAGACATACTAATTCTATTTTCACATACTATTTAGGACGGATAGTATGCAGATTGGGACGCAGCATATATTTCATTGCACAGCAATTAGTCTATCAGGCTTTTTGGCTAAAAAAAGAGAAATTGCGGTTGAATTAGTTATAATTAGATTTATGTTAAATTTCTCCTATCCTGCTGTGCATGAAGCTGTTGAATGGTCAGCGTATGAGGCAGCTAGGCTAACCTAGCTTCAAATTTGCTTGAATTATTTTCTAATCAGTTGCAAATTAAGTCGTGAATATACACCTGCAATGCATACTGCAGTCCTTTTTTGTCTGGCTTTCTCAGATATCTCACTTATTCGGCAAAAATGACTAATCATATACCTGTGAATGTCTGACACCGGCGCATACATATTGTAAGATTGTAATAGACATGGCAGGCATAAAAGCTTAACAGGCATAACAACAGTAACTAATGAGGGCGGGGCTTAGCAAAGCGTCCATTAGCTTGTAAGCAAAAAAGACAGAGACAAAATTACCAACAACAATGTACTAATTGAAACCAAAAATTACATATGATGAAGCCATGTTAGTCAATAAAGACGGCTAATAGCTGGACCACAAAGCTACAATTAATTTAAACCTAAGAGTTATTTTTTACTTTCACTAAATAAAGAAGTTTAGTTAAGCAAGATCTCAGCATTTTAAATGAGAAGCCCCACATCGTGTCTGTTTTTATTTGTTCTGTTCCGCTTTTACAATTGTGTCGAGACAGAATGAAATGGCTGCTGAGACGTTTTTCAAGGGGCTTTCATTTTTAACACTGAGCTTTATTTTCCCACTCTGCATTGGAAATGACGGTGGGAGAGCAAAGATGTGAATGAACACATTGAGCGGCACCTAAATAATCTACGGCTTAAGTGTAAGAACCCGGGAACGAAGGCTATAGCCACAGAGGAGGCTGATAGCGCGTCAGCTCAGTCTCCATGTTATCACGCTACACAAAAGAGTGGCTTTTATCCACACCACTGAATAGGCTCGTATCTGCCTTTCTAGGAAAAAGATTAGCACTAGAGAGAGCGAGGCTGAGAAAATGCACCACACATACACTCATATTTGTTTGCATATGTGCATGCGGTGGCACTTCAGAAAATAAGAATAAACATCAGCAAGTGACAGGCTTTTAATCTTCCTTACCTAGATGTGCGGTTATGGTCAAAATTATTGGCACCCCTCGTAAAATGTGCAATCTGCTTTGTTAATGCTTTTTATTTTCCATTCAAAACATTCAACTAAAGCATTGAAAAATGCTTATTATGTCAATACTTGAGAAGTTCAAATCAGAAGATGTTATGAATCTTCCTGATAGAAAATGTGTGTCTGTATTGTCTTAATGCACAGTAAATAAGCACTCTCCAAAGATTACAAAAGTCTTGGGATCAGGCAATAATTTAGTCTTGGGATAAGGGCAATGATCCAAATCTATGTGAAAAATGGGTCACTGAACACAAAAGTGAGGTCCTCCCAGTACCCTGACCCAAACCCTATTGAAAATAAGTGGCTTAACTGAAAAGGCAAGAAAACCTGAAGCATCTAGTAAGATTCTGTATGGAAAATGCTCTCTAATTACTTTCTGAGGTAATAGTTAAATCTTCCATAAGGGCAATGATCCAAATTAATGTGAAAAATGGGTCACTGAACACAAAAGTGAGGTCCTCCCAGTACCCTGACCCGAACCCTATTGAAAATAAGTGGCTTAACTGAAAAGGCAAGAACACCTGAAGTATCTGGAGAAATTTTGTATGGAAAATGCTCTCTAATCACTTTCTGGGTAATGGCTGAATCTTCCATAAGGGCAATGATCCAAATCGACGTGAAAAATGGGCACTGAAAACAAAAGAGAGGTCCTCCCAGTACCCTTACCCAAACCCTATTGAAAATAAGTGGCTTAGCTGAAAAGGCAAGAAAACCTGAAGCATCTGGACAGATTCTGTATGGAAAATGCTCTCTAATCACTTTCTGGGGTAATGGTTAAATCTTCCATAAGGGCAATGATCCAAATTAATGTGAAAAATGGGCACTGAACACAAAAGTAAGGTCCTCCCAGTACCCTGACCCGAACCCTATTAAAAATGAGTGGCTGAACTGAAAAGGCAAGAAAACCTGAAACATCTGAAGAGATTCTGTATGGAAGATACTCTATAATCACTTTCTGTGTTATGGTTGAATCTTCCATAAGGGCAATGATCCAAATCGACGTGAAAAATGGGTCACTGAACACAAAATGGAGGTCCTCCCAGTACCCTGACCCGAACCCTATTGAAAATAAGTGGCTTAACTGAAAAGGCGAGAAACCCTGAAGCATCTGGAGAGATTCTGTATGGAAAATGCTCTCTAATCACTTTCTGAGTTATGTGTTTGGATGTTTCCCAGTACTGGGTTGCAGCTGAAAGGGCATCTGCTGTGTAAAACATATGCTGGATAAGTTGGCGGTTCATTCCGCTGTGGCAACCCCTGATAAATAAAGGGACTAAGCCGAAGGAAAATGAATGAATAAATGATTAGATTGATTACACGAGCTGGATTCACTGGCCAGATGCACTAATAACACACTGAGGACATTTTGCTATGTTTATTTTAAAATTAACTATGAAAATAAAACACAATATAGTGCATGTGGCATTAACTATATCATACATTCATGCACAGGATTGAACACAGTGACAGAACCACTCAGTGAATGTACGAATTTTAACTGCATATCAGTGTGAAACAGCATGTGTTGTATTGTATTAAAAAGTATTTCCTTTTATGACATATTATGATAGTCAAATATGTAAATCAGCCTATACGTTTTTTATATGTTTATATTTATGCCATTCTTAATTTAAAAAGTGCCATTTGTATTTAATACATGAGGGGGGGAAATGTACTTGAGTATAGGCTTGTATTCTAGTTTTTGAAGAAGTGTGCTTTGCTTTGGTTTTCTTTCTTGTTTTTTAGTTTACAGTTTGTTAACAGCATACAGTACTTGATATACTATAGCTGTCTTGAAACGTGATTTTTTGTACAGTTTACAATACTTTTTAAAAAACAGGCTCATTTTACAAGTCCCCTAGAGTTAAACAGTTGGGTTTTACCACAGCTTAATATGTTTAGCTAATCTCCAGGTCTGCTGAGGGCACTATTAGCTAAGCTTAAAGCATTGAATGGGATTAGACTATTAGCATCTCGCTTTTTTAAATAAACAAATTTGTTTAAAAATGAATAGTTCACCCAAAAAAAATGAATATCAATTACTCAACCTGTTACAAACCAGTTTTCCTTTTTTGATTCTGTTGAACACAAAAGAAAATATTTTGAAGAAAGCTGGAAACCTGTAACCATTGACTTCCATAGCATTTGTTTTTCCTTCTGTGAAAGTCAATAGTAACTGGTAACTGATGTTAAACAAATATATATTGCTAATGAATCAAAGAAACATTGACTTTCATCGTTTCTTTGCCTACTTTAAAAAATTTGGGTTGGGTGGGTAATAGTACACACTCTCAGAAATAAAGGTACGCAAGCTGTCACTGGGGTGGTACCTTTTCAAAAGGTACAAATTTCTACCTAAAAGGTCCATATTAATACCTTAAGGGTACATATTAGTACCAAAAATGTAAAAAAGTTTACCTCTTAAAATTTTTAGGTACTAATATATACTTTTGAGGGACCAAAATGAACCCCTTAGGTACAAATGTGTACCTTTTAAAAAGGTACCACCCCAGTGACAACATACCTTTATTTCTGAGAGTGCACCACCTTTTTTTAGGACTACACAACTGGTTTTAATGGATTGCGAGTGTCTCCAAAGGTCATAATCATGGTATGATTTCAGCTCTGCTTCCCACAAAGAGTAATTTCCTCCCATGAAAGGATCGAGTTCAAAAAGCCATCATTCAATGTTCTGTGTCTGGGAATCTGTGCAGGATACGGAGTGTACAAACAGCCCTGGTGATGTGCAGTCGTGCGGGTTTAGAGACAAAGACATAGTGCCTTCCGTTCCACTTTTACCCACCACACACGGACATTAATCACAGAGCGGATGTGGCATTGACAGACAGCTGGATATCCCAGCATGCACACGGGGAGAAAACTTCATCTTTCTTAGCCTCCCTCCAGCTAATTCCAGACGCTACGGTTTGTACTATAATTCTGAAACATTATGCAGGGCTGTTCTTTATTTCTGACGGCTTAATTATGAGCATAAATTGTTAATTGTTGTACATAAAAATTAGGCTACTTTATATGTATTGTCAGTGTTGGGGAGGTTACTTTGGAAATGTAATAGATTACAGATTACAAATTACCCTATTTAAAATGTAAACCAAGTAGTGTACCATTTCAATTACTTTATAAAAGTAAAGTAACTGATTACATCTGATTACTTTTTGATTACTTTTAAGTTTATAGCTTTCATCACTTGAATTAAGATTATAATAATTGAATTTTAAGTTTAGCCACCACAAAACCAGACCTTATAACAAACTAATTATTTACAGTTGTTACAAAATCTAAAATTTAGTTAGTTGTGCAGGGTGATTTTTGTGGCATTTGCAATACAAAAAAAAAGCTTTTGCAATTTTTGCAATTTTTATTTTTAAATCGAAGCAACTTAAATCCAAGTCAATCATATCTAGTGATTAATAAAACTGTCAATGAGGCATAATTGTTCAGTTTAATTATTTACTGCAACTAAACAGAAACAAACTATAGTATATAACAGAAAAAACAAAAAATCTAATAAAACCAGTTACGCATTAAAAATCCTATAGTCATTTATAGTAAAGGGAATATTTTGGAATGAGCATTATATTGCATTATATTATATTATATTGTATATATAAATCTTCATTAATAAATTGCACTACATAATGTACTATCATTAGTAACTATCATGAACTAATAGTAATTACCATTGTATACTTTAGCCTTGACTACAGTAAACTATATATATATATATATATATATATATATATATATATACATACACACACAGTTAAAGTCAGAATTATTAGCCCCCTTGAATTATTAGACATAATAAACATAATAGTTTTAATAACTCATTTCTAATAACTGACTTATTTTATCTTTGCCATAATGACAGTACATAATACTTTACTAGATATTCATCAAGACACTTCTATACAGCTTATAAAGGCTTAACTAGGTTAATTAAGTTTACTAGGCAGGTTAGGGTAATTAGGCAAGTTATTGTATAATGATGGTTTGTTCTGTAGACTATCGAAAAAAATAGCTTAAAGGGGGTTAATAATTTTGACCCTAAAATGGTTTTTAAAAAATTAAAAGCTGCTTTTATTCTAGCCAAAATAAAACAAATAAGACTTTCTCCAGACAAAAAAATATTATTAGACATACTGTGAAAATGTCTTTGCTCTGTTAAACATCATTTGGGAAATATTTAAAAAGAAAAAAATTCAAAGAGGGGCTAATAATTTTGACTTCAACTGTATATATATATATATATATATATATATATATATATATATATATATATAGACCTCCTCTCCCTCAGTCATCTTTCTATCAAGCTAATTTCTTGTGTGAACCTTGGTTGACGACATTACAGACCAGAGCGAGAGGTGGCAGTAATGCACCAAAAAGTTTGCTGTTGACCACCGAAAAATAGGTAGAAGAAGAAATTCTCGCAATCATATGGTTTTATTTTAATCGGCTAGACACGGGCCTCACATCTTTGTGAATGCCGGTGCCGTTACTTATTGATCCGCAATTGGTAAATGTAGCTTGTGTGGATGCTACTGCACTACTTGACTAAAAAAGTAGCTTCGCTGCTGAAAAGCTATTTGATTTAGAAAGTAGCGACGCTACCGCCACGCTACAAGTTATACTTACTAGTTAGCAGAATAGCACCGCTTTAATAAATAGCCTTAGCAAAAGGTATAGTGCATATCAAAAACAGGCAAAGCAACAGATTAATATTATTCCACATATCCCAGATTTTTATAGAAAATCTTTAGATGTAACCCCATTTGTAATCTTTAACATTTTCATAACTTACTGTAATTTAATTACACATCTTTTCTCAGTAACTGTAACCAATTAAAGTTACATTTATTTTGTAATTAATTTATGTAACGCCGTTACATGTAACTAGTTACTCTCCAACACTGCATATTGTAAATTACTGTATATATGTTTTGGGTTGAATTTTTGGAAGAAAGTCCATCTGCAAAATATATATTGGGACTAGTGCATATGTTATTTATATTTACAGCTGTTAACCATACTTGCTATTACTATACAAACAATCAATTTATTTTTAAGTAATTGCCAATCATGTTAACTGTTTGTTTATTTTTTGTGTAATATTTTACTTTTATGTATTTGTTCAGGTATTTATTTTATTATTATTACTGTTTTGAGGTGGCACCAGTGAGATAGACAGATAGATAGATAGATAGATAGATAGATAGATAGATAGATAGATAGA
>CAIGQZ010035066.1:391681-404298 GCA_903798205.1 Danio tinwini | reverse complement strand
TTGAGCATGTCTGGGGTAAGGTGACAGAGGAGGCATTGAAGATGAATCCAAAGAATCTTGATGAACTCTGGGAGACCTGCAAGAACGCTTTCTTTGCCATTCCGGATGAATTTATTAAGAAGCTATTTGAGTCATTGCAGAGATGTATGGGTGCAGTCTTTTAAGCTCATGGGAGTCATACACAATATTAACTCTATCAACTGCACCACAACGTTATATTCTATACTGGACATTATTTGTCTTAGGTGACAAGACTTTTGTCTAAGCAAAGTCAAACCTTATTGTCCTAATTGAATAATTAACAATCAAGGCATGATCATATTTTTTTGGTAAAATAAGTGTAAACTACAGGCCTTTGCCTTTCATATAAGCCACTCCTGATACCAAATGATCAACTAAAAGTCAAGTTATTATTTGATGTTGCTAAAACTTAGATCAGCAACAAGACCTTTGTCAGGTGTGTGTGTGTGTATCTAAATGATAATTAAATTTGTAATATAGTAAATATATAAATTATTTGAACTTTGAATTTATAAATGATTATTGTTGCATTCTATTTATTTTTAATTCTATAGATTCTTTAAATATTATTATATTTTAATATAAATTTGTATATTATTTAAACTTTTTTTAAATGATATTGTCATCTTAAAACTTTAAATATTTTAATTTGATTATAAATCAAATCAAATATTAAATAAATATTTATAATATTTAAATTTAGTTTTTAATGTAACATTTTTTTTCTTTTTGCTTTATTTTAATGATTTAATGCAACTAAAACATTTATATTTTAATGCATATTAATATTTAAATATTTTGTATATAGTTTATATTAATATTTGATTTATTTCTTGTATTTAGATTTAATACATTAATTTATTTATTTTTTTATTTTTTTTATAAATGTTTATCTATAATAAAGTGTGGATTATTGATCAAAACAGATGAATAAAGGATATGAAGAAACTGCTGTACACGCTGGGACCTCAGCTATGACTAAACATTATTTTAGGAACATGTAAGAAAGACTGTGTGAGAATGAAGCATTTTCCCAGAGTCATAATCCCCGTCGTGTTTCTAAAAGTGTCGCTTTGTTGGTGTAATCGCACAATTTTGCATGTTTCTTTGCGTTTTTATCATTTTTCCTAGGGTTTGCCAGCAGCTCATGCTCTCCACTGAGCTCCGTTCTGTCTGAATGAATCTTTCTGAATTAATTTGTTCAGCAAAACCCCATCCACAGACACAAAGGAGAGCTATAATTGTTGCAAAAGCCTGTCGACAGTCTTCTTTAGGAGCTCATGACTTCCCGAAAGGAATATGAACAGCGCTTTTAAAACCATTCAAAATTATGTGTGTGATTTACTCATCTGTGTCGACTCTACTGTGTATTTACTGTGTATTTGACCTCAGCTCACCTTGTGTCTTCACTGTAAAAAATGCAGGGTTCCACAAAATGTATTCATGTTGTCAAAACACAAATCGATTAAGTTAATTTAACACTTTTAACAAATGTATGTGGACTGAACATAAAAAATTAAGTTGTCCCAATGAATTGTCAAGAATTGTGTTGATTCAGCTCATTTTAAATAAGTAGTTTGAACAAGCAAAAAAAATTTGGAGTTTTCTAGAAGAGCTTTGACCAATTCACCAGACATGAACATTATTGAGCATGTCTGGGGTAAGGTGACAGAGGAGGCATTGAAGATGAATAGACCAATTTAAGTCTATGTTCGACCAGCCAGGAGTGCACCATGGCAGATTTTATTTTATTTTATTTTATTCTTTATTTATTTTTTGCCCAGATCCTGCAGGCTGTGGAGCATGAAATAGATAATTTTTTTATTTTATTTTATAATGTTTTGTTTTATTTTCATTCATTCATTTTCTTTTCGGCTTAGTCCCCTTATTAATCTGGGGTCACCACAGCGGAATGAACCACCAACTTATCCAGCATATGTTTTATGTAGCGGATGGCCTTCCAGCTGCAACCCATCACTGGGAAACACCCATACACTCTCACATTCACGCACATATTTTATTTTATTATTTTATTTATGACCTTAGAATTGTTTTTCATTTGGTTTCTTTTTATTTTCTAATAATTATTCATGACATTTTTTTTAAGTTAAACTTTTCATTTGATTTTATTCATTATTTTACTTTATTTTCTTTTGATTGTTTTGAGTGAGTCTGCAGGCCAGGAACGTGAAACGTTTTGTTTAGTCATGTGTAGGTTATTATTATTAAGTTTTAGAGGCTTTATTTTTCATTTGTTTGATTTTATTTTTAGTAATTATGAATTTTATTTTTATTTAGATTTTATTTTTAAAAGCAAAACTTTTTCTTTTATTAGTTTGTTTATTATATTACTTTAGTCTTTTAGTTTTTGATAAATGTTCTTAATTTGTATTTAGTAATTGTATGAGTAGATAGTAATTATGTGATTTTGTATTGTTTTATGTTTATTTCATTTACTTAATTTTTTGGCTTAGTCTCTTTATTAATCAGGCTGTTTTATGTTTATTTATGCCTTTTAATTTCAATTTAACTTTTTTATTTAATTACGTAATTTTTTAGCTGTCATTTTATGTTTATTTATACCATTTATTTACTTTGTTCTGTTTAGTTTTTCTTGCAATGTATTTATTTTAATAACCTGCAATTGTTATTTTTAAGCTTTTGTGTTTATTTCAATTATTTTGTCATTCTTTTTTTCATTATTCGTTTTTGTAATTACTTTGTTTTTACTTAATTTTATTTTGTTTTACATAATTTTCATTGAAACTGATTAAATAGATTAAAAATGTAACTATTTTATTATTTTTGTTGTAATTTTTTGATATTTAAAAATATTTTTGTTTTAATTGTATGACATCTTTAATTTATTATAAATATATATAATTTTGTATTTATTTAAAATAGATATATATTATATTAACTTAATGTGTTTTGTTTAAATTTAAAAAAATCTTAATATGTTATTTTTATTTAGTTTAATAAGTTTAATATAATAATGTCTAATTAGTTAATATAGTAGTAATAGTAATAAGTATTAAGTAATATTAATAATAGTTAGTTAATTAGTTTAAAGTTTATCAGAACAGCATTTTTTGTCTTCATTACCATTTTAATGTTTTGCTTCTGAATGTTGAAGTGTGTGCGTGTGCGTGTGCGTGTGTGTGTGTGTGTGCGCGCGTGCGTGCGTGTAATTTACCCATCTGTGTCTGGTCTTCTCTCTTGTGTGTACTTACATCCTCGGCTCACCCTGTGGCTTTCAGAGCGACTCTCACTCCAGAAGAGCTTCAGCCTCTGTTGTCCAATTTAAGCTTCTCCGCCACCGTCCAGCCAATCAGAAGCCTCCATTTTCAGGGCCAGAAGACGCGTGTGGAGCTCGTGGTTTTGGAGGGCAGCGCTGGACGGCAGACGTCGCTCACTGGAGGTTTGTTTGGGCTGGAGCGTGCAGGCTGTGGAGCATGAAACAGATAACAGAGGCTTACAGAGCATTGCTAAATTAACACACACGCAGAAGAGGAGGACGATGATAATGATCAGAGGTGCTAAAACTGAAGATTTAATACAGTCGGCACTAATGATTTTGTGGTTTTCAAACCAGCAGCTGGTGTGCCAGAAAAAGAAGTAAAATAAAAAAGCCCCCTTTTAGAAAAAAGCCCCTTTTTAAATAATTCTGACTTCAACTTTATATAATGTCCTGTCAAATATCACCAATAGCCTATCTTCAAAACAAGATATTATTATTATTATTATTATTATTTAAAAAAATAGACACTCGACACTGGCTTTTGGCCTGTAAAAACTACACACATCACTGAAACATACACTCTTTTATGCCTTTTAGGAGGTTTTTCTTGATTCCCTTCTCCAAAAACAAGTGTAAACTTACAATGGAAAGTGTTTTTCAACCACTTACCATTCTCCCCGGCCAGTTTTCACAGAATTCTTTGTACTTGCAAAGTAAAAACAAGTGAAATTAAAAATATATAGGCTATCTCGACTAAAAAAAACTCCAGCGGTTTACGTGACAGCTTTCCTAGCTCTCTTTTAGCGTTGTACCAGCGCCATCATGTGGTCAGAAAAAGAACTGCACGCTGGTTGGCCCGTTTCAGAGAAATACGGTCCTATTAACAAACCGCAACACCGGACTCTGTGGTTCAACTGCTGCTTAGACATTTACGTGTAATTACTCGACCCATCACGTGCAGTGGTTCAACAAATAGACAAGCCTGAAGACACACACACACACACACACACAAGTCGCTCTCATTCGGCACAAATCATTCGCCTGATGCACTGCTCATTACTCTAATTACAGTCATTGTTCTCTCACAAAAAGGACGTAAAATTGCAATTTAGCCCGAGAAATTGTCATTTGTAGCTGTAATTGACCCTAATAAAATCATCCGCTCTTTTTCTTTTCTCCGTCTCTTTCTGCAGCTCGTGTGAAATATTAAGGATGACAGCTTTGGATGTGCTGATGAGAGCCTAATGAAAGAAGGGAAGCGGGATTTGCCTTGTGTAACGAGAGCGCATGCGCAGTGTCTCCTCTTCTGTACCAACGCCCTCAAACTGAGTTTTCTGGCAGAGGTTTTTCATGACTCAGCCTTAAAACTGATCTTAAATCTTAACCTGGATCTGGATTACAACTTAATTTAATCGTTGAAGAGTTGAAAAGGGTACAGTGGAATAAAAGGTATGATTCACTGAGCATTTTGTCTTTTAAAGTCCACCTGAAATCAAAATTAAAGGTATAGAACATTCAAAAAATTCTTTTTGCTACTTGTTTAAACTACTACTTGTTTTAAAATGAGTTTAATTAACACAATTTTTGAGTTTTTTTGAAGGGGAACAACTTAAAGTTAACTTAATCAATTTGTGTTTGGACAACATGAAAAATTGTGTGGAAGCTAGTATTGTTTTCAGGAGGGGTTCTCAACATTTTTCACTTTGGGGCCCACCCTTGAAAATGTTTTGAAGGCCCACGTCTGACATTTTTTCTTAAACTGATTGTCAAGAGAAAATGCTTATTTTAAACCTTTATTTATTAGCAAAACATTTATTTTGTTTATTAATATAAGCATAAGTATTATTATCTTATTTTTCTACAGCATTTTATAAAAAATAAAAAAAAAAACTCTGAAACATTATATATAATGTATTTTTTCTTTTTCTTTTTTTTTTTTCATTTGCCCATGTGGGACCCAATCCTGGGATTGTCCATGTGGGACCCATCTGGGAGAGCCATGTGGGACTTACCTGGGATAGCCCATTTAGGACCCACCTGGGATTGCCCATTTGGGACCCACCTGGGATTACCATTACTTGTTAATCAAGTAATAACAATATTTAAAAAGCACACAAATGCTTGATCATGCCCCGGCCCGAAGATAGTGGCAGGAAATATCAACCGGGTCGGGTCAAGTCTGGGCTCGGCCAGAGTATCTAAACTCTAATTCAAAGCCTACAGTTCCTCACTTTCACCAATTGAGAATCAAGGATTTTTCTTCTAAGCAATATCTGAAACGTCACGCCCAAACAAAAGAAGCTGAAACCAGTCGTTTATGCAATTTATTTTACAAAAACGCTATCAAATATGTAAATTAATGCATATTTATTAATCGTTACAATGTAGGAAGAAACCCCAAAAATATTAACATTTTTATTTTACATTTTAAATGTTTAATTTTTTTTTCAGCGACCTTCTTGCTGTGAGGCGACAGTGTTAACCACTGAGCCACCACCATGCCGCAAAAAGCTAATTAAAAGTTTTTAATTTAAAAAAAGAAATATATGAAGTCTTTATAATTTTCCCAGAGATGGGTTGCAGCTGGAAAGGCATCCGCTGCGTAAAACATGTGCTGGATAAGTTGGCGGTTCATTCCGCTGTGGCGACCCCAGATTAATAAAGGGACTAATCCGAAAAGAAAATGAATGAATGAAGTCTTTATAATACAAAAGTAAAATGAAGTAAAATGATTTTTTTTAAATCCACAAAACCTCCACAAACAGTGCAAACTCTACTGCTTGCTAATGAACATCTTAAATGTGTTGTGTTCTCTGTGTTTTCTTTGGCAGAGCTGGAGTGCAGCTGTTTGCAGTGTGAAGCCGTGGATGTCTGTAATATCCAGCACATATGTTCAGGTCAGATCTCCTCTGTGATTTACCCATTACAAGTCTTAAAGCTTCAGATTCTCTTTAATCAGCAGTGTAAAGCTAACCTGAGTGCCGCGACCTGCTGTTTCTGTGTGTCAGAGAGCGTTCAGGCCTCAAATCAAGAAAACAGCATGTTGGTCTCGCTCAGAGCTGGGTTGAACTGAAAACGGGAGGCGTTCGGCTTGGGTTTAATCATGTTTTGGTAGTTTTGCCGTATGACGGGGTTGTTTTGTTTTGCTAACAGGTTGTCTGGGTGGAAGAAGTTAATGATGGGTCTCATTATAGAGGATTTTTAGCTTGGTTTTGTTTCACTTGAATGAATGAAATACGTTTTTAGTTCAGTTGATATTATTTTAAAAGATTTTCAAGAATTCACATTTAGCTCATGCTTTATACATAGCTTGTTTGGAATGCTTTCCCAGAAGAGAGCCCTGAGCTCAAGGGATCCTCAGCCCCAGGGCTCCCTCCCTTTCGCAGGGCAAGGGGAGATTGAGCTCAGGTTGATCTCAAAACTCCCCCGCTGCTGAGGCTAAGGTGAACTTCCTGAGAGTAAAACATTTAGAAAAAGATTTGTCTATTATATAGAGCATATTTGGACAGTGAGAGAAAACCGGGGAACCTAGGGAAAACCCACATGGACACATGGAGAACATGCAAACTCCACACAGAAGTACCAGATGGTCTAGCGAGGACCCGGAGCCATTGGTATTCTTGCTGTGAGGCAACAGTGCTAGTCACTGGGCCACTGTGCCACCCATTCTGGATAAAGGTGGGAGGAGGGGGGTTTCTTCCTGACGAAGATAGTTGTAGAAAGGAAATGAGGATATATATAGTGACTTGGGAACCTTTGATTGGAGGATTGTGATTAGCTAATGTGGGCCATCTGGGTCAATCATGAGCATGTGCTCTTCTCGAAATTAGTTTAATATTAAACTTCACATATATAAACACAAGATGTTTAAAATAAAAAAGAAACATCAGAAGCACATTACAGGATGACTGAAACTAAATTAACATTTATTTAATCTAATAATCTAATAAAATTAGAAATCAAATCAAAGTGAAGTTTATTTATAAACTAATTTCGAGAGGATCAGGTGATTATGATTAAACACGGCTGGTCATGCATTAACCATGTATGACCAACCAATCAGACGATTTCTAACCCACTATAAAGAGCCAGAGTTTCTTACTATAGTCATCTTCGTTTGAAGAATCCCCCTTCCACCCCTACTCCTCCTCTTTTCCTTTCATAGGGCAGCACGGTGGCCCAGTGACTAGCACTGCGGCCTCACAGCAAGAACGTCACCGTTTCAAGTCCTTTAACAGACTGACTGTCGTTTCTGTGTGAAGTTAGCATGTTCTTCCCATGCTTGCGTGGGTTTCCCCCGGGTTCCCCGGTTTCCTCCCACGTTCCAAAAACATGCACTACAAATTAATTGAACAATCTAAATTTAGCACTAGTCAAACTTTTATCCATCAGCATATCTCTCCATAGCGACTATTTTCTGTCATCAACTCTTACAAAAGGGGGGAGTTCTCGAGATCTACCTGAGCTCAAAGCTCCCCTCTCGCCCCGCAAACGGGAGGGAGCCCAGGGCTCAAGGACCTTTTGAGCTCAGGGCTCTCTCCCGGGACAGCATGCCAAACTTGCTTATAATCAATCATCAGCTAAGTGTGAACTCTTGAAATGTCTGTTTAATTGGAAAAACAGAAATAACGTCAGTCAAAAGTAAAAAAAAAAAATTTATTTTTATATTTTATATTGATTTTAATGTTTGTTTGTTTGTTTGTTTGTTTGTTTGTTTGTTTGTTTATAAGAAGTCTCTTCTGCTCACCAATGCTGCATTTATTTGATTTGAAATGCAGCAAGAACAGAATTTTTTACAAATATTTTTACTATTTAAAATAACAGTTGTCTATTTAAACATATTTTAAAATGTAATTTATTTTCAATTTCAAAGCCGAACATTTAGTATCATTTAGTCAAAAATCATTATCTGATTATGTTATTGGATTGGTTTGTATGTTACGGTATGGTGAAAAATATAAATATTTGAATATGTTATGATGTAAAATATTATTAGCTAAATCTAAAATGATCAGAGTTGTGTAAAAACTAAGTTGAAATAAGCTAATCTAAATATTAGTTGAGGGGCTGCACGGTTGCTCAGTGGTTAGCATTGTCGCCTCACATCAAGAAGGTCGCTGGTTCAAGTCTCGGCTAGACCAGTTGGCATTTCTGTATGGAGTTTGCATGTTCTCTCCATGTTCATGTGGGTTTCCTCTGGGTGCTCTGGTTTCCCCCCAAAATCCAAAGACATTATACACTCACTATACATCATACACTTACTGGCCACTTTATTAGGTACACCTTACTAGTACTTTGTTGGACCCCATTTTGCCTTCAGAGCTGCCTTAATCCTTCATGGCATAGATTCTACAAGGTACTGGAAATATTCCTCAGAGATTTTGGTCCATATTGACATGATAGCATCACGCAGTTGCTGCAGATTTGTTGGCTGCACATCCATGATGTGAATTTCCTCTTCCACCACATCTCAAATGAATTCTATTGAATTGAGAACTGGGGACTAAAGGGCATCCGTTGCATAAAACAAATGCCGGAGTAGTTGGTGGTTCATTATGCTGTGGCGACCCCTGATGGATCAGGGACTAAGCTAGAGGAAAATGAATGAATGAATGAAATATTAGTTGACAAAAAATATTTTATACAGTTTGCAATAATGGTGGATTGATTAAATAATTGTGCGTTTTTTTATTAAATTGAATAAATCAACTCAATCAATTTTTATGCGTATATCTGAATATGCTTGGAAAAATATTTCACTCCAAAAGAAAGTTAAATATGCAAATAAAGTACAAAATAACATACAACCTGAAACATGACTTACATCACAGTAAAGCAAAAACACTTTTATTTTGAAATCATTTTAATTAAATTTGCAGTAGGCTAATTTTAAACATAAAATAGAATTTTTAGCATTTAAATAAAAAAACTTAAATCAATGATAATTATAATATTTTTTATTAATTTAATTTACAGTATGATGTTTAAAGAAATCATTCATTCTTTTTTTTTTTTTTTTTTTTTTTTGTAGCTTAGTCCGTTTATTAATCTGGGGTTTTATTTACCTTATCCAGCACACGTTTTATGCAGCAGACGCTCTTCCAGCTGCAGCCCATCACTGAGAAACATCCACACACACATACACTACGGACAATTTAGCTAACCCAATTCATATAGCGCATGTCTTTGGACTGTGGGGGAAACCGGAGCACCCGGAGGAAACCCACACCAACACGGCAAGAACATGCTAACTCCATACAGAAATGCCAACTGACCCAGCCGAGGCTCAAACCAGCGACCTTCTTGCTGTGGGGCGATCGTGCTACCCACTGTGCCACCGTGACACCTTTAAAGAAATCATTTGCAATGTAATGTGCTTAATTACCAAAATAAAGTGCAACTATAAACTGCTAAAGTGCTGAATAGAATTAATAAAAAATCTAAAACAATCCTTACAATAAATACACATTAAGTTGTGTGTACTTTTGCACAATTTACTGAGGTTGTTAAGACAGTAAAGCATGGTATTGTACTATAAATGCAACATAGGATCATTCTGAAAACATCACCCTATATACATTTCTGGAGATCGTTAATTATGTAGCCAGAAGTATGTATAGCTGCATTTTGTGTTTAAAACTAACGCTACGGGGGTGGTATGATGTTGTTTCTTTTCAGGCTTACCAGCTGACCACTTACCTCCGTATGAATGGTTTTCCCGCTGTTACCAGTTTGCCCAGTAGCTCACCATGTACATTAGCGGACTTGAGAAGCAAAAAGGAGTTGACCACGACGGCAGGGTTCCAGTCCAGCAAAGACCACGTGTAATACAAAAACAGAAGACAAAAAATAAAATAATAAGTAAATAACAGGGAGAGAATGTGGTAAAAATCTGAAAACATGGTAAAAAAATGAGACGAGGGCTTTTCTTTTTCTGGATTGCTTTTTAAATTTGTTGGTTGGGTGTAGGGAAGTGGGTGGGCTGGTCAATCTGTGCTTTTGAAAACACTATTGGTTGGGTTTAGGGAGGGTGGGGGGGGAATCAGTCGGTCGGTCAGTCAGTCGACAGCAGCCTCTGGCAGAGAACAGAAGGCGCACATGGCACTCACAATAGAAATTTGAGATCTCAAAAAGCGTACACATCGGCCTCTGGTGGATTCACGAAAACAAAAAATGCAAATAAACGTAGCTCCTGGGACGAATTTAGTGCTCTCCAGAAATGTATATGGTGGTACATTTTTTTAGAATGAGCCTGGGTTGAATAAAGGAGGTCTTGTGCAGCAAAGAAATTGTGGTTTGAAGTCTGTTTTTCACACTGTAAAGAAATGCAGGCTTCCAAACAAATCCTTCATGTTGTCCAAACACAAATTAATCAAGATAACCTAATTGTTTTTACAAATTTAAGTGGATTGAACATAAAACAATTAAGTTGTCCAAAAATAAATTGCAATAATTGTGATTTTACAGCTCGATTTGAATAAGTACTTTGAACAAGGAGTTATTTTTTAAGTGTAGTGTAAAAAATGGAAGAAGAAAAAAAGGCCAACAGGATGGTTGAGTTTTCGTTAAACATCAACAGATTAAACTGGCAGGATTGCTGAAGCGCGTGTATGTGTGTGTGCTTCATAGTGAAAGTAGCTCTCTACAATGCATTTTTTTTTGGCATGATGCAAATACTCACCTGGCATGAATATCAGCCAATCAGAACAGCAGGAAACAGATGGAATAAAAATCCTCATTGGTCAGCATGAAGTTCATAAGTTCAGCAGGCCTAAACACTGACAGGTTCACAGTACTGTTTCTCCATTAAACTCAAACCTCTGTCCCGTACAGACACCAAACCCTCCAGACAAAGCAAAGGAAGACAACTTTAACTTTAACTAGTCCGACTGGATCCCATTATCAACATCTCTGGTAAGCAACCATTTCATTCTCTTTGATTTTCTGCAGGGGAAAAAAAAAGTTTTAGTTATCAGCACAGGCGATGATGGAAAATTGTTTTGTTACAATGAATATGCAAGAGATGTGAAGTGTATGACTTTATTTTAAATATGAAAGTGAATTTTGTGCCCTTTTTTGTTGTTTTTGCTCAGAGAACTTTACCTCACATAAAGCTTTTTTGTTTTTTTAGATGCATGTTAAACAGGTTTGCAAACAAACTTGTCAGATGTATTTTGATCAACTCAAACTACCAGTTTACACATTGCTCTTACACTTAAAGTTATTTTAAAGAAAGAATTAAAAAAATTATATATAGTTATATTAGTTATTCATTCAGATTTCGTACCATTATTGCATTACAAATGATCTATATCGTGCTATTAATATTTTAGAATGTGTTTATATATATATATATATATATATATATAGACATTTTTCAATTTATATTAATGTTTTACTATATTTTAAATCTATGTAGAATCTATGGAATATAGAGAAATATAGAATATACTTGTATTCAAAATTGTTTATAATTTAGCTTGTAACTTAAAAATCAAAACAGTGGATCTGCTATTCAGTTAAATACACAAAACAAGATATTAATATATATATTTAAATATATATATTTTATACTCTATAAATATATATTTAAACTATAAAACCTGCATAAATACAACAAATAAAACATTTATTATCAATGTTGTAAACAGCGTTTAACTGCTTTTAAAGAAAGTATTTTTTAAATTATATTTTGTGATCTTTATAAAGCATTCATAATTTCAATATTTCAAAAGTTCACACTTACATATGACTTGATGATAATAGCAGGTTTGGCATGCTGTCGCAGGAAAGAACCCTGAGCTTGGAGATAATTGAGCCTAGAGCTCCTGCCTGGTCAATGAGCATGTAAAGAGGTACGAGATCAGGTAGTTCTCGAAAGCCCCCCTGGTAAAGGATGAGATGTATAAGGGGATTCTTCAAAAAACTAAGATAAGGGAATAATGCTTGACAGGCTATTTATAGTTACAGTAGTTTGGAATAATCCGATTGGCTAACTAATAATTAAAGATGAGAGACCAGCCATGATCAATCATATCACATGCTCCTCACGAAATTAGTTTGTGAAACTTTTCTTAATACAGAATTTAGACATACTATTGGTAAAAGTTAAAACACAACAGACAGGTACTGTACAGCTGATTTGGTAATACTTTATTTTGATAGTCCATTTGAGTATTAGTAGACTGTCTGCTTAATATCTGTTGATACTGACATTTAACAGTCCTTCAACAGACATTTAACTGACTATAAGAAACTTTGCAAGTACATGTCAACTTACATTAGCCTTAACCCTAACCCCAACCCTGACTCCAACCTAACAGTCTACTTATAATCTAATGAGAATTAGTTGGCA
>CAIGQZ010035066.1:368734-386681 GCA_903798205.1 Danio tinwini | reverse complement strand
AAGTCCTACCCAAAGCCCACACTTAAACCCAACTACTACCTTACTAATTAATAAGCAGCTAACTACTATCTTATTGAGCTAAATGTCTTAGTAAATAGTTTGTTAATAGCATGGATAAAGCATAAAAACAAAGCGTAAACAAACATATTATCTATTGTTAAGATTTTAACTGTTTATTAGCACTTATGAACCTTGATCTTCTTTTACATCCCAAGTCCTACCCAAAGCCCACACCCAAACCCAACTACTACCTTACTAATGGCCCGTTTCCATTAGGTGGTACCGTACGGTACGGTTCGGTATGCTTTTATGGCCGTTTCCACTGTCAAAAATCGTAACGAACCGAAACCCCTTTTTCGGCACATTTTCAAAAGGGTACCAAACATGAGAACGGGTACCAAAAGGCGGAGCTAAACGTGCAGCTGAACGCTATTGGTTTACAGAGATACAGCACGAGCTCACGCAACAAGCCAGCCCAGAATGAAAACAAAGAAGCCGCCATGTTTTCATACACAGCCGAGAGATTACAGCGTAATGATATATACATATAATAACGAGCCCTGCTCGACCTGGGCTCAAACGAACCATGTCGTCGTCTTGATGAACAGCCACAAAGCCAAAAAGAAGAGCAGATTTGACCCTGTGTTTACTAGCCAGTCTGAAGCGCGAGCGGTTTTGCTTTCTTGCTTGCACTTGCCGCGCGTCTATATTTGAATTAACAAACTTCTTGAGCTGATGATAATATCGTGCGCTTGATTATTGACATGCTTTTGAAACCTGATCCTATCAGAAGTTGACAAATGCGAGAGTGACGCGTGAAAAAAAACAAAAGGAGAAGCCGGAAAAAAGGAGCACATTATTTATTTAGCAAACGTGAACAAACTGCCATGTTTAACTATTATCATCACCTTTTGAACTATTATGAACTCAGAGTGATGGAATTATTTTCTAACAAGAGGCTGCACGTGCTGCTGAAGATTAAAGACACATTTAATCATGAGACGGTTGCACTGACTATGGGCTCTATTTTGTGTTGTTTTGAACCTAAATAAGAACTAAATGTATGCTGTGTGTAGTTTTTCTGTAATTGGTAACATATCGGAGACTGTAAGGGTCTATGTGTTTTTATATGTTGCATTTATTTATTTATTTTATATAATTGCAGACGTTACAGTAGGCTATTTCGTCTGTCATTGATCTGCAGTTATAATCAACTCATGTTCATAGAAAAGTTAGTAATAAACATTTATACACAAGTATTTATGTGTGTAAAGCAACTGTTTAGTGAGAAGTGCTTCTCATATAATATGTGAGCGACCCGTACAGTTTTATTTTAGACATTTTCTCGAGCGAAAATGACGTCAACTGCAACTTTCTGTCGTACACCATGCCCACCAAAAGGGTTCCATTGGTACCCTTTTAGCAGTGAAAATGCAAGCCTGATAAAGGTGACCCGTACCAACCTGTACCGTACTGTACCAGTCAGTGGAAACGAGCCATAATTTATAAGCAGCTAATTACTAGTTTATTAAGCTAAATGTCTTTTCTGTTAGCAGCAGTGTCTGTAAATGGATTATACATTAAAATAAAGCGTAACCAAATATTTTAATATTGTTAATAAACACAAATTAATGGAATAATTTCATTGCAATAACTTTAACCTAAGAGCATCAAAACATTTAGTTAATCTGTCTAGTTTTTTTTTAGGAAAAATACACACGCTTCTAATATCCTTTGTTTGCTCGAGGTGTGAACATTATCTGTTGTTAGCATAGCTCCTGTCGGTTTTACACACATTCCATAAAATGATCTGCTAGGCCATCTTAGAATCAATAAAAAAGACAAATAAAGGTCAGATTTCACACTGGAAGTCAATCAGCAGAGCCGAGAGCTCAGGTAATGCTGTTCACGTACGCTGTTATACACTAATGTATATAAGAAATAAACAGGTTCAATCAAACTAAACAGGTTTACAAGCCTTCCGAGGAATGTCAATAAGAGTAGTCAATGCAAATATTTCTGCCTTTGTTGTAGGCATTGCTACTGTCAGTCTGTCGAATCACATTTACTTTGACTTTGTGTCAAAAAAAAATTTAAATGGGTTTTAAAGAGGGTTTCATAGTTATGGGAATGTATGTTTTATACTGTACATTGTAAAAAATGCTCGGGGGGACATCATGAAGGAATTCAGTTAGCTTTGAGTGGATTAAACATAAAACAATTAAGTTGTCCTGAAAATTGTGTTGATTCATCTCATTTTAAATAAGTATTTTGAACAAACAGCGTTAGTGTAAACTACTGATGACATTTCTTTCATATTTAATTTATTAAAAAATTAATAACAAAAAATGTGCTGTGTTTTAGACATAGTTTTTAGACATTTTACTCAATGTCTTGAGTAATAACAGAAAGTAATAACACATTTTTTTGTTTAAAACTTGAACTTTTGACTTAAATTATTATTTTGATGGAATTACACTAATTCTCAACCCCAACAAATAAAATATTGTCATTTTCTGGGGAAAAAATTACACTAAATTACATTTTTTTTTCTCAATTTTAAAGAAATGCAGTCAGACTTTTGTAGAATAAAGCAAATAGTAAGATTTTACTCAAACTAATACATAATAAGTCCAGTAATTCCACAGAAACTGAAAATGTCCACGTTTTCTTCTAATTTTTTTAATTGTAAGGGAACCATAATGCTAAAGGCCCCAAAATATTCATTCATTCATTCATTTTCCTTCAACTTAGTCCCTGATTATCAGCGACCGCCACAGCAGAATAAAGCACCAACAATATCCAGCATATGTTTTATGCAGCAGATGCTCTTTTAGCCACAGCCTAGTACTGAGAAACACCCATCCGCACATACTACAGCTAATTTTGTTTACCCAATTCACTTATAGCGCATGTCATTGGACTGTGGGGGAAACCGGATTACCCAGAAGACACCCATGCCAACACAGGGAGAACATTCAAACTCCACACAGAAATGCTAACTGGCCCAGCTGGCTCAAAACAGCGACCTTCTTGCTTTGAGGCGACAGTGCTAACCACTGAACCACCGTCCCGCCCCCATCCCAAAATATTTACAAGCGAAAACAAGCAAAGTCACTTAAAACAAAATGATGCCAAAGCAAAAGTCTTTTCAAAAGTTTGAAACAACTTGCCAAAGAAAACTTCCCAGTAAAGCAATAAACTATCCTTGAGTGTGGCGGCCATGTTGTTTTTCTTACACCAATGTGCCTGTGAACCAGTGACTTCAAGTGCAAAACTGCAAAATCTAACAACCTGATTTGAAAATGTTGAAGGAAGTGTAACTTTATGCAAATGAGTAGCATCCAACCAATTGGAGTCGAAATTACGTCATCCGTGTTTGCCAGATCCCATAGTCAATAAAAATAGGCGAGTAGGAAGAAAACTGATTGTGGACAATGTTGTAATATACAACAAGACATAAAACAGCATAATAAACATCAAGGAAACCCATAAATTACTAACTTGCATCACAAGACCTTCTGTAATTGTTTTCCATTGAGTTAGCATGTTGCTATGCTAACAGTGCTGTCTTCTCAGGTATAACATTGCCATAACAATTATTTATCTATTTCATGATCAGGATGAGATTATGATTTTTATCAAGCTTAACTTATGCAGTAGCTTTGAGCTAACTTGCAAATTTCAACACAAATGGATTTACAGCATTAGATTCAGAAGTTCAAAACAGTTCAAAAGGGTTTTGTATAACGCTGACAGTAGATCCGATGATATAAGCTATGACTGGACCATTGATCTAACTGTTTAACTGAAGGACAGTTGGACCTTTATGTATGCAAAGCAGCTCGACACACGGACACATTCCTGTGCAAATGTGTCTGCATGTGTGGTTGAGCATGGCACGAAGGACACCTACGCAGCCTTCACCCCCTCCCTTTACCCCTCCGAACATACAGGACCTTTGTTTTCCCTCCCTGATCGCAACTGGAAACTGGTATAACGTCTACGCTTTAATTACACGTCCACTTTTGAGCTTGTGTGTATGTTTACTATTACAAGAATGTCGTCAAGTATGGTGTTACTCTGCCGCTCAACAAGTTTCATCACGACTGATTCTTAAGAGTGTAGTAGAGTAAGGCTTGGGGCTAAAAATCAGATGGTTGTTAGGTTGATTCCCCCAAGGACAAAAAATCCCCAAGTTCATGTCCTCACCCAACGTAAACTTTATGACTCCTTTAGTCTTATGTTACTCTCCTAAGGTTGCAATGCTTCGGAAAGTTATAGAATTATGTTTGGTTGTGTGGCAGCAACTTAAGTTTCTTTTCTATTTCCTATATTCAGCAGCACTGGATCATGGTCCTTCAGGCCAGTGGTGTCATGAGTATCCCAGCTACTGTGAGTGTTGACAACCAGCTACCTGCTTCTTGGACGACCCACTACAACTGCACTGATGGTAAAATGTTATCTCATTTGAAACCCTGACATGCAGAGCCTAACAAGGGGCTCTTATAAAAATATTCCATGGTCCAGTGCAAAAACAGTTTTGTTTATCACCCTTTCTGACAGGTTAATCATTTACTCTTGCAGTCACTGCTGGAGTTACCAGGTTATCAGTTGTGGGGACCATGATATAGATAGTGAAAGTGATTCACACTTATCTAGAAATCATGTGCAGTACTTTATTTACATTCCTTAAACTATCTTCACTATTTGATGTAAGTTTTACCATTGCTAAAACACTGGCTTAGCTGCTCAACTATCTAACTTTGAGGTCTTCAACCTTGCTCCCAGAGACCCACAATCCAACCTTAATCAATCCCCTTAAAAATCTACTGTAACGGAGGCCAGCTAATGAAATGCTGTGCAAGTAAACCTCACTCCTCTGACCTCTAAAGGTGCTCTAGTGACAGACGCTAGAGGCAATGGTCTTTAGCCTCGTTAGAGCAACCCACTCCCATGCGGAAGGTCGCAGTTTGAATTAGGTTGGGTGATGTAGGTTACACTAGCTATTTAAGGACTTTTGGATTTGGATTTGATAATCATAAGTGAGTGGGTTGACGAAAAAGGTTGGAAATTACCTTTTGAGGACAGTGGGTCACTAGAAGCCAGTTTGAAGACTTTGGGTCTATCTAAACAAGCTGAACTTCTTTAAAGAATTTTCTTCAACAAAGACACTGTCTGTAGTGCAGTTAATTAACTGTACCCTCGAACATAGCTTGGAGTACCGTGATTGGGATGGGTAGACCAGATTGAAAAGCTCCTAATTAATCATTTGAGTTTGTTCTGATAGTTCTTCTAGATCACAGATGTTCATATCTGTTTATTACGGACATTGTCCTGAAGAGATTATTTTCAACCTTAATTTAACGAACCTGAACAGCCGATTATTTTTGCATGACAGAAGTTCCCAAGGGGCTTGCTTGAAAACCTCTGTTCTTGCTTAAGTCTGGCTCACTTTTTTTAAATAAATCCTTTATGATTGGAGTTTTTAAGGCTGTACAAACATGATCCCCATGTCAAACTGTAAGATCTCAGATGTCATAATGTCAGACTGAATAACAATGAAGAGGTGCGAAACACAGATTTATGCAAGATCCATCTGGAGTTTGACGTCATCAATCCATGACATGTTCAGTAAATACATTCTGAAGTGATATCTTAAAGTAAACATAAATAATCTGTAGCGTTAATTTGACTCACCTTGAAGATAAAACCAGAAATGAAGCTATTTTGACATTTCCCCAAGGTGGTTTGTAGTTGTTATACTGATTGTGTCATAAGGTTTAGTTCTCCTATTGGTTCTTGGTTTGACACTTGTTGTAAGAAAATCACACGGCAGGAAAGTGTCTGAAATTTTCTGACTCTGCCACAGAATTTAATTGAAGGGAACATTTGATTGCAACTGTCATGAATTGCCTCTTGGTGAACATGCTAAACCAGTAAACAGACACTAGAGATTTTATCTTAGCAACATAATAATATTTTGGGATTTCTGAAATTTTTCTTAGATGATCAAATTGTAGCTGAAATCACACATTATGAGTCAGGCATAAACCAGTGAAACCTCATAAGTCTCTTTGCTTCAAGCAAGACCAATGTTTGTTAACCAACTTCACCAGTAAATGTAAATGGGAACATCATGGTTGTGTTGGGGCTTTTCCCCACAGACTCATAGTTTAGCTCCAACTTCAATTTAGCAGACCAAAATCAGCTAAGCAAGGCCTTTAGACTCTCTAGAAACTTCTCGGCAAAAGTTTTGCAGTTGGTTGGAGCAAAAATCTGGAGAACATTAGCTCTCCTGAAAGCGGAGAAAACACGCCTTCAGATGATTTTGTCTTACTTAGCCACTTTCTTAAAAAATCTTAAACATGTTTAAACTGGACGGTTCTGGTCAAGCTGGCTAATGTAGTGATAGGGCTTTAATAGTGGCAACTTGTGAAATGGTTCTCCTTCAACTTGTATCCACAGTTTCTATGATGACACACAGTTTTGCAAATCGACTCTGGACTCAGGATCCCCACCCACAGAACTGGACCAAGTACCAGGTGTGGGAATGGCTCCAACAGACACTGGACATGCACCAAATCGATGCCACCAGCATTCCTTTTCAAAACTTTGACCTTGACGGGAGGCAACTGTGCAATATGAGCTTTCAAGACTTCACCCGGGCGGCCGGATCCGTAGGTTCAATTCTCTTTCAGAGCCTGACTGACCTCAAATGGAATGGTAAGATAAAGATGTAGTTGAGTTGAATCTTGACCCTGTCTACCTTGCCAGCTCTGAAAAAAAATTATAAATAATAATTTGCCATATAGAACATGTCATTGAATCAACAACATTGTTGACCCTTGATCAACATTGCTATCAACAGGATATCAGATTGTTACGGTTGGGTTTAAGTGTTGGTTTTGGGTTGGGATTACTTGCTAATCTATAGTTTTCTTTTGATTGCCAGTGATGGAGTATATTAGGGTTTGAGGGTGAGGATAGGGTTGGGGATGTTGTGGTTGGGATTGACTTTCGATTGCTTGCTAGAAACGTTCATTTTTATTAACAATAAAGTAATGATTATCCAGGTCAGAGCTATAGTCTTTGGAGTAACAGGTCTTTGGGTGACCTAGCTTGTGGTCCATTCCAAATCCAATTCTCATCTCGCCTCTCCAATAATTTCTTGTCTCTCTTTAAAATTTCCATTAAATTAAGGTGAAAAATATAAAAAAAACAAATTTTGTTGGAAAACCATGGACCATGAACATTCCCAGCAGGCACCTTGAAATCAAAACAACACCAAAATCGACGAAACATCAAATTATTGATGTCCATTTGACATCCATACATGGATGCTATTTTTGACCACCAAAATAATGACACAAAAGGTATTATAATATAAGAAAGGTTTTATTCATCTCAAAGCTTCAATTACAAATGACAAATTTACACTTGCATGTAACTTGCATTTACAATGCATGTAAGCTACCTTGATGTTAAAACAACATCAAATTGACATCTTGCATTGGTGTAAAAAAAACACATCCAAAATCAGTTACAGGACTGTCCTATAATTAATTTTTGATGCCAATGTCAAATGTCAATTTGATGTAATTTTGACATCAAGGTAGTCAATTGACATCCAATCAATTTGACATGTTTTTTTAAGTTGTTTTGACATCGCCGCTAAGTTGTTTATCTTAATATTTGCAATCCAAAAATTAAACAGTTATGGATTATGCTGTGTTTGATACTTCTAATAATTAATACCAAGCGTCTTTGTCAGAGCTTGTCTGTTTTCAAAAACGAAGTAATGGCAGGAAGCTACTTTCTTTACAATATTATCATTATTTTGAGAGAAAAAATGTTTTTTGGCAATGATGAATACTTACAAGCATGAGCTTGGAAGGTCTAGCCATTGAATCTTTGTCCCTGTTGGATTCATTATGATATTGTAATTGGTAATTGTGCAATCCTTTTCTTACACTTGTCTTTCTCTAAAAAAAAAAAAAGGCATTTTCATGGTGAAATCCACACAATGTAATCCCACACATCTGTTTTTAGAGAAACGGATTGTACTTTGCTAAAATAAATCATATGGGTGCTTCTAACAAGACCCAAAAGTTCGTAAATAGCCCGTTTACATTTGATACTATGAGTCTGATACAGTTTCCATCACAGTGTGTTACTAAACCTTATAAAATCCAGAAAAACAAATGCAGGTGAAATGTGAGAACCGTACCAGCAAGATAAACTGGTTCATGGCAACATGATGTGGGATTGACTTGGAAATGTAATGATAGCCATTGCAAAACACACTCTGTAATTGAGAAGTATTAAAACATTCCTTCGTTGTTGTTTTTTTGTCGTCTATTGTCTTGCAGGTCAGTATGGTCAAACAGATATGTTCACACCAGCGGACATTAAAACAGAAATAGATGGTGAGTATTCAAACAAAGTAAAAGCAAAAGAGATTTTGGTTTCAACTAAATCCTTTTTAGTGTGAAGTTCATATTATTTCAGTGGCTTTTAACTCACATCGACATGTCTGACTCAAATCTAAGTGTCTTTTGAAAAATTGTGACTTTTCATGTCACCATTTTGTAAGTTCATTCATTTTCTTTAGCAGACTTCCCAATTCTCCCCTTCAAGGAGGAATCCAGCTTTTACAGCACTTCAGGTACCTGCACATTTTTTTGTGTGATTTATGTATTTTCTTAATAAACAAGCTGGTGTGTGTGTCTCTGTGTGTTTAAATTATCAATGCGTGAACTTCATGGTTTGACAATTGATTTCCTCTTTCCTCAGAACTGTTTGATATTAAAAGCTCGTTCCAGCCAAACACCATATTGCCCTCGCCAGCTCCTTCAAGCCCAGGTAAAAGACCTTCATTTGAACTATTCTAAAGCTAATCTAAATATTGGTTCTCTTTTGGCTTTTTCATCATATAAAAAAAGTTTGTGATAATCCAACACATACATATTATGTACAATGAAACCAAAATACTCCAAAATATGAACTAAAAGCAATAATCGACAAAGACAGGGTTATATGTTATACTAAACTAAGTAAGACACAGGTGTACAGCATAGGTAACCATGGCAACCAAAATTATCTAAAGAGTTACCAAGAAAAAGATACTTGATAGAAACGAAACATAAAAACACATAAATAAAACATAATTCTGACAGAAATATGGTATATTTACTGTATCTAATGGTAATACCATAGTACTTCCTTTACATTACCATATTACACAAACAAAACATTGTTAATCATTATATTTGTGCTTAAACTGAAGCATATCAAACTGATTAAGTCTATTGCCAAGGTTATAGGTTCCATTCCCATGGAGTCCATAGTTATAGTAAAATGGCATTCGCCCCAGGTCTCTCTGTTTGTTCTTCCTTATAGCTTGTATTGCAAAACTGAAAGGATTTGTTCGCTGCAGGCAAAAAAGCACTGAGATCTGACTAATTAGATTGTCATGCAAAGAAATTGCAAAGCTACTGATACTAATCAGAATCTACCCACATTCATTCATTTTCCTTCAGCTAAGTCCCTTATTTATCAGGGGTCGCCACAGTGGAATGAACCACCAACTATTTTTGCATATGTTTTACACAGCGGATGCCCTTCCATCCGCAACCCAGTACTGGAAAACACGTATAAACTCTCACATTCACACACTATAGCCAATTTAGTTCATCCAATTCATGTAGGCTATACCACATGTTTGTGAACTGTGGGGGAAACCGGGGCACCCGGAGGAAGCCCACGGCAACATGCAAACTCCACACAGAAATGCCAACTGGTCCAGCCAGATCTCGAACCAGCGAAAGTGTTAACCACTAAGCCACCATAACAGTAAAACATAAGAACTAAAACATAAGAACTTCTGCACTTTTAATTAATACTAACTGCACTACAGAATTATCAGTAACACTTTAGTTTAGGTCACAATCCATGACATTAATTATGGACTTATTACCTGCCTATTATTAAGATATTAACCGTTTATTAGTAGTATGATCTCATTCTGCATCTCTAATCCTACTCATTACCAATCCTATTCATATCTAAAACCCAAGTTCTACCTTACTAATAATAAACATCTAATTAGTACTTTATTAAGCTAGTAGTGTTAGTTAATGGTTAGTTAATACTGTGAATTGTGACCTAAACTAAAGTGTTAACGAAATATCATATCCACATGACTCTATCTACCTAAAGTTATTCATAATACCCAATATATTGTCACTACTGTGTTAGATTTTATGATTTCGACTCCTAAACGTGTCAGACTACACATTACTTGCTTGTGATCTTTAACAACGTGTCTAACGTCATCGAGAAGACGGAACTGTTGACGGACTTCTGCAAACAAGAGGATAATTAAACAATGGCTACTGAAGTGTAAAGGAAAGAGTTTGCTAAAGCTTCATGAATCATTCCTGCACTGCACTGAAGCCAGTTTCATTCTCTCTTCTGGAGAATTTGCTTGAAAAACGTGAACCTGTTGTGAATTCCAAATAAAAATACATGGATTTTGTCTATGAAAACTAGTTAAACAAAACTAATTCAGCAGTAGGGCTCATATTTAGTGCCAGATGGCCTGGGTACAAACCCTTGCTTTATGCTTTAATAATTCTGTTATTTGTAAGAGTTTCGCTTTCAGACTCTAAATTGATTGTACACTCTCAGAAATAAAGGTACGCGAGCTGTCACTGGGGTGGTACCTTTTCAAAAGGTACAAATTTGTATCTACAAGGTCCATATTAATACCTCAAGGGTACATATTAGTTCTCAAAAAAGCACAAAAATGTTCCTCTTAATTTATAGGAACTAATACATACTTTTGAGGTACCAATATGGACCCTTTAAGTATAAATGCGAACCTTTTGAAAAGGTACCACCCCAATGACAGCTTATGTACCTTTATTTCTGAGAGTGTAGGAGAGTAGTTAAATCATGCAACATTACCCAACTATAAGGCTTGCTGTTGTTAGTTTATTGGAATTTGCTCAATTATGGCCATTTGTTGCGCATTTTGCACCAGACATGCTGTGATAGTTGCTGTAGAAGGAGGGAAACTGAGAGTCTGGGTTGAAGAAAGATTTTTTTTTGTTAATTTATTTGAAATGATAGATAATGGTAACCAAACCAAGCCAAAGTCATTATACAGTAGATAAGATGAGCATCTTGATTCTTTCATTAGGGAAATGTTAATAAATCATATGCAGAACATATGCAGAAATCATATGCATCAAATGCAACAATCCGACCATCACTTTTATTGGATTGCACTCTCATACATTTCGTCCCCTTGGAATTATGAGGTTCTATTTGCGTTCTGAATGATTTTGAGATATTGAGCTTCAAAGTTTTTGCATTCCATATAGCAAACAGTATGTGTGTAACATTTGTTTTTTAAATAAAAAGTCCTAAAATGTAAACAACTTATAAAAACATCGCATAATGTAAATAAGTTGTCATTTAATAAGAATATGTCAATAACTTAATTTTGACAAAAATGTCAGATAGAACCCTATAATTCTAAGGTGACGGTTTATTTACTACGTTTAGTGAAATGTAACAATATTTACCACTGCAAAATTTTATTGTTTCAATGTAAATTCACACAATCGAACATTTTGCTGTGCAGATTAGGGTTGGGCGACGTCGACCAATTTGGCATCGTATGATGTCTATTGTGAAACATCGCGATGGACGATAGCATCGTCGTCATAGGCGGCGGTGAATTAATTATTTATGAATAATTAATTCATAATGGATAATTATTTGTAGTCAACCGTTTTAACTACCTGACCCGCGTGGTGTTTGTGTTACCAGCCTGATCTCATGAGGAAATGTAAGTATTTTACGATTTGTCAGTTTAGTGGCTAATTCGTACGAATTTGTACGAGTTGAGCCGTACGAAAATGTACAATTTTAAAAAGGAGGCATAGCACCCAACCCAACCTCTAAACCCAACCATCATTGGGCGATAATCAAATCGTACTAAATGGTATGAATTAGATCATACGAATTCATACGAATTAGCCACTAAATCAAAAAGTTCCGAATTGCCCTGAGATTGTGTTGGTTTTACCCATAACCAAAAAAAAATAAATAAAGATAGTTACACACAAATTACCACCTGTCGATCACTTTTTCCGAGGCACTCTGGTATGAATAGGCAGAGTGATCTTTGTCATTATAATGGCGTCTGCAAACTTGGTTTGTAAAAAAGGTGCACAACCAACTAGAACCAACCAACAGTATCTGAGGTTTTGGCTAAAATTACTAAGTACAAGCGTGAAAGTGCAAGATTGTAGCAGTGTACTGACGCTGAGACACATTACCTGATAGATATAGAAGACCAAAGAGTCATTAGATAGAGACAAGATTACTTAAATATCTCGTTTAACAACTATAGTGAGACCCGATTCAGCGGTACATCCTTGATAAACTGTCCGACGTGCACTGTTCTCTGTGGTTTTGGGCTCAAAGCACTCGCTGACTGCTGAAGCTCAGACGTGCGCATGTGCTGCAGCGCTTGCCTGTGTGTGTAGTCCCGTGATGTGCGTTTTCATCGGTATAGAGGGAGATCTTTTCAGAAATGCTAGGTGAAACGCCAATGTGGATCATTTTCGTTTATTTTCATGGGTCGATAGATGATGGCACCGTCTATCGACCCAATCAGATTGGCCTCAAGTTGCTCTTGAATTTACGACAAAAACACAAAGAATTTAGCAGAACAGAAAAGATGCCTTGAAACTTTTTTTGAACTTTTGTTACCACCTTTCAACTAAACTTATTTGAGTTTATAAGCCAGAGGCTGTTGGCAGTGTTTCTGCTATTGGAAATTTGTCTAGCACTGTCAGCCCAAGTTAAACTCTAGGTACTGTCATCTATCCCCTTTTGAGATCATTTAAAAGTTAAACCCTTGAAATCCCTTCAATCATTCTCTCCCATAGCAGTACAACTGGCATATATTGTACACACGAAAATCTCAATTCAAGTTGTAGGCTTTCCACCTTAGTAGAAATCAAAAGTTCTCGCATACAGGCCAAATGAGCACTTAAATATGCTGAAATGCCAGCGTAATTACTTTTACTGCCCTTTTCAATGGGTGGAGACTCAAGATCCCAGCACCAATGCATGCCACTGAACATTTTCTACCACACAGTTTTACATATTTACACATACAGGGCAACATAGTCCAGGATTATTGCATTGCTCAACATAACTGGCATAGACAATAGCCGTGTTTTATCTTAACATGAAGCAAATCTTTAGTAAAAAATGATAAAATCCCAATTGCGAATAGGTGTTTTTCCATTACGTTGTTAAAGTGGTTGACCATAGTATTGGTAACCTAACCAACAGTAAACAAGGCAAGCATAATGGAAACCTGATTGGTCATGTAGGTCTAGTGTTCGTTAGATTGTTCGCCAAGTGTGTTTCTATCTCCAATTATTCACAATAACCCTTTTCCATACAAGTTCAAAACACCTCAAGCGAACTTTTGAACATTTATATTCATAATTTATCATTTCCATCACTTATGCGTAGACCCACTCAGTATCTCCGCCAGCTTAAATCAGAGCAAAATAAATTTATACCGATTTTTCAGCCCTTCATTCAATCTATTTTCTTAAATAATTGTTTGTAAATATATATTTAATCAAATTTTATATACATTTTTATGATATTGTTGAACAATTTGCAAATGTTTTGATAATTTATGTTCAATACAATTAGTAAACATTTTTTTCAGTCTTTTAGTGGATGTACACAAGTGCGTGTAGAAGTGGTTATAATTGGATTTTGAGTGTAAACCTTGTGTTAAAAAATTATGTGTTGGGTTTTCAGCTCCTGCACTCTTAAAATCTGCATAAATTAAATTTTATTTTTACAAAATTCTACACAGAAATTGCAAAAAAAAGTCTGCAGAATATGTCTGGCATTGCTCAGGCAATACACACATTAGTACAGGTTTATGGAAACCCAGCTAGTGTCAGCATTTCTCTGCTGCTCCTTCTCCAGCTCTGTTTAAGATTGGCAAATTTTTAAGACCAGAGATTAATCAATCTTTCCAACCAAGAACCTATTTTTTTGTCATAAAATGGGCCAAAATTCCAAAATTTAAGACATTATTCAATACATTTTCCACAATATACAGTTAAAGTCAGAATTATTAGCCCCCCTTTGATTTATTTTTTTTCCTTTTTAAAATATTTTCCAAATGATGTTTAACCGAGCAAGGAAATTTTCACAGTATGTCTGATAATATTTTTTCTTCTGGAAAAAGTCTTATTTGTTTTATTTCAGCTAGAATAAAAGCAGTTTTAAAAATTTTAAAACTATTTTAAAGTCAAAATTATTAGCCTCGTTAAGCTATATTTTTTCGATAGTCTACAGAACAAACTATTCTTATACAATAACTTGCCTAATTACCCTAACCTGCCTAGTTAACCTAATTAACCTAGTTAAGTCACTTAAATTTCACTTTATGCTGAATACTAGTGTCTTGAAAAATATCTAGTAAAATATTATTGACTCTCATCATGGCAAAGATAAAATAAATCAGTTATTAGAAATTAGTTATTAAAACTATTATGTTTAGAAATGTGTTGAAAAAATCTTCTCTCCGTTAAACAGAAATTGGGGGAAAAAATTTACAGGGGGGCTAATAATTCTGACTTTATCTGTATATTCAAAATTGTGAGTTGTTCCTTTAATAAGAGTCAATTTTCTTTTCCAGATCCCAAGCGGTCACAAGTCAAAAGACACAGTAAGTTGACAGATTCTTCCTTCTTACTTTCCTACGGGTTTATTTTCTGTTAATGTGTCCTAAACTTCACCCCAGTCTTTGGAGAGCCTGCCTGCAGCGCATATAACCGAAACCTCTGGCACGAAGACGTGCTTTTTCATTCAAGTCTTGCTTTAAATTCATCCTCTTTCTCATTTCATTCACACAATCTCATATTTCACCAGACCCCCGTGGGACGCACCTTTGGGAGTTCATCCGAGACATTCTCCTGAACCCTGAGCGTAACCCAGGCCTGATCAAATGGGAGGATCGCTCCGAGGGAGTTTTCCGCTTTCTGAAGTCAGAAGCTGTGGCTCAGCTCTGGGGAAAGAAGAAAAATAACAGCAGTATGACCTACGAGAAGCTCAGTCGAGCAATGAGGTAACATCTTCCCTGGAGTTTCGCAGCTTCTTAAAGATTTCTGATCAATGAGAATGCTGAGCTTCTAACATGTTTCGCTTTTTCTCTCTGAAGGTATTATTATAAACGTGAGATCCTGGAAAGGGTGGATGGACGTAGGCTTGTCTATAAGTTTGGCCGAAATGCTCGAGGCTGGAGAGAGTCGGAGAAATGAAGGACTTTTTTTTTTCGCACGTAGCTTTCAAGGGAAGCCTTTATTTATGATGCTAGTTTTGTTTTTTGACACCATGGGACTAGGCTGTTGTTTTTATAATAATTACGTGCCTGTCTGTCATCTTGTTTTTTGTTTGGTTGTGTTTTTACACACTCTTCAACACTGTTTACAATTGTACCATTGACTTTTCACTCGTGTCTGGAAATGTAATTTTCTTTAGTTTTATTGTTTGGATTGTCTTTGTCTTAAACGCAGGGTCCTGAGCATGAAGTGTTGTTGAATGAACTCACAGATGAGATTTAACTTGGTAAAACACTTAAAATGAAGGACTGGGTTAAAAAAAAGCACTTAAATTGCAGGTTGTGGTTTATATTGATATGGACTTCAATATACATCCTGAACCACAAAAAGCCACATTGTACATTTTTCAACTGATGTTTGTAAATAGATGTATGTTTTACAATTAAGGTTATAAAAAACTTAATAATAAAATTGTTTTTAAACATTTGTTTTTTGAATGAAGCTTTTAACTACTTTATTTGGTCAAAATTGGACTATTGTGGTACAATTCTTTAGCATATAGGCTTTTACTTTGCAGGTCTGACTTATTTTTTAAGAATTAAAATTATTTTTTACACAAGTTTATAGAACAAGGGTGTCCAAACTCGGTCCTGGAGGGCCAATGTCCTGCATAGTTTAATTCTAACCTCAATTACGAACATCTGAAGCAGCTAATCAAGCACTTTCTAGGTGTAGTAGAAACTTCCAGGCAGGTGTGTTAAAGGAAGTTGGAGCTAAACTGTGCCGGACACTGGCCCTCCAGGACCGAGTTTGGACACCCGTGTTATTGAATATCTTGTAAATCTGAAAGGTATTTTTTGCAATTTTTAGTACATTTCTTTACGAAAAACTGTCAAAATTTCAAGTTATTTTATTGGTATCACAATTCCAATTATTTCAGAAAGTCTGAGTTTTCACCTAACAATTCTGCATGGCTTTATTTTCCTCAGAATTTTATGTTTGTAGTTTTGAGTTATAGGCTATGTGATAATCGCTGTTCATAGGCTATGTCTCAGAATTTATTTCTTTTCTTTCTCAGATTTACAACTGTAGCCTAATTTTTGCAATCTGTATAGCTACAGCTCTGAATTTATTCATGGGCTATATGCACAGCTAGTGTTTATCAGCTAACGGTAAACTTCGGTGAATTATTTCTCTCACTAATATAAGCTTTACATCACTGGCATGTCATGTAATTAAAATACAATCAGTTAAATGAACATAGGCATTCATTTAGTTGTTCAACCATAAAACAAAATGACCATGTAACCGCTAACACCGTCAGTACCAGCAGGCTTGCGCAGAAACTCCATTGAACATACTAAGGGAAAATAAATGATTAGGCCTATATTTTAAAGAGATGGCAGGGAAAAAGGTAATTGAATACAATGCTTCTTGTCCGCTCTGAGACCTACTTTATTTCAAATACATATTAGGCAGTCAAGATCAGATTTTTAAAGAAAAAAAATCTTAAATTTGGTGATTTTGTATTGGAAAGACAATTCACTGGAAGCCGTCGGACTGGCTGGCTGGAAATTAAAAGTCCGTGTGCACATACCCCATACACACTTGACTCTAATTTCTTTCTAAAATGACTCAACTTCAGCATCAGACGTCGACACATAGGCTAGATATATTTCACCTGACTGAACCCGCAGCTACCCTGATAAGTTCAATGCTGGACGTCGAGAAAGTCTTTTATTTCCCCTTTTGTTGCTCGGATGGCAATGATAGCTAATGATTTGCGGCAGCTGTGGCCGGAGATGTTGTCAGTGTTGAGTTATGTCAGATAAGACGAAATGCCAGCGAGTTAATTGTTCCAGCGTGCGTGCCGCGGCCGCAGAGTTGCCTCCTCCGGACAGCAGATAACGGGTTCCCGCTGCTGCGCGCGATAAGAGCCGCTGACACCTGACGCACTTTTCTGTCGGATTTTTCATAGGCAAATCCCTCTCTCACCTTCCATCCCTTCCAGAAGCTTTGCAGTTCTTTTCATAAACGTGATTTCGCAGGGATTTATTTAGATTTTCTTTTAATCCTTATCTTTATTCACGCCCACAAAATTTGCCAGTGAGTGTTATCGCTTCATATCTGCAACTGAAGAAAACGGGCTCGTATCAGGGAAACAAAACAGCGGTTGCAAATACTGAATGTCGCTGCTGGAGTGAGACATGCTTGACAATGAGTTTATTATATGTGCTGATAATCCATTAAGACAACGCACTTTCTGTGATGGTGAATCTTAAATCTTTGGCTGAGGTAATTTGTGATGATATGTAGAGCTGTGTTTTTAAATCAGACGCCCCTGGAAGTCTGATAAAGAACTGCAGGGATCCGGCAGAAGAGAATTTATATCAAATGATGCCATGTTCAAGGGGTATTTCCCTCCAAAATTATAATGTATACTCACTCTCTAGTGGTTCCCAAATCTTTGTTACTTTCTTGTGTTCAACTCAAAATGAGATATTTTGAAGAATGTTGGAAACCTGTAACCATTGCTTTTCATAGTA
>CAIGQZ010035066.1:347598-368334 GCA_903798205.1 Danio tinwini | reverse complement strand
GTTGTCTTTGGCTCAAAAATAACTCGAGAAACATTAATAAAATGCATAAAATGTGTTTTAAACATATGATTACATGAAGTGACATGAATGTAGTGCACAGTGCACATAAAAGGGAAGAATGCATAAAATGTAACTTAGACATATGATTACATGAAGAGAAAGCTTTTTCTTCTTTCTGTAAAGCTGCTTTAAAGTAATGTCTGTCATCAGGATAAACATCAGTTAAATTGAGTTTCTCGAGGTTGTGGTTTTGAGAAAAGAGAAACTGTGGCGGAGAAATGAATGGCATGTTTGACAGCAGCTCATCTTTCGGTTCATCTGCTGCTGAATGAGCAAGAAAAACTGAACATTTAAAAGGCAGACAGCTGTTCAGCGCAACACAAATCATGTGCACAATAAATTCAGGGATTCTGGTTCAAAATGAAGCGATTATAAGTGACTATATTCAAGTGTGACTTAAAAACGAACACAAATAACAGGAATATTCTCAGAGCATTTCTGCAAGGTTCTCTCAATATTTAAAGATTGTTGGGTGTTCATCTAAGGTTTTTTTGTAATTGCAAAATTCAAAGTTGTATATTCTTTAGTCACCACTGGGTTGCTTGGTTTGGGACTTGTGGAGCTGCACATCGATGGATTTGTTCGTCAGTGTTTGGACTTTCAGCAGTGAAAATTAAACCACACTGAACTGAACTAAACTGAACTTCAACTCTGAAAACTGGATTGACAGTTTCAGTTTACTAGAACTCTACGACGCAATCTACGACGCAATCTACATTGTAAAAGCGCAATAGAAAAAAAGATGAATTGAATTGAATGTTCCCAAAATGAGGGCACAAAATATTGTTCATACATTGTTCATGGATCTTTTTTTCAGAAATTTTGTTCATGCTCTGCAAAAAATGCAGGAATCCACATAATTCCTTCATGTTGTCCTAACACAAATCAATTAAGTTAACAAATTTAAGTAGACTGAACATAAAACAATTAAGTTGTCCCAAAAACATCTCAAGAATTGTGTTGTTTCAGCTCATTTTTAAAAAGTAGTTTGAACAAGCAGCAAAATCTTTTTTTGAGTGTGTGTGAATGTATTTATTGTTACTTAAAAAAGCTTTTTCAAAGTTACTCCTTAATAATAAATATTTGTTTTGGTTAATTTGTGTTAATGTTGCTACACTTTTTACATTTTATTCAAAGTTATCTGTATTTTTTTATGTTATCAAAATATTAAGAAAATTATATAAGTATATAAAAATGTTTTAATTGGAGGTTCATTTTAGGATACTGATGTTGAATGGCCTTCACAGAAACATTGGCACACACACACACACACACACACACACACACAAAATCATTTCATCATCAATGCAACTTTTCAGAAATATTTAATTTGGACATTTGTTTTTTGTGTTGATGCTTTTTAAAACATTACTTCTAATTCTGTCACTTCTGAAATTGCACAAATAAGTCGTTTATACATTGTCTATAGTACTTTTTCCTTTTTTCCAAATTTTAAACCACTTCAAAGCTATTTTTTTATGTTCTCAAAATGTTAGCACAAACACGCTCATAGTTCATAGTTTATGGAACATTTAATTGGATGTTTGTTAAATGTTTTATAAGCGTTATATCAAAGTTGTCTGGTCCTTATTGTTGAAATGTGAAATGTTGGATTATGTTGGACGTTTGTCTAATTTTCTTTAATAATGCTAAAAAAAAGTTTATGCTAAAGTTTTGTAATATTTAAACCACACTGAACTGAACTAAACTGAATTTTCCAATTCAATTAATCTTTATTTGTATAGCGCTTTTACAATGTGGATTGTGTCCAGGGCCGGAGCAAGCCGAACTGCCGCTCTAGGCAATCGACTAGCACGCTGCCCTCAACCTGAAAGTGAAAACGGGGAGCGTTTGCCGCCCTCACTATTATGCCAGACCCCTAATATGCAAGTGTTCTGTTGATGTTGTGGATAAAAAGTCAGTACGTTGGGTTGGGCGCGTTTGCCGCCCTCATTATTATGCCGCTCTAGGCGGCCGCCTAGGTCGCCTCTATGGACGTGCCGGCCCTGATTGTGTCAAAGCAGCTTCACATAGAAGATTGTAGTGAATTTGAAAGTGTCAGTTCAGTTTTTAGAGTTTAAAGGTGCAGTATTTAAGTTTGACACCCAGTGGTTGAACTAGGTATTGCACTCCTGGATCAAATTAAAACGCAAGCGTGGGTTGCCAGATTGAGTACAGGAGCGAGTGATTTAAACTGTGTTCTAAATAAAAGCAACGACATGTGATAGAAGGAATATTGTCCATATTAAAAGGAGTTTTTGTCCTAACCAACACCTTGAATTGATATATTAGAAACAGCTTCTATTTCTCACAGCTGAACATGTGAAACCTATGACAGTGATCACCTCAGGTAAATCTTGTGTGCTTTATTCAGTGCTAAATGCTAACAATGTGAGTTTGAATGACATTTTGCATGTCATTTATTGACATTTACTGAAAGCAGCAGCAGATAGTTCACCTCAGATCTTGAAAATATAATAAACCGTTTGAAATTGAACTTTAGAACTGCTTATTTCGTCACAAAATGTGTTGTTAGGACATGCGGTTAATGTAATCTACTTACCTAATGTTTACGTTCGTAATATTTATATTATCATTTGCTAATGAATAACCTCATGTGGAACTGAATCTGTCTCATTTCGATGTCTGATACTGTCCATTTTGATCACGGACGCATGCTTTCAGAGTCTTTCTGAATGAATGAATAAAATACGTTGTTTTCCAACAAGGCAACCCGGGGTGCTGAATTATAATTGGCTAAACTGGCATTGTGCAGATGAAATTTACCTAAACAAAGACAACGTTCAGGCACGGAAAAAACATTTTCAAAGCAGAATATCTGACTTCAGCATTGTTTTTCAGTTAAACAAGTATGTTCATTTGGGATGTTTCTTAAATATCTGCAAGGCAAGGCAAGGCAAGTTTATTTATATAGCACATTTCATACACAGTGGCAATTCAAAGTGCTTTACATAAACAAGAATAAAAAGACAAGTGTTAGAGGATAAAAAGCAAGTAATAAGAATGATTAAAAACAGATAAAAATGTGTTAAATGGGTTATAAAAGAATAAAAAGAAAAGAACAATAGTGCAATCTGTCGGACTTAGCACAGTGCTCATTTAGTAAAGGCACAGCTAAACAGATGTGTTTTCAGTCTGGATTTGAATGTGTCTAATGTTGGAGCACATCTGATCATTTCTGGAAGCTGATTCCAGCAACGAGGGGTATAGTAGCTGAAAGCCGATTCACCCTGCTTTGACTGAACTCTTGGAATTTCTATGATCCTAGAGATCGGAGTGATCTGTTAGGTTTGTATTCAGTCAGCATATCTGTAATGTATTGAGGTCCTAGGCCATTTAGTGATTTATAGACAAGTAATAATACTTTAAAATCTATTCTGAATGTAACTGGGAGCCAGTGTAGGGACCTGAGGACAGGTGTGATGTGCTCTGACTTCTGCACACATATTATGGTATTTTTATGCTTTAGAAGAGTCAAAATGTGGTTTAATATTCACTGCTGAGAGTCCAAACACTGAAGAGTAATCCATCGATGAGCAGCTCTACAAGTCCCAAACCATGCAAGCCAGAGGGGACAGTGGCGAGGAAAAAACTTCACCAATTGGTGTAAGTGAAGGATAAAAACCTCTAGAGAAACCAGGCTCAGTTGGACCCGACCATTTCACCTATATGGCCAAACGTCTTGTGCAGAGCTAAAGCCGGAAGCTGGAGAACGCTGGACCTCAGCGACTTCAACTCTGAAAACTGGACTGACTAGAGCTTCTATGTGAAGCTGCTTTGACACAATCTACATTGTAAAATCGCTATAGAAATAAACATGAATTGAATGGAATAATAAAGTGGAATGTTTCCTTAACATTCACATTTAACACCTAAAAAACGGACTGCAAATGTTTTTACCCATTTTTCAAACGTTATTAAATGTATACACTTTATTTACTTAATATTATTTGAAAACTTAATTAACGATAATTTATTACATATTAATAAATGCAACACACCTCTCATTAAACACCACTCACTGAAAAAACGTAATAAATTAATATTATTCAAAACATTTAATAAAACCAACTTACTTTTTTAACTTCACATTTTTATAGGGGAGAGCGGGGCACAAAGTAACACTTTTTGGTTTCGGTTAAATAATGAACTAAGTAATAGGGTTAGACAAAGCATATTGTTTTACCAACAACACACAAGCCTCTCCTACAAATGAGCACTGGAATTATGATTGCTGGACCTATGGTTTCTGTGCAGTATTGCCAAAAGTGCCAGGAGTATAAATGTTACTTTTTACCCCACCTGCGGGCAAGTTGTAACAGACAGAGGGTTAGTTGTAATACATGCTTATAAAGGCAGATTTCACACTATTAATTTAAATTCAGTTTACTTTAAATAGTAGCTGTATTTCCTCAGTAATTGGCTCATTTCTTTTTTTATTCTACAAAGCACAGTATGTTTATTTATTTTTTGTTTATTGGATAAACACAATTGAATCTATTTGCATTATTATCCATTTATCCATTATTACACAATGCATTTATTTGCAATATTAGCAATAAAATATATATTTTTTCTATTAAAACAATATTTTCTATTAAAAAACATTTGTATTTAAAAAGTTCTCAACATTACACTCAAAATGTAAAAAAATATATTGTTAGTTTAATTGGTGTCCAACAGTGTGTGGCTTAATTGTATCACCCTGTTACAACTAACCCCGCTGTGTCATGTTTTCCTCAAAACTAAAACTAACTAGCAGTCTCTGTGGGTTTTATACATCCTTCAAAATGGTTTCATCTTTTAGGCTAGAAGCCAGTGATCACAACAATATAAGATTTTACTTACATACTTTCACCGATTTTTATATATATATATAAAATATAGACTATAAAAAAATAATTTTATGTTGCAAAAATGGTTTCTCCTGTGTTTCTCATCTAAATTTCGCCGAAAATTTTCAATAACTAGCAGAAAGACATCTGCCGACACTGTGGTGAAAACCTCGGAAGCATGCCATGGTTGACCCTGAGCAAAAATTCTGTGTTACATTTAACCCCGCGTTACTTTACCTACCTCAACAACATGTTTGTGACGAGTTGTCTCTCATTAACATTATTAAATGATTAGCTATAAATTACGTGTCTCCTTGTTAATATTGTGCTAAAACACAAGTTATTTTAAGTTATACAAAGTTTAACTCAATATTTTTAGTCAGTTTGATTAGTCTAAGTTGACTAGAAAAGTTAATTTGATTCAATTAAAAAGTTAAGTCAGCAAGTAAATGTACTTATTTTCCTTATACAGTATGGGGCAAAGCATACTGGGAACTAGAAATAGGCTTCTACACAGAGATTTTAAGTTCACCTTAATACCTCAGAAAACATTTCTGTGTTTTATAGACATCTCATCGACATCTAAATGTAGACAGCTTGGCTCAAACAAGGCTTGAGCTGTCAGTGACAATCTAATAGACATCTAAGAATAGCCCAAAACTAGTCGTCAAATAGACTTAATATGTGTAGTCATTCATTTCTGCTTATTTGATGACTAGTCAAGTTGTAGCCTTTTTTCTTAGACGTCTATTAGATTTTCACTGACAGCCCAAATTTAGCCTTGTTTTAGCCAAGATATGTTTAGACGTCTATTTGACATCTATTAGACATCTTTTAAAAACAAAAGATGCTTGCTGGGACACCAAACATTTAAAGTAATGTAACCTATTTCTATTAGCTACATTTAATGCATATTTGATTATAATTAATTTATATGATTAATATAATTTCAGTGTTTGATCTTGCTCTTGTCCTTAGCATGACAGCATTAGCATTCTGTTTTCCGTGCTTGAACTAAACATACTGTAACATCACGTTATGGCCCAATTTGAATGTGTCATGTGTGTTGTACTCACACCGTTCAATATTTAAAGCGTGCTGATCATCAGATGTCAGCATCCAGAACAGGGAAGTGATGGCAGATAACGACACCTATAAAGACAGTGGCAGGAGTCTATCAGCTGATCTGGGATCTGAGGGGGCTTTGTGCTTGTTCTGTGTAGTCTGGATCCATCTTATCTCTTTGCTTAACATTCACAAATCTCTTTGAGGTATCGAATGAGGCGCATTAGTTCAGCTGATGGCAGAGACCGATCGCAGTTGTCAATTTTGCATGTTTAGTGACTGGCTTAAAGGGATAGTTTACACAAAAATAAAATATTTTCACAATGAAATATTTTTGTTCAGTAAAAAGCAGACCAGTGACAAGTTTATTGAGTTTTCTTGATCTAATGATGTAACATGGTAAGTTGTTTTTACTCTGAAAAATTTTTTGAAACAATAAATGATCATTGGTTAAATATAATGTGAAACTCAACATTTTAAGTTGAACTTGGCAGCTGGTGAACTTGAGTTTGTAAGTTTAGCCAATGTAAAACGTTTTGCAGTGGGCTAGACCAAATGTAGGCCATGTTAGAAAGACAACAGTAACTCAAATAACCACCCGTTACAACCGAGGAATCCAGAAGAGCATATCTGAATGCACAACACGTCCAACCTTGAGGCAGATGGGCTACAGCAGCAGAAGACCACACTGGGTGCCACTCCTGTCAGCTAATAACAGGAAACTGAGGCTACAATTTGCACAGGCTCACCAAAATTGGACAATAGAAGATTGGAATATCTGGTCTGATTAGTCTTGATATCTCCTGCAACATTTGGATGGTCGGGTCAGATTTTGGCATCAACAACATGAAAGCATGAATCCATTCTGCCTTGTATCAATGGTTCAGGCTGGTGGTGGTGGAGTAATGATGTGGGGGATATTTTCTTGGCACACTTTGGGCCCATTAGTACCAATTGAGCATTGTGTCATTGCCACAGCCTTCCTGAGTATTGTTGCTGACCATGTCTATCCCTTTATGACCACAGTGTACCCATCTTCTGATGGCTACTTCCAGCAGGATAACGCGCCATGTCATAAAGCGTGAATCATCTCAGACTGGTTTCTTGAACATGACAATGAGTTCATTATACTCAAATGGCCTCCACAGTCACCATGTCTCAATCCAATAGAGTGTCTTTGGAATGTGGTGGAACGGAAGATTCGCATCATGAATGTGCAGCCAACAAATCTGCAGCAACTGCGTGATGCTATCATGTCAATATGGAGCAAAATCTCTGAGGAATATTTCCAGTAGCTTGTTGAATTTATGCCACGCAGGTTTAAAGCAGTTCTGAAGGCAAAAGGGGGTCCAACCTGCTACTAGTACCTAATAAAGTGGCCAGTGAGTGTAAATGTTCATATGATTTTTTAAAAATGAAAAGGATTTTAGATGGTGATAACTCTTAAACGCATCATACAATCTGAAAACAGTCTGAAAAGGGTCCATTCAGTTTCAGCTGGTACATCAACATACTGAAATAAAAGCTTTCCGGTTCACACACCGACTGAATGTCAATGGCTACCAGAATTTTTTGAGTAAACTAAGTTATAGTTTAAGTATACTTTCTCTTGATAACTTTTCTATTAGTTCTTATTTTTAAGTGAACAGCTCACTTAATAGGTTTTTAAGGCAACGTCAACTCTAGTGTTTCCCTTCACACTGTGAGTAGGCATACACAACGTAACACATAGTTTGTTTTGACAGAAAATACCTTTTGGCTTTTTTGTGGAGTGACTAAATGTACTTTTCGGAAAGAAATCACCTAAAAAAAAAACATGTATAGGTCTATCTATGTGTGACGTAGCATTTAGATATCAGCAATGGCCCTATTTGCTAGATAATTTAACTTAATGTTTACTTTATAGCTCAAATATGCTTTTCAACTAACGTATGATGATTATATAAGAAAGATTCTATAAAAAACTTCTTCCTGCTCAGGTTTTACACTTGTTTAATTTATCTTTTAATTGCTTATATTTTGCTATTAAACATTAAAATAGTGCGACAGCATCATAGACTATCAATTTGTTGCAGACATCGTACTTTAGTTTGCAGACAATGTGTCTCATTCACTCAGAATATTTGTTCTTCTTTTTTTGTAATTTAATTCCTACTGTCAAATGATTACACACCGAACTGGTGAAACCTGTGCGCAGAGAAGTAGATGTCGCATACCACAGAGAGGGGTTTTCCCTGCATACTAGGGTAAGTGACATTAACCCACCATGCAAATATCAACAGCATCAGGTCGACTTATTTCCTTGTTGAGAATCTTTGGGAAAAAAAATCAAAATAATTATTCTACATAAGAGGAAGTAAAAATGACAGTAAATTGACAGGAGGTTTGCAGAGTGATAAACAAGATTTGATACGCAATAACAGACTTGTGACTTGAGAACAAACGTTTCCATTTTGCATTTTTCTAATCTATCTCAATAGACAGTGTTTTAAAGGTTATATTAAGTGTGAGTCAGTAAATGTCTTTAGACAATCACACAACAGTTGACATTCACACTTACAGCTGAACTTGATACAGTGAAACTCAGTCCAGCATTTCGAGTTAGTCATCAGTGAAGGCTCGAATGGAGATTAGCCAAATGGAAATAGAGACAAATGAAGTGAGAGAATTATTTTCACCACAATTTCGGTCATATTTCATAGGAAAACATGCGCCGTTTAACTTTATATAATATATATTTGGCTATTCCCAGCAGTCACAGGATGTCAAAATGACGTCAGATTGACGTTGTACCCCAATGTCAAGGAACATTGCATTTTGGGTAAAAACAAACATCAGGTTGACGTCAGTGTCCGTCCGTCAGTGTTCCAACATAACCTAAAAATAAACAACCAAATATCAATGTCTAATGATGTTACAGCTTGACATTTTGTGGATATTACCACTTTGACGTCTATCAGACGTTGGATTTTGGTTGCCATACCTGACGAATAAATGCCAGTATTTGGCATCAATATGATGTTGGTTTAAGATGTTGGCTTGACGGTGGACTTTGGTCACTTTCCAACACAAACTAAAATCAACCAAATATCAACGTCATTTCATTGGACGTCAGAATAACTTAGACTCTGGCTATACATTGAATTTTGGTGTTCCGATGTCATGATCTAATTCTAACCTATAATAACGTCTTATGACGTTGTGTGCCTGCTGGGTTGGTTAGCACCATCAAGAATGTTGCTGGTTCAAATTCTGGCTGGGTCAGTTGCCATTTCTGTGTGGAGTTTGCATGTTTACCCTGTGTTGGCGTGGGTTTCCTGTGGGTGCTCTAGTTTTCCGTACAGTCCAAAGACATGCGCTATATGTGAATTGAATGAGCTAAATTGGCTGTATGAATGTGAATGAGTGTATATGGATGTTTCCCAGTACTGGGTTGCAGCTGAAAGGGCATCAGGGCATAAAACATATGCTGGATAAGTTGGTTCATTTCGATGTGGTGGTCCCTGATGAATAAAGCGACTAAGCCAAAGGAAAATTAATGAATATGTGACTATTAAAAGACTTTTTGTACCGTTTGCAACATGAAGATGATAAAATCTATTTGTTTATTCCTCTCAAGTAAAAAAATGCCACTTTTTAGATATACAGTTAAAGCCAGAATTATTAGCCCCACTTAAAAAAAAAAATTTGATATATATTAAATAAATTATGTTTAACAGAGCAAGGAATTTTTCACAGTATGTCTGATAATATTTTTTCTTCTGGAGAAACTCTTATTTGTTTTATTTTGACTAGAATCAAAACAGTTACTAATTTTTTTAAAACCATTTTAAGGACAAAATTATTAGCCCCTTTAAGCAATTTTTTTATTTAATAGTTTAGAGAACAAACCATCATTACACAATAACTTGCCTAATTACCCTAACCTGCCTAGTTAACCTAATTAACCTAGTTAAGCCTTTAAATGTCTTTAAGCTTTTTCTATACACTTTAAGCTGTATAGAAGTGTCTTGAAAAATATCTACTAAAATATTACTTCCTGTCATCATGGCAAAAATAAAATAAATCAGTTATTAGAGTTGAGTTATTAAAACTATTATGATTAGAAATGTTGAAAAAATCTTCTCTTCATTAAACAGAAAACGGGGAAAAATGAACAGGGGGGCTAATAATTCTGACTTCAACTGTATTCCTTTATAAAATGGTGCAAAATATAGAAAAGTTACAGTATTTATTTTGGTCTGACAGAAAAAAAACATTAATTGTATATTTTATCATTATTTTTATATTTTATTTTTTACTTATTTTACCCCTTTAACAAGATGTAAGATAAGCCTTTGGTGTCTCCAGAATGTGTCTGTACTGTAAAGTTTCAGTTCAAAATACCCATCAGATTATTTATTATAGCCCCCAGAATCTGCCCATTTTGGTGTCTGAGTTTAGTGTAGCTGTTTTTGTAGCTTGTGGCTTTAAATGCAAATGAGCTGATTCTACCCGCCCATCGTTCCCACTTGCATGTTGTTACAACCCCTGGGCAGTCTAGGGGAGTGGGGTTACACACTTGACCAAGGATCTGGTTCAAACAAACACTCAATTAAAATTATACTGAAAGTAATGACCAAAACAAGAACTGCTGTGCAAATAAAGTGATTTATTACAGGTGGTGATAAGTGAACTATTTACAAATCACAATCAAAACAAAACATAAATCAGAAAGACTGGCTATGGGTGGCGCTAAAGCAAAGAAACAATCAAAATCGCTCACCCTCTTCCCTAGTGTATCTTTAGACAGTTAAACTCCTATGTGTTGAAATGTATGTCACGTGACCTACTTACCTACCAATCTTTCTACCAAACCTCTGTAGGGAAACATGAGGAAAGGGAATGGTTGATTACACAGGTAAGAACAGACAGTGACTAAACCAAAATGACAACAGTGAAAATAAGGGTGAAGATAGACAATATAGCACAACAAAACTGAACAAAATGGGGATAAAAACACAGATTCAATCAATCAAGCAAGCAAGCAAACAAGCACAGAAAACAGCAACAAATCGAGCCAACAAAGACTGCCAAACTTCTTTCTTCTTCTTCTTCTTCTTCTTCTTCGTGTTTTGTTTATTGGCGGTTGGCATACAACTTTATGATGAATTTCCACCACCTACTGGTTAGGAGTGTGGATCAGAAGTTAAATTTAGACTGCCAAACTGCTGGCAGGCAAAAAAATATATAGTGAGCTGAAGTGTTCTGATTGGCTGAGACTGGGACCAAGTTGTCACTAAGAAACCAATCAGCATAAGGCAGTGTCAGGATTAGTTGCATCAAGTGGAGGTGAACCAGCCAATCAGGAACAGCAGTAGCCAAAACAAGGAAGTGAACTGGGGTGACAGAAAGACTAAAAAACACAATGAGATGCAAAATACAAACATAAATTACCAATACGTGCTGGCACGTAACAATGTCTTCTTCTTGTCATGCATTACGTCAAATAAACAGCAGTCAGTGATAGAAACAGACACAGATAAAGCTGAAATGCAGCTCTTAGTCAAAAATATCAAGTAAGCAGAGGTGGGTAGTAAGGAATTACATTTACTTCATTACATTTACTTGGTTATGTGTACTTTTTGAGTACATTTAAATGTGTACTTTTACTTTTACTTAGGCGCCATATTGGAGAGGTTGTGTCGCGAGAGGTTGCTATAGAGACGCATCTCCCGCTTTTGGTTAGAGTGTGCGTGCATATATTGGAATGATGGCTGTAGTCGAGGAATATGTGCAAGCTTATACTGCGGTCAAGCTATGTCGCCACTTGCGCTTCCAAGAGGACGGTCACGCTGTCTGTGCAGTGAGTTTATCGGACCAGGTCACCCATGGCCTCAAGTTCACAGGGGCACCACTGGCCCCCAAAATGCGTGGGTCCTTAGAATCGTCCTAACTCGAGTAATTCTTGAGTAATTTTTTTTATCAGATGCTTTTTTACTCTTACTTGAGTCGCTTTTAAGATTGTTACTTTTAATTTAACTTGAGTAAAAATTTCCACAAGTACTTGTGCTTTTACTTGAGTATAGATTTTGGATAATTTACCCACCTCTGCAAGTAAGTTTATTTGATGTATTTGTGGTGGAGTTTATTCAAGCCTTTCTGAAATGATGAGTCACGCACAAATGCCATTTGCAGTACACAAACACACATATATGCGCGTTTACTGACACCATGCGGCCATGGTGATTATAGCGGTTAAGAATTACAGCAATTTTACTGTCTTTATAACAAACATGCAATGTTTTAAAAACGTTTTAAACATAGAAATCACAGAGAGTTGTAACAAATATTTTAGTCCTAGCTTATTTGCAAAAAAAAGTTCTGTGGACATGTGTATGCTTGTTATTATAGGAACATGGTGCCTGTCAATCAATTTGGTGGGTGGGGAAAACTGCACTCCTATGTCACGTTGCGGTGGGCCTCAAAATCACTGGGATTTGGGTCTTATTTTAACGAGAAAAAGTTTTAAAAAGAGACTTGTGTTTATATCACACTATACCTACACACAGTACTGTCCAAACTGCTTGCAAAGTTGATTTTCATCATAGATGCCCTTTAATGCTTAAAGGTATTCACTCCAAACTATGAAAGTATTGTCATCGTTTACTTATTCTCCACTTGTTCCAAACCTGTTTGAGTTTATTTCCTCTGATAATATATAAGCTACTGAAACATTTGTTTCTATACTATAGATGTCAATCTTTTTCAAACCTTATCAAAATATCTTCATTTGTTTTTAACAGATTTTTCTTTTGGGGGGGGGGGGGGGTAATAGGGGGGTAATATGGATGTTGTAGCTCTGGCTACATAATTTACGCTCTCCAGAAATCTGTACGGGGGTACGTAATTACAATGAGCCTGTGTTGGGATAAAGCCAATTCCTCTAAAAAAAGGGTTTGGCAAAAAATAAGCTGAAAAGTATTTTAAAATAAAAGACCAAATACCTTAGGCTAAGTTTAAGTGCATCAAAATAAACTACAAAATGCAGCAGCCACAAAATGTATCAAAATAAAATACAGTATTTTTGTATTTCAAATATACTACAAAATGCGTTTCAAAAAGGAGTATGACATTTCTTTGTAAACTTTTTATCAATAGGCCTATTCAATCAGTCTCTTCACCATTAAACTGTCGTGACTTCTGAAAGCTTCAAAACAATGTAGCTGTTTTTGCAAATAAACTCTGATGTATAACCTGTTTGATTATTAAATATGTGTTTCATATGTTGTGTGACTTTAGGCATACATCTTTCCTCTACATTTCCTAGACAGCCCAGCTATACCTGCTGTTCAACTACTGGCATTTAAAACAGCCAATGAAGTATTAAAGGAATGGCCACTGTAGGACTTATTTTTATGTTGTTGTTTTTTTAAAGACAAACATTTGGCATCAGCAATCTATTCAAAACTATTGTTTGTACAGTATACTCAAAATATTTTATATTTTGTTTGGTTATTCTTTAAATAGAAGAGTCAATAATGTCACAATGTAGACTCCTTACAAAGCATTTTACATTTAAAAATGCAAAAATACAAGACGCTAAAGTATTTTGATACAAAATATTAAGCCATTTCCATTAACTCTATCAAATACAAAATACACAAAACTGTTTTGTATTTAAATACAGATTTGAATGTATCATAAATACTGCCTATCCCTGCCTTTAAATAAAAGTAGGCCTTAAAACATGGTAAATGGTGGGAAAATTATTCTTTTTTTAAGTAGGCCTAAACTGTCTTCTTAACAGTTTAGGCTAAAGACAATTAATTTTACGACTTGACATTTTATCATACAATTTTTAGCATTTTACTAAATATTTAGTTTTGACAGAATATGACTTTTGACTGTTTGTAAAGTGATTTGCTGTTTTTACCACAAATATATGGGCTCACCGGCCACTTTATTAGGTACACCTGTCCAACTGCTCGTTAAAGCAAATTTCTAATCAGCAAATCACATGACAGCAACTCAATGCATTTAGGCATGTACACATGGTCAAGAAGATCTGCTGCAGTTCAAACCGAGCATCAGAATGGGGAAGAAAGGTGATTTAAGTGACTTTTGCCAAGCATGGCATGGTTGTTGGTGTCAGACAGGCTGGTCTGAGTATTTCAGAAACTGCTGATCTACTGGGATTTACACGCACAACCATCTCTAGGGTTTACAGAGAATGGTCCAAAAAAGAGAAAATATGCAGTGAGCGGCAGTTCTGTGGGCGCAAATGCCTTCTTGATGCCAGAGGTTAGAGGAGAATGGCCAGACTGGTTCGGGCTGAAAGGCAACAGTAACTCAAATAACCACTCGCTACAACCGAGGTATGCAGAAGAGCATCTCTGAATGCACAACATGTCGAACCTTGAGGCGGATGGGCTACAGCAGCAGAAAGCCACTCCTGTCAGCTAGGAACAGGAAACTGAAGCTACAATTCACACAGGCTCACCAAAATTAGACAATAGAAGATTGGAAAAATGTTGCCTGGTCTGATGAGTCTTGATATCTCCTGCAACATTCGGATGGTAGGGTCAGAATTTGGCATCCACAACATGAAAGCATGAATCCATCCTGCCTTGTATAAACAGTTTAGGCTGGTGGTGGTGGTGTAATGGTGTGGGGAATATTTTCTTGGAACATTTTGGGCCCATTAGTACCAACTGAGCATCGTGTCAACGCCACAGCCTACCTTAGTATTGTTGCTTGCCATGTCCATTCTTTTATGACCACAGTGCACCATCTTCTGATGGCTACTTCCAGCAGGATAACACACCATGTCATAAAGCACGAATCATCTCAGACTGGTTTCTTGAACATGACAATGAGTTCACCGTACTCAAACAGCCTCCACAGTCACCATATCTCAATCCAATAGAGCTACTTTGGAATGTGGAGATTTGCATCATGGATGTGCAGCCGAGAAATCTGCAACAACTGTGTGATTCTATCATGTCAATATGGAGCAAAATCTCTGAGGAACATTTCCAGTAGCTTGTTGAATCTATGCCATGAAGGATTAAGGCATCTGAAGGCAAAAGGGGGTCCAGCCTATTACTAGTAAGGTGTACCTAATAAAGTGGAGGGTGAGTGTATAAACTCTGAAAGCATGCAAGCATTTACAACGTAATCACGATTACAAACATTTGTCAATTTTTTTAAATTTGTAATTCATATTCTGAAAGCTAAAACTCCCTAAAAATATCAAACACCTTTAACACTTTTAATTAGAGGTAACTTCCTTATTGACAAAATATGTTTAGGTCTACTAGATCCAATAATCACCGTCTAATCTAATAAGTGGAATGGGAAAATGTTTTTTTTTTTTTTTTTTTTTTTTTTTTTTTTTTTTTTTGCTAACCAAGATTAAATATGCCTCTGGGAAACATGGCAGTAACTCCCTCAAAACAGTTTTTCTTAACTTACTGCCAATTTTGCATAAATATTGCGGGTTTGTTTTGGTTTTTAATCTCATGTAGAGCGGATTTATAACCACTAGAGGTCCGTATAGGAACACTTTTGTAAAATGCACAGACTCACACAGGCTGATCAAATTTTCATGTAAGTTCATGTAAAGTTCATGTAAACTCAAAAACAAACTCTTTGTGATCAAAAGATCTGTTAGTAGGCCCATTTTTTCTTTTTTTTCCATTTCATTTGCATATGATCCTCTATTCGCTTACCATTTCAGTTTATGGTAACAGTAATCCTTTGCCACATTTACATGTAATTTTCGTCTGTGCTAAATATGCTAATATGGTTTTGCAGGTACTTTTTAAGGTCTAAATTTATCCTCAGAACAGCCCGGGCAGAATCTACCCAATTCGTTTACAAAGATAATAGATAAGATGTGATTTATTTGCCATTGTCTCAACAAAGCACTTCCCTTTACGTAAACGCTTTATAAAGAAAATGTAAACACGCAAATGGTATTGAAAGGAAGTGTTCCTAAAAGTAACATTATGCAACACTATGTCAGTGCCACACTGACCGCGAGAATCTTCTGCTTAAATATGTTTCACCACCTATGAAGCTGTGTGTTTATAGTTTCGTTAAAATAACTTCAACAGGAAAAAAATGGAATTTGCAAACATACAACTGTAATATTTTTAGAATTAATAATAAATTATATAAACATTTATTATATACACATTTATTAATATATAAACATATGGGGGAAATACGTATTGAACATTCATTCGTTCATTCATTCATTTTTTTTTCCGGCTTAGTCCCTTTAATCTGGGGTCGCAACAGCGGAATGAACCGCCAACTTATCCAGCACATGTTTTATGCAGCGGATGACCTGCAGCCGCAACTCTCTGGGAAACATCCACACACACTCATTCACACTCATACACTACGGACAATTTAGCCTACCCAAGTCACCTGTACCACATGTCTTTGGACTGTGGGGGGAAACCGGAGCACCCAGAGGAAACCCACACGAATGCAGGGAGAACATGCAAACTCCACACAGAAACGGCAACTGACCCAGCCGAGGCTCAAACCAGCGACCTTCTTGCTGTGAGGCGACAGCACTACCTACTGCACTACTGCGTCACTATTGTATTAAACATGAATTTTCCTGAGAATAATATTTCTAAAGGAGCTATTGAGATTGAGTTGACCCAGATTTTGGTAAAAACCCAAACATAAAAATAAAACAACAAAACCAATCTGAATAATTAGTTCTGTGTAATAACAATGAAATGGCACAGGGAGAACGTACTGAACTACTGAAATGTATTTAAAAAGCTTTTTTTCCTCTCATATACACTAAATAAAATTATGTCTGCAAAACTGTTGCAAATAATTTATTTGTGTTAAATTTAAACAAACAAATTCATTTTAATAAAATTCTACTTAATTTGTTTGTTTAAATTCAGCCCAAATAAATTGTTTACAGCCACTTATTGTAAAAAATTTTTGATAATCCAAGGAATCATCTCTGAATGATTTTTTCCGTGTAGAGAATGAAGTCACATGATTTGTTCAGGTGTGATTTTTCTTCACAGACTTTAAAAGAGTGTAAAAATCTTGATGGTTCTGCGGGTCTCGTCTATTAAATCTGATCTTTATTTTCTATTTTCTATTGGATTTAAGTCAGGTGATTGGCTAGGCCATTCTACAGCTTGATTTTCTTTCTCTGAAAGCATTTGAGAGTTTCCTTGGCAGTGTTTTGGATCATTGTCTTGCTGAAATGTCCACTCTTCACCTTAATCATCCTGCTAATGTAAATTTTGTACTGAAGCAGCTGATATTCATTTACAGGGAAGAAGGGCAGAGGATTGCTGAAGAACTGATTTCAGCTGCTGTCTGGGCTTTCACTACCTTTCTACACCTTCCTTTCTTTATGTGTTCAATACCTTTTCCCTTTGTCAATTCATTTAATTACACATAACTTATTTGGTAAATTAATTTGGGGTTTTTTTTGTTTTTTTTTCATTAATGGAATTATTTGGTTGTTATCAACATCCACAATCATTTCAAGTCAGCAGCACCTTTAGAAATATGTTTTCTGAGAAAAATGGTAATGTGTTCAATACTTATTTCCCCTGCTGTATAAGTTACTCATTTAAGTTAGAACATAAATCAATAAAGGGAAAAAAGCACTGTAATACTGTTTCATAATAATATTTTGCAAAACTTCACTATAAAATGTGATTTTTTATTTATTTATTAAATTACAGATTATGTACCACAAAATATGGTCTTTGCTATTCGATAATCATTTTAAGCCATATTATATTTTCAGGCATTATTAAATGTTTTATTATTAATTTATTTTTATTATTTAGGCTTTTTTTTTTTTTTTACAATTTTTGGGAAAAATATATTAGTTATTAATATAATGACCCATTGACCCAATTCATTATGGTTTTACTTCACAGACTAGTATTCCACCACAAAACCACAAATTCGTGTTTTTCCCACATTAAGCTTAGTTTAACCATAGTATTTGTAGTAAAAATGTGGTTATACAATTGATATTCAATTGACCCATCCAAAATAACATGGTTACTATACTTTTACTATAATAAAACCACAGGTTAACATTTGTAAACTGGTCTACTTCCTTGCATTATGCACCATTACTCTGTTTTTAATGTTTATAAACGTACTGTTTAGCCTTTATTTTTAATTATTTTATTATCATTTTTGTTACAGACTAAAAGCAAAAAGAAATCCAAGGAAAAGTGCATGAATAAATAGGCTACGGAAATAAACAAATAAATGCATTAATAAAAATAAAAAAAGAGAGAAAATAAATAAGCACATAAATAAATATAAAACATAAATAAACACAAAAATAAATATAAATAAACACATAAATAAATAAATAAATTGTATACAAAATAAGGTTTACATATAAATGAAAAATGCATGCATAAAATAATAAATGAAAGGAATTAATACATTTACTATTAAATTCGATTTTAATCAACAAACACGCTCAAAACAGTGGAGATGATAGTGGACTTTAGGAGAAACCCCCCTGCACTCCCCCCACTCACCATCATGAACAGCACTGTGGCTGCAGTAGAGTCATTCAGGTTCCTGGGCACCACCATCTCTCAGGATCTGAAGTGGGACATTCACATAGACTCCATTGTAAAGAAAGCCCAGCAGAGACTGTACTTCCTTCGTCAGCTGAGAAAGTTCAACCTGCCACAGGAGCTGCTCGTACAGTTCTACTCAGCTGTCATCCAATCCATCCTCTGCACTTCAATCACCATCTGGTTCAGCTCAGCTGCCAAAACCGACCTCCGTAGACTACAGCGAATAGTCTGGACTGCTGAACGAATCACTGGCACTACCCTTCCCACACTTCAAGAACTCTACTCTTCCAGAGTGAGTAAAAGGGCTCGTAAAATCACTCTGGATGCCTCACACCCAGCACACTACCTGTTTGAAGTGTTACCGTCTGGTCGGCGCTACAGAGCACCAAGCACAAAAACAGATAGACACAGGAAAAGTTTCTTTCCTCAGGCCATCTACCTCATGAACAGTTAAATATTCCCCTACTGTGCAATAAACGTGCAATACTTTCTCATACGCACTTGTACACAGCGCCTTATAACCTGTATATTTACAACATATCTGTACATACATTCAACATCCAGATCTTTTTGACTAACTGCATCTCTGTTTAATGTTTATTGCCTTTTCTTTTCTTGTATTTAATTTTGTGTTGTCACTCGTCACTTTATGTACACTGAAAGCTTCTGTTGCCAAAACAAATTCCTTGTGTGTGTGAAGCACACTTGGCAATAAAACTGATTCTGATTCTGATTCTGATTCTGAAATATCTGTTTTATTAGATCATATAAGCCATATATTACTTTTTCCTATTAATTTTCCTATTGTTTTGGTTGAGCTATTTATTTTTCTACCGATTTTTATATCTGTATAACTTTATAACATCTTTATACAAAAAACACCAATATAATTTATTTGTAGGTTCTCCTTATAATTGTCGAGCTTTTGGACTACGTTTCTCATCAATCTCCTTATTCGTAACCGTTCGTAACGCATAGTCGACCCTCCTTGCATCATAATTGGCTGATGCGTCTCGTTCACGCAGCTTATGATTAGTTCCTTAAAACGCCGTTCATGCACTCGCGCCAATCACACCCGCCAATGTTTGCTCAGAAGGCGGGACTTGTACATCTCTAAGCCTTCACTACAAATCCCACGATTCCCTCAATAATCGCATCATCCAGGAGCTTCTGGATCGCCCAGATAAAGCTGGAGGATTGAAGCTGACTGTGTTTACGTGATTTTTTGGCTCTTCCTGACAGCAGAAGGGCGGAACAGCGATGAAAATGGACTTAAATGCCATCATAGAGAAAATGGAAACGGGCGACCAGGACGCCGCACTGACAGCTTTACAGACATATAATAAAGAGGTACAGATATGAACATTAGGACTGTTTTAAAATGATCCATCTCAGTGTTTTGTTCAAATGGAGAGTATTTCTTGTTTAATACTATCTATGCTTTATTGTAAATATTCCACACAGTTGCTAAACACTAGAATATGTCTTCCGTTGTATTAATATTTCATGTGAAACACCGTCATAACGGATCAGAATAATACATGATGTCACAAATTAAATGCATTACAACAACTCCTCCAGTAAACACCTTTTGTGTAGGTGATATTAACAATAAACCCCGAATATATAGCAGAATTGAATATAAAATGCCACATTTATGTGGTATTAAAAAAAAAAGGGTCATGTTGTGGTATTATTTTGTTTTATGTTGACAGAAAGCTATTACATAATGCTCTTAAAACATGTCTTACATATATATTATATATACAATTGTCATATTACTTATTATAGTAATAGTATATTATTATAATAATAGTAGTATACAAGCTTCACATGATTATCCTCTTTTAATAATGTCCATATCTCAATTAAACTGTCATTTGGGTCTTTATTATTAACAATTTTTAGATGTATACCAAACAAATGACATATCAAAAGTGTTTTAAACTAGGCATGGGCCGGTATAGGTTTGTGAAGGTATAACCTTGGGTTAAAATATCACGGTTTCATGGTATTGTGATTACTGCTTTAAAATAAGTTCTTTTTTTAAATGCCTTAGTACAAAACAACACGTTTCCCCGCTTAATACAATATACAGTACTTAATTTTTATATACACATTTATAATATTTTGGAACATGTCAGGCTAAATAATTGAAATAA
>CAIGQZ010035066.1:327696-338303 GCA_903798205.1 Danio tinwini | reverse complement strand
TATATATATATATATATATATATATATATATATATATATATATTATAACAATATATCCAATTAAATATAACAATATATTTATAGTAATATAGTATAGTAATATATTTAGTATATATAGTAATATATTGGTCAAATTGTTATAATATATCTAAACATTTTGTAATACCATTTAAATGGATTATTACATAACTATTATTCATTCATTCATTCATTTTCGTTTTAGCTTAGTCCCTTTATTAATCAGGGGTCGCCACAGCAGAATGAACCGCCTATATACAGTAACTATTATTATAATTTTTTTTATTATTATTATTGTATAACACTATACTTGTTTTGAAATTATATCAAAATTTATTAGATAGCTGAAATTCATTATTGATAAGTAATTATTTACAACTAATACGTATTTAGTAGCCTTTTTAGAAAAGTGTTTTAGTGGATTTTTGTCTATGACATTTTCTTCAGCCTCAGTTTGAAAACTGCGTAGGCAAGTTCCCATTCATTTGTACAAAAATTTTCCAATATTTTGTAAATGTTGATTAAAAAGGAAAAAAAATAATGACATTTAATTGATACTCATTTATATCAATATATAAATGAGTAACATAAATAAGTCTCCAAAATTCTAATGTATTAATCATTATTGTTTATAGTTTTATATATTTTTATTATAGTTTTATTATTATAGAATCTTGCAGACATTTTTTGCTATTTCTGTGCAGAATGTTGTAAAAAGAAATCAGTGGATTTATGCTGAATGATTTTGGGAGTTTCATAACTAAAAACTTAATATTAGAAATAAAAAATAATAGTTTTTTAACCTTTGTTTAATGTTTACAATGCAAATCCAATTAGATCCACTTATTTGGTAAACAAAGCAAGTCTCTCATATCTACTAAAAGACAAAATATTACTTTATAATCTGTATTGTAAATAAATCAAATGAACATTTTCATATTAGTCAATAATATTACTGAAATTAATTTAAAAGCTTAATAAATATAAATTCATACACATTCACACAAGTAAATTAATAGACTCGATGGGTTAAAAAACTGTGGAAATCTGCAGTTTTAATAACTCATCTCTAATAACTGATTTATTTTATCTTTGCCATGATGACAGTAAATAATATTTTAGTAGATGTTTTTCAAGACACTTCTATACAGATTAAAGTGATATTTAAAGGCTTAGGTTAGGTTTTAAACATTTAAAGGCTTAGCAATTAGGTTAAGTGGGCAGGTAAAGGGTAATTAGACAAGTTATTGTATATTGACTATAATTTTGACCTTAAAATGGTTATTAAAAATTAAAAACTGCTTTTATTCTAGCCAAAATTAAACAGATAAAAAAATATAATATCAGACATACTGTAAAAAGTTTCCTTGCTCTGTTAAACATCATTTGGGAAATATTTAAAAAAGAAAAAAAAAGTTAAAAAGGGGGCTAATAATTCTGACTTCAACTGTATGGTGTTATACTGTGCAATGAAACGCCAGTTGAGAAATGCAGGCATGTAAACTAATAGTATGGATGGTTTCCACCATCTTTCTCTCTCGTTCTCTCATTTCTTAGCGTCTGGGTGAGTTAGTGTTGAGCTTTTTGGAGAGAGACCTCCAGCCGTCCTGCCAGCTGGCCTGCCTGGAGACCATCCGCATCCTGTCTCGGGACAAGAAGAGCCTGGCTCCGTTCGCCACCCGCCACGCCATGCAGATCCTGATTCGACATGCGGGGCTTGGGCAGGGAGAGGGCATAACGCCGGAGATCCCGGATTTAGAGGTAAGGATGTGCTATAATGAAGATATTTGATCATGAATGATTAAAATGTCTCCACTTTATCAGAACTATCATTGTATCGCACAATAGTGCAAGTTCAGTCGGTTACAGATTGCGGCTTTCACCACAATTAAATCATTCATTGTTTCTGATTTACTTGTATTTGTCATGAAAATTTGGTAAAAACCTCTGTTAAAGTCTGTGTGAAATCAAAATGGCGATGTTTATTTTTCTAGCCCATATTGTTATTCTTTAGGTAAACAATACATGCGTGCAGTTTAATCCACTGAAAAAAAAATATTGGTAATCTTAAATCAAAGTATGAGCATTTGCTTCTGCATTTGGAGTGGCGGTGCATCTCTGATGTCAGTTTAATCGCTTTAGGCAAAATATTCTTACCCACGCACTGCTTACTGTTAGCCTGCTACGAGGGAGTGATGTGCAGAAAAAAAAAACGCCCCCTACTTAATATTCAGTTGGAAGTACATTAACATACTGAAATAAAATTCTCAGCTAGAGGTGGGAGTAAGGTACACATGCAAGTCCTAAGCAGGGCCAGACGGAATCTGCAGATGTTTTTTGCTATTTCTGCTGAGAATTTTGGTAAAAATCTGGGGATTTCTGCGGAATTATTTTGGGAGTCTCATAACTAAAACCTTAATATGTGATATAAAAAATAATACCTTTATAACTTTTATTTAATGTTCAAAATGCAATTCCAATTACTTTCACTTTATTTGGTAAACAAAGCAAGTCTCTCATATAGTATATCTATTAAAAGACTTTAAAAGATTAAAATCTATTACTTTACAAACTGCATTGCACATAGATCAGATGAACATTTTCATATTAGTCAATAATATTACTGTAACTAATTAAAAAACTGAATAAATTTAGATTTACACACATTAACGAAAGTAAATAAACAGAAATAATGATGGGCTGAAAATCTGCGGAATTCTGCGTGCGCAGATTCCATGTGGGCCTATTCATAAGTAAGGGCTAATTTATACGTCTGTGTCGAGTGCATGCGTATGGTCCGGCGCAGCCTTTGCGCAGTCGCAGACCCCTCGCTGTGGCTGACACCGACGCTGACGCACACCTCTCAAAAAATTTAACTACACATTGCATTGACGCATAGCGCAAGTTCTGTGATTGGTTGGCTTGGTAACGGTGAGGAGTGTGGGTGGTGCTGAGAGCCGTGAGCTCGATGGAGCAATTGTTTACAAGTATGGAGTCCTGTGAAGGAGCTCCAGATGTTTTTTGTTTACTTAATGATTAAAGTTGTTGCACGTGCGGTCCGCCGGTTCCCGCTTCTGAATATGCGAGTTTTAGCTACTTATACATTAAGGTAGCATTCTGAAAAAACAAAACCCCCGCAAAGAAATGCAACACAGAGGAACATAGAAACTTACTGCCATCTAGCGGTTTGGAAGTGTTATTGCAGAGCAACACAAACAGCACGCAGAAGTGTATAAATGCATGACTACGTGCAAGGCAGGCACTGTGGGTTTTGGCGATCACATGCAGAAGTATAAATCAGCCTTAAGTCATGAAGTCTTAAACAGGGGTGGAGCTAGAGGTGGCCATGGCCACTATCAGCAAAATCATGGCCACCCCACGGGCCACCATACTCGTAATAACCCAGCCCCACCCACACCTATCTTTCATCCGTGAGGACGAACTCAAACACTGAGTTCACCTCAATCTGATCATTGCTCTGATTCAACTGTGCGATTCCTACATGAAGGCTAAGCTAAATTTCAAACAATCCCACTGCCGATTGGGAGAGTTTACTTGCCTCTAAGTTCTCCCTGTACACCAACATAGGCTCATTCTGAAAACGTAGCCCTATATAGGTTTCTGGAGATCGTGAATTATGTAGCCAGAAGTACGTATGGCTGCATTTCATTTTTTAAACGAACGCTACGGGGCAGTATGACGCTGCTCCTTTTGGGTGTGGGTAAGTCAATCGGTGCTTTTTAAAATACTTTTGGTTGGGTTTAGGAAAGGGGGAGGGTGGGTCTGTCAATCAGTTAGTGAGTCAAACAGTCAGTCGACAGCAGCCTCTGGTGGATTTATAAGAGAAGAGCAGGCGCGAATGGCACTCGCGAGACAAATTTGAGATCTCAAAAAGCGTACACAGCAGCCGCTGGTGGATTTGCATAAACAAAAACAGCAAAAAAAGTTGCGCCAAGGACATATATGATGGTCTACAGAAACAAAGCTGAAATTCGGCTCAATTCAAAGAAGAGTCACATGATTAAAATCCAATATCAGAGTCGCACAATCAGAATCAAAATTTGGCTCAAAATCAAACCTGAAACCTGCAAAAATGTATAAATATAAAAAAACATTTGTAATATGATATTTTTTTGCCAAATGGCCCACCCAGGTGATCGTGGAAGCTCTGAAGTGCTTATGCAACATCGTGTTCAACAGCGAAGCTGCACAAGAGGCCGGAGCTGACCTGCAGCTGATGGTGGGTTTGGCAGAGCGGCTGAAACAGTGCCGGGAGCCGCAGTGGAACCACGACGTGCGCTTCTTCGACCTGCGCCTCACGTTCCTGATCACCGCCCTGCGTGTGGACGTGCGGGCTCAGCTGGCACACGAGCTGCGCGGGGTCAGTCTGTTGTCCGAGGCTCTGGACGCCACCTTCGGGCTCTGCTGGCCAGACATGTATGAGGTGGCGAGGGCTGGGTTCGACGACTGCTCAGAGCTGCCCCCGCTGGGCAGACAGGAGACAGAGAGAGCCATGGAGATCCTCAAGATCCTCTTCAACGTTACGTTTGATTCCAACCGACGCCATGTGGATGAGGTGAGACTGGGGTTGAGTATTTAATTTAATTGTATGACAATGATATGACAAGTGAAGTTTATTTAAAAACTAATTTCGAGAGGATCACGTGCTTATGATTGCTTGCAGCCGATCCCGCATTATTCAATTCAATTCACTAATCAGACGATTCCTAAGCCACAATAAATACCCTAAGTTCCATATAACAGCCATCTTCGTTTTGAAGAAACCCTCCCCTTCCACCCCTACTCCTCCTCCTTTCCTAGATGGGTGGCACGGTGGCCCAGTGGTTAGCACTGTTGCCTCACAGCAATTGGATTGGACAAGATATCTTTCTGTGGGAGTGGGACGGGACAGGAGTGAAAATCCACTCCCGTGTCATCCTCTAGTTTGGATCCTCACCTTATTTTTCGTTCCTGTACAATACTCTGGACTGTAACGCATTGCATGCAAAGTTAAAACAAGTGACATCACTCATCAAAATGAAACATTTTACACAATCTTCAAAAATAGTTGTTTACTAGAAGAGATGTTACTATTCATATCTGCCATTAAAACACGATAAACGCTTTCAGCTGCTTCAATTAGCATCCTAGTAAAACTGAGGTGACAATAACACTTGTGAATCAATAGTAATATATCTATGCAACTGTATTGCTGTCTGGCTTTAAATATTGTTATATGAGTATAAGTTATTTTTAATGTCCTCATAATCTAGGAAGGCGTGTCAGTATTGCTAAATAAGCGTTACGCACCCGCAGCAATTAGATCTGTTCTCCTAGTGTAAATAACTGTGTTTAATTAGTGTAGCAGAACTAATGTGCTTTCATGGGACTTGTGTTGTTTTCGTGTGTGTGTGTGTGTGTGTTTGTGTGTTGTGCTGGTGTGTGTGTGATGCAGGAGGAAGCAGCCACATACAGACACCTTGGAGCCATACTGAGACACTGCATCATGAGCAGCGCAGAGGGAGAAGAGCGAACAGAGGAGATGCACAGGTGCACAAACACACACATATAGACACACACACACACACACAGACATCACGCATACTCACATCATAAGCGACGCAGAGGAACAAGAGTTAATAGAGCAGATGCACAGACACATACACACACATACTTGTATATGTGGTTTACGAGGACTCTCCATAGGAATAAGGTATTTTATACAGTTTAAAAATGCTTATTATATAGATTTATCCCCTTAACCCATTATTTGAATGTCAAAAGACCATGTTAAGTATGATTTTAAGCTTTTCGAATTATGAGGACACAAGGTATGTCCTCGTAAACCACCTTAACAAAGTTACACCTAGGTCATACACGTCATTATACAATTGTGTGTCCTCGTAAACCACATAAACACACATATGTTGGGTTTTCATGTTTTATGGGGACTTTCCATAGATATGACTATTGTACTGCACAGATTGTATATTTTGTTCCCGTACTACAACCTTACACTTAAACCCTCACCGAAAACATTCTGCCGTTTCACATTTACTATGATATTATTACTATAATTGAGGAGACATTTGGTCCTCACGATGTGATGAATACCAGGACCACATGCACACACAAACAGGGACGTGCAGAGACCTTTTAAGGAGCAGAGGCTCAAGTGGAAAAAAGGGCACTTTTTATTAAATAATAATAATAATAATTAAATAATAATAATTCATAAAATATATGAAAGATTTCACCCTAAATTCACCATATACTCACCCTTAAAAGGATAGTTCATTCAAAACTAATTATTCTGTCACCGTTTACTCACCTTTTACTTGTTGCAAACCTATTTGACTTTTTTTTTCTGTTGAACACACAATATCATATTTTGAAGAAAGCAGGAAACCTGTAACCATTGACTTTCATGGTATTTGTTTTTCCTACTCTGGAAGGCAATGATGGCAAGTTTATAGCTTTCTTTAAAATATATTTTTTAATCTTTTATTCGTTAGGGTTCAACAAAATAAAGAGACAAAGATTTGGAGCCGCTTGAGGGTAAGTAAATGTAATTTTTTGGGTGAACTATCCCTTTTCAATCTATTATTTTGTTTGAGGTTTTTTTTATCTGTTGAACAAAATAATAAAATATGTTGAAGAATGTAGGAAACACTGATAGCCACTCACTTCCATAGCTAGCCTATACTGTATGTCCATGTTTTATAGTTTTAATTACCATTATATATTCTGAATAAATGACTGCAAAAACGAGAGGGCAATATTTTCACTATCCAGCTGTCGTTTCTCCATTACATTAGCCTGTATGCCTAAGATATTGCCCTGACTAAACTTTAGCTAACTTATTACATGGTTTTTAATCAGGAGGATGTTAGCAAGACAAAATAGCCTATTTGCTTTTAAACTTTTGGATAAATAGCTGACGTTAAATTTGAGCCTCAGGTAGTCTTTTGTTAACTGTTACTCACCTCCACACAATATAGATGAATGACGGATGAATTTACATCGGCGGTTCTGTCGATCATATCGTGCTGCCGTAACGGAGGTCAGCTAGTAATGATTGTAAAGCTATGGCCTGGATGCAGGAGTTGGCATAACCGCTGATAGATGTTACTCCACTGTTGACACCTCACTTTTGAAGTCAGAGTAACAATATCAATAGAGTTTTCGTTAGAGCACTCGCCTTGCATGTGGTTTTTCTTTCCAAATTGCCTGTTCGAGGCTCGCTTGGAGTGGCTAGACTCAAACCAAGATATATTTTTAAATTTATTTTTTTTATTGTTTGACAGTGAAAGGTGTCCTTAAATTGAACACGCATTAACTTATTCATATATTATTAGTATTTTAAAAATAGTAATTATTATCCGAGGGAAAAAAGGGCACTTTCTCTCCAGGAGAAAAAAGGCCAGGGGCTCAAGCACCCAAAGCCCCCATCTCTGCACGTGCCTGCACACAAAGACACATAGGTTTGTTTTTGTGTGTTGTGGGGATATTTTAAAGATGTTATGGTTTTTAAACTGTACAAACTATATTTTATATTGCCCTACATCAACCCCACATCTAACCCTACCCCTTACTGGACACTGCAATTTTACTTTCTGAAAAAGAAAAACAAAATGCTCATTCTGTATTATTTATAAGCCTTTAAAAAAAAGGGGACATGAGCTATGGCCTCATTATCACCTTTGCCTTTTAATAGCTCATGCTATTATACTAATTTGTGTCCTTATATGTCAGAAAAACACACACACCAGCACAGAAGATCCAGATATAGAAAGGTTAATGGAGGTGAGTTAAAATGCATTGAAAATTGAAATGCACTAGTGAAAAGGAATGTGTGCAATATTTATTGTCTACGCAATGTAGAATGATTGTGATTGCTTCTGTGAATATTACAGAAGCAAGAGTGCCATTTACCTGAATATGAGGACACAAGGTATGTCCTCGTAAACCACCTTAACAAAGTTACACCTAGGTCATACACCTGTCGTCATACAATTGTGTGTCCTCATAAACCACATAAACACACATATGTTGGGTTTTCATGTTTTATGGGGACTTTCCATAGATATGAGTATTAGACTGCACAGATTGTATATTTTGTTCCCGTACTCCAACCTTACACTTAAACACAACCCTCACCGAAAACATTCTGCCGTTTCACATTTACTATAATATTATTACTATAATTGAGGAGACATTTGGTCCTCACGATGTGATGAATACCAGGACTGCATGCACACACAAACAGGGACGTGCAGAGACCTTTTAAGGAGCAGGGTCTCAAGTGGAAAAAAGGGCAGCACATGAATGAGATCACAAAAGGGATTTTGGTTTCATTGCTAAATTAATCACTAAATACATAAAAAAGCTGCTAAAAGTGTATAAAATAAGCACTAATAAAGCAAAAAAGTCACTCAGTTGGAAACCCTGGATTCAAACATCCAAAGGTTCTAGAAATTTGATTTTTTTTATGGTTTTGAAGTCCATTGTTTATATTGAAAAATGTGATTTATTTGGTGTTATATTAGTTTTTCTCCATTGGTTTGGCTCATTTCTTAAAACTGGAATTACATTCTCAAAATTGTTCACAACATAATTGATTTTTCTCAATCATTTCTGATTCATTTAATTCATTTCATGATTTAATTTCTCATTCATTTCATTCACAAATTGCAAATGTCTAAGTACATATAGCCTACATTTAGCACAAGTGAATAGATCTAGTTGATCTAAACTTATTGTTGATTCTCAGTTCAATGATTGTTCGCTCCAAAATGTGTCAGCGTCATTTCATTGTATAAGTCATCACATGCACAATAGTCTGGTAAATTGTCAAAATTAGTCAAGAACATAATACTATGAATATCATATATGAATCTGTGGAACATTTGATACATTTATTACAGCAACTGACAGTCAGGTGAAACTAGAACTTGACTAACAAAGGAGGAATTTCACACATCTCAGATGACCAATCAAGCACTGTAGGCTGCATATAATTTCATTGTTTTTTGTTTGTGTGTTTATATTACAGTATATTATGCTGTACATTTATTGTTCTGATGTATGTTAATTACTTTATGTTTGTGATTGATAATAGTTACAATTTCATTGGCAGTATGGGTGCCATGTGTGATGTCAAACCTTGGAGGCTACTCTTAACCTAAAATCCCAACACAATCTCACGGCAATTTGTAACTTTTTGATTTAGTGGCTAATTCGAATAAATTTGTACAATCTCATTCATACAATTTAGTATGATTTGCTTACCCCCAATGATGATTGGGTTTAGGGGTGGGGTTGGGTGCCACGCCTCCTTTTTAAAATCGAACATGTTCGTACAACTGAACACATACGAATTAGCCACTGAACTGACAAAACGTAAAATAGTTACTTTTCCTCGGGAGATCAGACTGAAAATCCTTATTTCTTATCATTTTTTAAATCTTATCAATTTATTTTATTTAATTTTTTACACAATTGCATTGTCAAAAGACAAAAAAAAAACAGTTCAGTAACCATTTTCAAAATCTGGGCTAAGACTGAAAGGTGGACATGAGGGATATTTCAATGTCATAGTGACAAAACATCTAAACATTTTGACTTGCAGTGCTTACGCAATGCAAAAGGGACAAAGGATTTTGGGGGCACTGACTGTTTAAATGAGAAGGAAATTTAGTTTTGACATATGAACGAACAGTTTTGGGAAAGATATGAGCTTTTGCGAGTGAGCTATAGTGTTGTGCTGAACTGTAAGACTGTTTTGCAAAACAATCTTAGAATATTGAGAATGTAATTCCAGTATCAAGAAATGAGCCAAACCAATAGAGAAAAACTGTAACGCCTGTTTTATTTTTAACTGAGTCAAAAAACATGATCTTAAATTAAAATAACTAGTCCAAATTGATAGTCAAAAAAATCATATATTATTTTAAGTTATGATAACAAGTCTGAATTAAGTCAGATAAAGTATATATTATTTTAAGTTATAATAACAAGTCTGAATTAAGTCAGATAAATTATATATTGTTTTAAGTTATAATAACAAGTCTGAATTAGGTAAAAAAATTACATATTATATTAAGTTTAAATTAGTAGTCTAAATTAATAGTAGAAAAACGTATAATATTTTACGCTTATAACTAGTGTGAATTAACAGTCAAAAAACCATTATTTTAAGTTAAAATAACTAGTCTAAATTGAGTGAAAAATCATTTTTTAAGTCAAAATAATAAGTCTCAATTAATAGTCAAAAAATCGTATAATATTTGAAGTCAAAATAACTAGTCTGAATTGATAGTCAAAAACATTATTTTAAGTTAATACAACTAGTCAGAATTGAGAGTAAAAAAACATTATTTTAAGTAAATACAACTAGTCAGAATTGAGAGTAAAAAAACATTATTTTAGGTAAATACAACTAGTCAGAGTTGAGAGTAAAAAAACATTATTTTAAGTAATAACTAGTCTGAATTGAGTAAAAAAAACATTATTTTAAGTAATAACTAGTCAGAATTGAGTAAAAAACATTATTTTAAGTAATAACTAGTCAGAATTGAGTAAAAAAA
>CAIGQZ010035066.1:312136-322696 GCA_903798205.1 Danio tinwini | reverse complement strand
TAAAAATAAATAATTAAATAATAGTTTTGGTGGATGTTATTTTACAGGGTTAACATATATAAAATAGATAATTCCCTATTTTTACTTTACCTTATTTTTACTTTTTTGTATCTGTGGATAGTATATAATGTATGTTTTCTAAATTATCACATATATGAAGTCGAAATTATTAGCAGCCCTGAATTTTTTTTCCCCAATTTCTGTGCAAAGGAGAGAAGATTTTTAAACTGAGAACACATTTCTAAACATAATAATTTTATTAACTCATTTCTAATAACTGATTTGCATGATTTTGCATGATTGATGACAGTAAATAATATTTTACTAGATATTTATCAAGATACTTCTATACAGCTTAAAGTGACATTTAAGGGCTTAACTAGGTTAATTAGGTTAACTAAGCAGGTTAGGGTAATTAGGCAAGTTATTGTATAACGATGGTTTGTTCTGTAGACTATCGATTGCTTAAAGGGGCTAATAATTTTGCGGAAGTCCTAAGAGGCCATGCATTAAAATAATTTTTTCTCTTGTTTTGTCGTGATCACGACTTATTTTTTGCTTTTATTTATTTATTGATGTATTAATTATTATTATTATTATTAGTAGTAGTAGTAGTAGTAGTATTAATATCTGGCAAATGCCAGGACACCAGCTCTGCGAACAGGGAGAGAATAACTGCAGACGCGCATTCGTGCAACACATTAAAGGCGTACAGAACAGCCATAATATGAGAGCAAACGCTCGTGCTCATCATTATTTACAATAATATTCCCTCAACTGTTACCATTTTAAAGCAATTTTTAAAGTTGTAAATAATTTGCCGAAAGGATCAAAGCAAGAGCAGGATCTTCATCATTCTTCATAATTTAATTTATGCATGCAGCAACTTATTTTGCGCCATATAGAGTTGCCTTAAAATGGTAACAGTTGAGGTAATATTATTGTAAATAATGGTATATAATCATATACTTGAATATAATCATAAATGTACATTAATCATGAGCACGAGCGTTTGCTCTCATATTATGGCTGTTCTGAACACCGTTAATGTGTTGCACAAATGCGCGTTTGCAGTTTCTCTCCCTGTTCGCAGGGCCGGTGTAGCCTCTCTGGCCAGACATTTGCCAGATATTAATAACAAAAATGATAATAATAATAATTAATACATAAATAAATAAAAGCAAAAAAAAAGTCGATATCACAACATTATAATTTTATTAAGTCGTGATCACGACATAACTTTTTGTTATGTCGAGATTACGATAAAACGAGCTGTTATGTCGAGATCACGACTTAACAAGAGAGAAAAAATATTTTAATGCATTGCCTCTTAGGACTTCCGTATAATTTTGACCTTAAAATGGTTTTTAAAAAATTAAAAACTGCTTTTATTCTAGCTGAAATAAAAGAAATAAGACTTTCTCCAGAAGAAACAATATTATCAGACATACTGTGAAAATGTCCTTGCTCTGTTAAGCATCATTTGGGAAATATTAAAAAAAGAAAAATTCAAAAGGGAGCTAATAATTCTGACTTCAACTGTATATAGTACTGTATGTCCAGATTACACAGAGTATACAATCACAACCAGCTGATTGTTTATGTTGTCTCAAAATGTTTTTGCCCACATCTTGTTTAAAGCTGAATATATGTTTATCCGCATATCTATACATGTGACATTCAGGTTTGGTCATTTTAAGATGTTTAAACATTTATTTTATGTCATGATATTCTTTGAAGACATTTTTCTGCTTTAACACTGTGTATATTTTGAAAAGCTCACCGCAAATAAATTAGCCATGAGCTGACGTTTTGCTGTGCTTGTACCCGGTTGGGTTGAGGCAAAGCAACTGCGTTGAAGATATTTTTGTCTGTTCTTTTCCGGGAGCTTCTCCACACCTGTGTTGTGCTGGTCGGTTTGTTATTGTTTTTGTGCTGGGATGTGCGATGGGAATACTTTGAGGGATTTCTACACCAGGACACAGCTGGAGCTCTGATGTAAAACAATTTACTAGTTGATGTTGTGTTTTTTTCTAGGGAAACAAGCTGAAGGAGACGCTTCTGCCCTCACTGAATCTTCTAACCGAGAGCGCTCGCATCCACAGAGAGACCAGGAAGTTTTTACGAAATAAAGTAAGATTGGATAAATTCATTAACGTGTATGTTTTCTTAACAGGATTTTTTTGACGTGATGTTGCACTTTTACTGTCACACATGACAAAAGTTAATACAATTTGTTTTGTCATCAGTTAGAATCCAGTAAATGGTTAAACATTTCTTTTTCTTCCATTAAGCTCTTGTTATGAAAACTGGTGTGTTATTACATTTTTGAGCCAAATCTCAAAACTGTCCTGTGGTGACCAACATAGGCTAATTCTGAAATCTCCCCCTATATACACTGCAAAAATGCTTTTCTTACTTAGATTTTTTGTCTTGTTTTTAGTCCAAACATCTAAAAATTCTTATATCAAGAAGCATTTTCTAGGCAAGCTAAACATATTGTCTTGTTTTAAGAAATAATATGCCAAAATTAAGTGAGTTTTTCCTCAAAACAAGCAAAATAATCTACCAATGGAGTAAGCAAAATTATCTTATGTCAAAAGGAAAAACAAGATTATTTTGCTTACCCCATTGGCAGATTATTTTGCTTATTTTAAGGAAAAACTCACTTAATTCTTCTTGCTTAAATAAATGCTTTCTTGATATAAGAATTTTTTGATATTTGGACTAGAAACAAGACAAAAAAATCTAAGTAAGAAAAGCATTTTTTCAACCCAGGCTCATTCTGAAAACATAGTACCATGGATGTTTCTCGTGACAGCGAAATACGTCCCGGGAGGTACGTATTTTTGAAGTTTTTGTTTTCGCGAATCTGCGAGAGGCCGCTGTGTGCGCTTTTTCACATCTCAAATTTCTTTTGCGAGTGCCGTTCTCGCCCACTGTTCTCGCGTAAACCCACCAGAAGCCGCTGTCGACTGATTGTCTGTCTGACTGAATGGCCGGCCGGCCAATTGACTGACTGACCCACCCTCCTCCTTCCCTAAACCCAACCAATTTTATCGATTGACCCGACCACCCACTTATTTCCCTGAACCCAACTAACGATTTACAAAAGCCATCAAGAAAAAGAAAAGCCCTCGTCTGATTTGTACCACGTTTTCAGATTTTACCGCATTACTCACCCTGTTATTTACTTGTTCATTTTATTTTTTGGATAATGTTTTTGTCTTACCTGATTTCTGAAACCGTTCTTCCCCGGACTCAAACCCCGTCGCCGTGGTCAACTCCTCTCTGCGTCTCAAGTCCGCCAACGTAACATGACGAGCTAACGGGACAAACTGGTTGCGGCAGAAAAACCCTCCACACAAAGGTGAGCGGTCAGCTGGTGAGAGCGAAAAGAAACGGCGTCAAACCGCACCGTAGCATTCGTTTAAAAAAACGAAATGAAGCCATATGTACCTCCGGCTACATAATTTGCGATCTACAGAAACGTCCACGGGACTACGTTTTCAGAATGAGCCTGGGTTGCATTTTTTGCCCTGTACATTTCTGGAGATCGCGAATTATGTAGTCAGAAGTACGTACGGCAGCATTTCGTCTTTAAAATGAACGCTATATTAAAATGAACGCTCCTTTTTGCACTTATCGAAGAACGGTTCCAGAAAGCAGCTAAGACAAAAACAGAAGCCAAAAAATAAAATGAACAAGTAAATAACAGAGTGAAAAGGTGGTAAAATCTAAAAATGTGGTAAAAATAAAGCAAGGGCGTTTCTTTTTCTGGATTGCTTTTTAAAACTGTCTGTTAGGTTTAGGGAACTGGGTGGGGTGGTCAACCGGTGCTTTTGAAAACACTATTGGTTGGGTTTATGAAAGGAGGAGGGTGGGTCAGTCGATCGGTCAGTTAGTCGACAGTGGCCTCTGGTGGATTTACATGAGAACAGCAGGCGCGAATGGCACTCGCGAGAGAAATTTGAGATCTCAAAAAGCGTACACAATGGCCTCTGGTGGATTTGTGAAAACAAAAACTGCAAAAAAATGATCAGAATGAGCCTGGGTTGAAGATAAGCGTCCAACAACCAGTGGCGGAACCAGAGGGATGTCCGCTACTGGCACTTCCTGAAGCTGATTGACATCTCATTCGTCTAAAGAAGTTTATTAATTTTTCCAGCATTGCTCAAACTATTTTTAAATCAATGACGAGCCGAAGACAAGAGCATAGTTTCAAGTAAGACGAACAATTATTGGGCAGTAGCGTTGCTACAAGTAGTGACACTGCTAGCTTAACCACATTTCTCAGTAGCATGGCGGTAGTGTCGCTACGTTCTAAATCAAATAGCTTTTCAGTAGCGAAGCTATTATTTTAAGCAAGTATCGTAGTAGCATCCACACAAGCTATATTTACTGATTGCGGATCAATAAGTGACGGAACTGTGAGGCCGGTGTCTAGCCAATGAAAGTAAATCCATATGATGTCGAGAATGGTTTCTTCTTCCTGTTTTACGGTGGTCGACAACAAACCTTTTGGTGTGTTACTGCCACCTCTCGCTCCGGTCGGTGATGTCGCTAACTAATTTGGCTAACACGAGAAATTTGCTTGATGGAAAAATGACTGAGGGAGAGGAGTTATTTCTTAAGGAGAATTCCTCATGACAATTACGCGAGAAGTACATGTTAAGTACATGACAGAATTAAAATTAGAAGTACATGTTAAGATGCAATAACATTAATTCTTATACATTCCATGTAATTAAGTTATTATATTTAATTTTCTATTTAAACGATTTTACGAGTTTAAATATTTTGCTATTATGGACAAGTAACATTAGGCTAGCTGTTTGTGAGTTAAATTTATTTATAATGGAATAGCCAGCTCATATACTTTTTTCAGAAAAATGTTGCTGATTTTAATATACAGGTATGATAGTGGATAAATTTGTTTCTAACTGGATCAGATGTGTCCAGACTTTTAAATTTTTGCACAGGGTTAATTAAACATGAAAAAAAGAGCTAGATATCAGACTTCTTTATAAAGAAGCACAAACAATGTGCTTTTTCTTTTCAAATCCAGGTCTGTTTAATGTAATGTAATGTAATTGTAATATAGTTCGTTGTTGTGTGGAAGAAGAAGACAGGGTCGGCGATATAATGTAAGTAATTGCCTTTTTATTCTTTTAAGGTAATTACACCCCACGTGTAGCTGTGCGGGTGTGTGTGTGTATGTGTGTGTTCTCTCCTCTCCCGGCTGCTCCTTCTCCTCTCCTTTAAGAAGGGTGTCTCTCCGGCCCAATCACTAGAATAAACAGGTGTTATTTATTATTTCTGATTGGCCTGCTGATTAGCCGCCGGGCTCGGAGCATGCTCTCCCCTCTCATTGGGTGTTCGATCATGCTTACCTCTCCACATACCCCCACCGCCCGCCTCAGGCCGGGGAGCCGTCCGGCCTGCAGCCCTTCCCCCCCCCGCCCTGGAGAAAAAGTCAGCTACCGCCATCTGTGCACCCGGCCTGTGGACCACCTTGAATTTAAAAGGCTGTAACGCTAGATACCAACGGGTGATCCGCGCGTTGGTATCCTTCATGCGGTGGAGCCACTGGAGAGGAGCATGATCTGAACAGAGGACGAATTCCCTGCCCAGGAGGTAATAGCGAAGAGTGAGAACGGCCCACCTTATCGCCAAACATTCCTTTTCTATGGTGCTGTACTTAGCCTCACTCTTACTGAGTTTGCGGCTAATGTACAGCACCGGCCGTTCCACTCCTGCCACCTCCTGGGAGAGAACCGCCCCCAGACCACGATCGGACGCATCCGTCTGTAAAATAAAGGGGAGAGCAAAGTCAGGAGCGTGCAATAGCGGCCCCCCGCAAAGTATAGATTTTACCTTTGAGAAGGCCTGTTGGCACTGCTCCGACCATTGGACGGTATCTGGTCCCTCCTTTTTAGTGAGATCAGTCAATGAGCTGACGAGGGCCGAATAATTAGGAACAAAACGCCTATAATATCCTGCCAGTCCCAAAAACTGTCTCACCTCCTTTTTGGTCTTAGGTCTCGGACAGGTTGCAATAGCTGCAGTCTTATCAATTTGGGGCTGCACCTGCCCGTGACCTAAGTGGAAGCCCAAATACCTTACCTCCACTCGCCCAATTGCGCACTTCTTTGGGTTGGCCGTAAGCCCAGCCCGTCTCAGCGCTGATAATACCGCCCTCAGATGTTGCATATGCCGCTGCCAATCATTACTGAAAATGATGATGTCATCTAAATAAGCAGCGGCATATGCGGAGTGAGGGCCAAGTATTTTGTCCATCAGCCGCTGAAACGTAGCCGGTGCCCCGAACAGCCCGAACGGAAGTGTCACAAATTGGTGTAATCCAAACGGCGTTGTGAAGGCTGTTTTTTTGCGGGATATTGGAGATAAGGGGATCTGCCAATAACCCTTTGTCAAATCCAACGTCGAATAATATCGAGCAGCACCCAACCGGTCGAGCAACTCGTCAATACGCGGCATTGGATATGCGTCGAATTTCGACACAGCATTGACTTTGCGATAGTCCACACAGAACCGGACCGAGCCGTCTGTCTTCGGAACTAAGACTATCGGGCTGGCCCAGTCACTGTGTGACTCTTCTACTACTCCCAATTTCAACATATTACCCAATTCTTCCTGAATCACTTTTTTCTTGTGTTCAGGTAGGCGATACGGCCGGGTCCTTACGACCACACCCGGTTCGGTCTCAATATGGTGCTGAATTAAGTTAGTACGACCGGGCAGGGGTGAAAACACGTCAGAAAATTCACGTTGAAGGTGCCGGACATCGATGAGCTGGCTCGCTGAGAGATGGTCACCCCCGGTGACCAGAGTGCCCGGCCGTTGTCGGCCAGTGCTCTCTGGCCCCAGGTCATCCTCGTTGGTAACGAGCGTAGCCAGCATCACCTCCTCCGGCTCCCTCCACTGCTTCAGCAGATTAATGTGGTATATCTGACGTGAATCAGCCCTGTCCGAACGCATTACCTCATAATCGAGATCGCTAACTCGTCGTGTGACCACAAACGGCCCTTGCCACTTGGCGAGTAATTTAGAGCTAGAAGTGGGTAGCAGTACAAGGACTTTATCTCCCCGTGAAAATTTGCGTAGTTTAGTACCCTTGTCATAACTCCGGCGTTGGTCATCCTGGGCCTTAAGCAAATGCTCCGTAGAGAGCCGCCCCAGTGTGTGGAGTTTTGCTCTAAGGTCCAGAATATACTGAATTTCATTTTTACTGTTTGAAGGCTCGTCCTCCCAAGCCTCTCTAACGACATCCAAAACCCCACGGGGCTGTCTGCCATAGAGAAGCTCGAAGGGGGAAAACCCCGTGGAGGCTTGGGGAACCTCCCGCACAGCGAATAACAAGGGCTCTAACCACTTATCCCAATTTTTCGCGTCCTCGTGAACGAATTTACGGATCATGGATTTAAGCGTGCGATTAAACCTTTCCACCAGTCCGTCCGTTTGTGGGTGATAGACGCTGGTGCGAATTGATTTAACGCCCAATAATCCGTAAAGCTCGCGCATGGTGCGTGACATGAACGCGGTGCCTTGATCAGTGAGAATCTCCTTGGGGATTCCCACTCGGGAGATTATGCGAAACAGAGCCTCCGCAACGCTCTTTGCTGAGATGTTACGGAGCGCTACTGCTTCCGGGTATCGGGTTGCATAATCTACTAGAACTAATGCAAACCGGTGCCCGCGTGCGGATCGCTCTAATGGCCCGATGAGATCCATCCCAATTCTCTCGAAGGGGATCTCCATAACTGGCAATGGGCGCAATGGCGCTTTTGGGGTGGCCGGTGGATTTACCAGCTGACATTCACGACACGCCGCGCACCATCTGCTGACGTCACCGTGAATGCCCGGCCAAAAGAATCGGGCCATGAGACGATTTAGTGTGGCCGCCTGACCTAAATGTCCGGCCATAGGATTAGAATGAGCCGCCTGGAAAAGCATTTCCCGACGGCTCTTCGGTACTAATAATTGGGTTGTATCTTCCTTTGTCTGAGCGTCTTGGGTCACTCGATACACCCTATCATTAATAATCGCAAAATAAGGATAGGAGAGGGGTCGATCAGGCTGGAGGTTTTGCCCATCTATGACTTGCACTCTTTCGAGGGCATGTCTCAGCGTGTCATCACGCGACTGCTCCAGGGGAAAGTCTTTACACCGGGAAATTCCCAGCCCTTCCCCTGAGTCAGCGCGTGACGTCACGGCTTGGGATTCCCCCAGCTGAGCGACCCGCCCACTCTCCGGCGATTTCTTTTTCCAAGAAACACCCGCACATAAGACCCCTAATAATCTATTAAATCCAGGCCAATTGGTTCCCAGAATTAGCGGGTGTTTGAGGTGCGGGTTAACCGCCACCTCTACTTTATGCTTTTTCCCCCTGAATTGAATATCTATAGCCGTTAGCGGGTAGTGAATTACATCCCCGTGCACACACCTTACCCTTACCGTGCGGCTTGTATCCAATGCCGGGTCTTGAAGCAGGCTTTGGTGGATGGAGGTCTGGTTACATCCCGAATCCACCAAAGCTTGATATGTACCCCCTTTTATACTCACAGGTATCCGGTATAGCCCGTCGCGACCGGGGGCGACGATTGGCCTGGCTGGGACGCGAATCAACGCACTCACCTCCTTCGCGGAGTAAATTTTTGGTGCGCTATTCTCGTCCCCGCGACGCCAATGCATCGGCCCAGACCTTCTCGCTATACCCCCGGGGCCAGCAAGACCAACCGATTGAACCGGAGAGAGACCTGGCGCTGTCTGGGGAACCGCCAGGGGTTGTGGCTCCACCCCTCTTTCTGGATAGGCGCCCGCCCCTGTTGGGACGCTCGGCGGATCCGCCCTTGTGCACCGCCGTCTGGGTGCTGGTGTGGGCGGTCCCCGCAGTCTGGGCCTGGGAACAGGAAAAGGAGAAGAAGACAGAGGGGGAGAAGAGAGAGAGGTTATTTCGCCGACCCTGGACCTCGCCACCAGGTGATCCTCCGCCAGCCGGATGGCCGTCTCCAGATCGTCTGGCCGGTGGCACTGGACCCACTCCGATGTTCGGGAGGGGAGGCGGGTGATAAACTGTTCCAGTACCACGGCATCTACCAGCTGGTCAGTGGTCCGGCCATCCTTTATCAGCCATCTGCGGCAGGCGTCACGGAGCTGCTGGGCGAACGCGAAGGGCCGGCCGCTTTCAGTCAGCTCCAGTGACCGGAAGTGCTGACGCTGCTCCTCTGGGTTGCGGCCGGCCCGTTGGAGAATGGCTCGCTTCAGATGAGCATACTCCAGGAGATTCTGGGCCGGTAGCTGTTGTGCAGCGATCTGGGCTTCGCCCGAGAGCAGCGGGATGACTCGTACCGGCCACTCGGCCCGCGGCCAGCCACACACCTCCGCAATCTTTTCGAAGAGGTCCAGGAACACTTCCGGATCATCCTCCAACGCCATTTTCTGGAATGTAATGGGAGGGTGGGCGGCAGATGTCGGAGCGGGCCGGATCTCCTGGGACAGCAGACTCCGGATTTGCTCGCGGTCCTCCCGCTGGGCCTCCATGAGGACTTGGAAATGTTGGTCCTGGACATTCTTCAATTCCACCAGCGCATCATGTTGTTGTTGGTGGAGGAACGCGAGGGCCTGGATGGCTTCCGCAAATGGCAGCCTTGACGGAGTGGTCATTCTGGCAGTGAGGCTCTTCTCCTTCCCGGATTTCGGCACCACTGTAATATAGTTCGTTGTTGTGTGGAAGAAGAAGACAGGGTCGGCGATATAATGTAAGTAATTGCCTTTTTATTCTTTTAAGGTAATTACACCCCACGTGTAGCTGTGCGGGTGTGTGTGTGTATGTGTGTGTTCTCTCCTCTCCCGGCTGCTCCTTCTCCTCTCCTTTAAGAAGGGTGTCTCTCCGGCCCAATCACTAGAATAAACAGGTGTTATTTATTATTTCTGATTGGCCTGCTGATTAGCCGCCGGGCTCGGAGCATGCTCTCCCCTCTCATTGGGTGTTCGATCATGCTTACCTCTCCACAGTAATGTGTATTTATATTGCGCATTTATTGTGTATGGCCATACACCCAAAGTGCTTCACAATCACAATCATGAGGGAGGTCTCTCCACAGCACCACAAGTGTGCAGCATCCACTTGGATGATGCGACGGCAGCCACAGGACAATGGCACCAGTGCGCTTACCACACACCAGCCAATTCGGTGGATAAGGGATGATTGGGAGGCCATAATCATAAGGGCCGAGAGGGAATTTAGCCAGGACACCAGGGGTTACACCCCTACTCTTTACGAGAAGTGCCATGGGATTTTTAATGACCACAGAGAGTCAGGACTTCGGTTTAATGTCTCATCCGAAAGACGGTTCAATGTCTGCTATGTGTAATTGCAGTATTTTTTGTTTGGTTTTTACTTTATGCTAATGTTTTTCTAAATGAATTCCGCATTGCTTTTGCAAATAAAACTATTTTTTAATTCCTTAATTTATTATTTATTATTTGAGTTGTGTGTGTGTGTGTGTGTGTGTGTGTGTGTGTGTGTGTGTGTGT
>CAIGQZ010035066.1:285271-307498 GCA_903798205.1 Danio tinwini | reverse complement strand
AGATAGATAGATAGATAGATAGATAGATAGATAGATAGATAGATAGAAACTTGTACATGAAATCTGTGGATGTATTCATCATACACACATATTATATAATTTAATGTACATTTAATTTAGTTGTAGATAATTATGGATAATAATCATGTATTATATTGATAATAATATTTAATGTCGTTTTTTCCTTATGAAACACGACGGTATAGTTCATGTGAGTGTTAGAGGAGCTGACATGTTAGAGGAGACACAAACCTGTGGTCTGTCTGACAGATTAAGAGTACGAAGCATTCAAAAGGGTGTTTGTTTTTCTTTCCGGTCCCTTTCAAACTTCACTCACCATCGCCAATGAAAGTTTTCATCCGGTACAGTAGGTGACGATAATGAGGAGTTAGTTACCATTAAACAAGGACGATAAGAAGAAACACGACGGCGCATCTGCCCGTCCTCCTTTCCTCTAGGTGGCGGAATCGTCGTATTTTCATCCGCGCTCATTCAATGTACCGCTGCAGATTTCATTCGTGACAGCAGCGAGATCTTCATCCTTTTCTCTCAAACACTCAAAACATCTCCATTCAAGATGAAAGATGTGCTCGGGTTCCTCAAGCAGCAGCAGAGCAAGAGCCCGACGCCGGAGATCGCCGCAGAATGGCACTCGCTGGAGGATTTCTACAACAGAAAGTAGGAAAACACCGGAGAATGAGGGCTAGCTGAGTCATTTAACGTTAGCGTGCTAGGCTAAAGCTGAAGTATTTTCCTCATACACGCGAATTTACCCGATATGATACAGTTTAAAGTGTGTTTACAGACACTTTATTTGTGTAATGTTTTTCTATTTTGGTTGCCGTTATTGTAAGATTAGCTTTAGCTTGTTTAGCAAGGCTGTTGTTGTTTTCATTGAGGTAAAGTTGGTTATATATTTACACATTCTGACTTTATCCTTATTAATATAATTTCAGAAAAGTATTCATTGCAGGTTTTGTATAGTCAAATCATATTAGCAGCCATCGACCATCAAAGTACAACATTGTTCAGAGCCAATAAAATAGTGCTAATGTTTTTTGAAGTCATATTACAGATGATTTCAGTCCAACTATTCAAAGTACCATGGTAAACAATATAGGGAATGTGTCACAAGTTGTCACTGAACGAATGTGCGAATATAAAACCAACTTTACCTCAATCTTACAATACCGTTCATTTGGACCTACTGTCATGATTCTTCCAATAACGCAGAACGCAGATTTGTTTATTGCTTATTTAGATACCCATTAGCCACTACCAATGTGGTGTTTTTTCTTCCTGGGGTCCAAAAAATAAAAAGACAAATTTACATTCAATTACAATCAAAACCAACTCACTATCCTTTGGCTTAGGCCCTTTTTATCAGGGGTCTACACAGCGGAATGAACCACTAATTTGTTTGGCATACGTTTTATGTGGCACATGCCTTTCCAACCCCATATAATCAAAACCATATAAAAAAACTAAATAATATTAAATTAAAACAATTGAAGCAGTACCAAAGCTAAATAAAAATGTACACTAAACCGTAACTATAAAAACCAATACAATAAAACATGGATGATTGGATGAATAGATTGATTTAAGGCAGCTTGGCCCTGTAGATTTGAATAGCAGAATAATTCAGTCTCTCTTTTTTGACAGACTATGGCATCAGTTGACTCTGAAGTTGACAGTCTTTGTACAGGACCCCTATTTCGCCAAAGGGGATGGCCTCATTCAGGTATTAGATCCGACAACAATTAATTTACATTTGCACACTTCATAAATGTGACACGAAACCTTTCATATGTCCTGTTTTCTTTCCACAGCTCTACGAAAACTTCCTCTGTGATTTTGAACACAGGTAAAACTTATTGATTACTTTTTTATTGAGTGCATTTGATACAATCACTTATTTGATTGAGTGTATATTGATCAAGCTGACCAGTCAGTTTTTTGAGAGGTGCGATGTTGGCGTCAGCTACTGCGAGGGTATGCGACCACGTGAAGGCTGCGCCAGACCATACGCATATGCTCGACGCAGAAGTCAAACCAAGCAGCTATAACAAGAAACAAAACATTATAAACTTTTATTTAAAGCGCAGATGTTTGTGAAAATCAGACAAAAGAAAAATTCCACGACAGTGTTTTCAAGACGTGTGGGAGATTATCCAAAGATGCAAAATAAATTTATGGTTTCCGCTACACTCATTCTTCCATGGCGGGGCGCCACACCAAAATTCATCCCGCCACAGCTATATTACAGCTTCCCATTCAAAACATTGAGTAGTTGTTTTTTTAATAGCTGGTTATAATCGCACCAAAACGTATTAAAAGGTAAGTGAATTATAAAAGCGCAAACTTTTCTTTAACCATAGTAGTGCTGTGCGTTATTTGTTTAACCCTTTACAGTGACATGCTGACTGACTGACAGGTGCGCGATGTGTTGCTATATTGATGTACATATTGCACTTCCGGCCAGCCGCGTATCCAATCTAGACTTTACCCTACAATCCCATGAAGCATTGTGAATGACACTATTGAATCAATGAACGACACAGAAATATAAGCCTATTCTAATCTATAGAAACTATAGTTTGAATGTTTGATTGTCTATATATTTTATAATAATGTTGACTTGATAATATTAATTACTTGAATGTCGAGAATGGGCGAAGCTAGATTACTGTGACTCTGATTGGTGGATTTGCTGCATGGTAATGTGTCTGTGAAACTTTTAATTGCTAATTAATACTCTTTGTTTCCGATACAGAATCAACCCATTGTCCTTAGTAGAAATCATCCTTAATGTTGCAAAGCAAATGCAAGGTACATTTTGTCTATTAACGAGTGAACGATAACATTGCTTTACGTTGGAAGTTACAATATTAATGATGTTTTCCTTGTTTTAAACAGATCCGAACACAGCCATCACCTTCCTGGAGAAAACAAAGGAGAAGGTCTTGTGTTTTTCCTGATGTGGTTGAGTTTATAGCCTGGTTGTTTATCCATTGAAATCATTGTTTTGTTATGTTTTGCCCAATCAGGTTAAAGCGAGTGATGAGGCTGTTATTCTCTGCAAAACGTCCATTGGTAGCCGCAAACTTGACATCAGCGACCTCCCAGCGACAAAGGTCAGTCATTTGCATGTTTTTATTATTCGAAAGCTCATATTTAATGTCTTTGAACAGCGAATCTGATATTGTCATGCGTTTTTATGTTCGTTATCCTACTAATTATCCTAATAAGAATTTAGCCCAAAGTTTTTTACAAGAAAACAAAATCACCCCCAAAATTTGAAAATGTTGTTGTTGTTTTTTTGTTTTGTTTTTTGTTTTCGCATTTAAACATTTTTATTTGTAAAAATAATCACAAAAATAATTAATTTTTTGCACAGGGGAAAAAATTTGCCAGACATGCTCACAAAATAAATAGTCACCAAAAAATGAGCCAAAACAAAATTCACTTACAAATTGTTAGTGTCATTATTATACTAATATTAATCATTATTAAATCCACACTTTTATTTGGAACCTATTTAAATCTAATCCACGAATAATGTTCATTCTCCAGAAATTAATAGAAGAAGTGGAAGAGATGCTGAACAATCTTCCGGGTGTGACATCAGTGCACGGTCGATTTTACGACCTGTCCAGCAAATATTACCGCATCATTGGGAACCACGCTTTATACTACAAGGATGCCCTGCGATATCTGGGATGTGTGGAAGCCAAAGACCTACCAGGTAAATATAATGACTGCCACTGTTTACATTTTGACTATAAGGTTTTTGCAGAAGCAGCAGCGCCCTCTAGTGTTTCATCCACACATTTACAGAAATAAGTGAGGATTGTTGGGGGGTGGTTCACTCCAGTTTTTGTGTTTTTCTCACTACAGAAGCAGAACAGCAGGAAAGAGCTTTCACATTAGGTCTGGCTGGTCTGCTCGGGGAAGGAGTTTATAACTTTGGAGAACTGGTGGGTGCCTGTATTTGTACTGTATTTATTTTATTTTTTTATTTTATTTAAGTACACACTTATTTCCGTTAGTGTCTTTTTATATTTGCTTTGTTTTATTTCTTGAAATTCCAGTTACTTTCTGATATCTTTGTCATTTTTCTGCCCATGAATGTTTAAAAAAATGTTTAACTTTAGTCTGCTTCAGAAACATACACTTTTAGAGTGACCTATTTTTAATGTTGTCAGTCAATGATTTTTTACTGGAGAGACTTTATAGCAGGGATTCTCAACCGGTGGGCCTCAGTCCACCAGTGGGTCTCAGCGATCCTGAAGGTGGGTCGCAAGATAGCTTAAAATGAACTCATAATATTATACTATAATTTTTAGATTTTGTTATTAATATTCTATATTAAAATGATCGAAGTAATGCACTTTCTCTTGTTCTCTGGTTGATTATAACTCGTTGCAAAAACAGCCTCGTGATCGCGTCCGCAACTAGAACATGTAAGTCTGTTCATTCACAAACTATGCGTGAAGTGAATGTAAAAGTCTCTCTGTGTATTTTTGTGAGAACTATTGGTCACTTTATTTTGATGGTCTGTTTGTTGGGGTTAGGGTTAGTGTAAGTTGACATGTACTTGTAAAGTTTCTTATAGTCAGTTAAATGTCTGTTGAAGGAGCAGTATCAGCAGATATTAAGCAGTCTACTAATACTCAAATGGATCATAAAAAATAAAGTGTTACCAAACTATTAAGTATATCCGCATAGTTGTCCAAATGAATGTCCTGTGAGTGTTTTATAACGGGTCCCATACATTAGGGTCTAGCGCAAGGCTCAATTGGGTTTCTGCCATAGAATGTAAAATCAACCTGCATATGAACTTCATATGCGCTCTGGTCGAACTGTTTACTGTTCCTGTCAGCAATCTTCCAATAATATCCAGCTGCAAACTCAACTGCCATTAGCAAATCTAATAAATGTTGGAGACATACTTGTTACATAAACGCACTAAATCGCACTTCAGCAGAGTTTATTTGAGCACGTATAAGAAAATCTGCACTTGATTTATTTATTTTTTTTGGTTGTTTAGGTATATAGTTTTAGTTTTACATATAATTAAATTTAAATAAATTTTGATATTTTTTTAAAATACTGGTGATAGAAAATAAGTGAAAAAGGTTGAGAACCCCTGCTTTATAGGATTATTTTTTAAATGTGAATCCTTCAAAAATAGTAGAATTGTTTTGTTTTTTTATCAAAAGTTTACCTTAAAGCTTTAGATTTTTTTTATCTTATGTTTTAAATTTTGTCGTTGATGTCTTTTTATTGTTTTTGTTTTTATTATTTATAGAAAAGTAATATTTATAAAATGTAAATTTGGTCTGCTTTTGCCATGAAAAAGTCAGAGAAGCAGATATAAATTCAAAACTCTCTCTTTAATCTGCTTCTGTTTTCTGTTGCTAATTTGAAGTTAATCAAATATTTGTGTTTTCAATTTATTATTTAAAATGAACCTTAATAGTTTTAGTTTAAAGGTTTTTTTAACCAATATTTATGACTACTTTTTGGAATATTATCATGTCCAAGTTTTAACTTTCATCGGAGTTGATAAATAGTTTTTATGTAAATCTTTGTATTAATCAGGATTCATACGGTCATGGAAAACCTGGAAAAGTCATGAATTCTGACATGGCATTTTTTAGGCCTGGAAAAGTTTTGGAAAAACCCACAAAGTTTTGGAAAAGTCATGGAAACAGATATCTGTATACTTCAATATAGGTTAATTACTTCTTTTTTTGTCCTTGGCCAATCACATACTCGCACATAAGAGTAAATCAGAGGTGACCAAACTCAGTCCTGGAGGGCCGGTGTCCTGGAGAGTTTAGCTCCAACCCTAATCAAACTCACCTGAAGCAGCTCATCAAGCTCTTACAAGATATACTGGAAAGTTCCTGTAGGTATGTTGAAGCAAGCTAGAGCTAAACTCAGCAGGACAGCGGCCCTCCAGGACCACCCCTGATCTAAATCAATTTTACATAGATAAAAATATTAATTGAAACTAAATAGATTGTTGCTTGTTTTACGATATGCTGTAATAATTTTGAACATGCATTGTTTTTCTTTTACCAGGCATATGTAGACATTGCATGAAACATTAGGTCATGAAAGTTTACTTGAAAGTCTTAGAAAAATCATTTTTCAATTTTAGTAATAAAAATTTGTATAAACCCTGATTAATGTTTTATGGCTGGATGTCCTACGAAGCATTTTTGCGCTGCAGAAATGTGAGCGCTGTTCTAAAAATGAGCATTTTAGCAGCACAGCAGGTTTTTTGTTTTATTTTAGTCGGTTGTTATGATGGAGTATCCCCGCTGTAAGTCCTGCTAAAAGTTAAAAGTCTTTAGCAGATTATTTGTTGACAGTTGCATATTGTCCCGCCCCTCCTCCACTGTGATTGGATGGCTAGCTCAAAAGTTACACTGATAGACGTTGCATTTTTTAACTTGCAAAATTGAAAGCCCACTACACTGCGGGTGCTCAATAAACATAATGCTACTATTGATAACTACAGAAAACACTCAGCACAAAGCACTTTGATGGACACGCAGCCCAAGTTAAAACCAGCAAGTCGTAATCTGTGCTGTACTCTATATCTCCTTTACTGCCACTGCTGATAATAATAAACTATGGTATTACTCAAATGTTCACAGCTGATGCACCCGGTGCTGGAATCACTCCGAAACACAGATAAACAGTGGCTCATCGACACACTCTTCGCATTCAATGCTGGCAATGTGGAGAAATTTCAAGCCCTCAAGACGGCATGGGGCCAACAGGTCTGCAGATCAACTTTTACACACAAACAAAAAGCAGTCTTTTTTCTGTATTTTCACTCGGGTAGAAAGTAATGTACTATTTAAACTGATTTTGTTTTTTCCCTCAAAAAGCCTGATCTCGCAGCTCAAGAGACCAAACTCATGCAGAAAATCCAGTTACTGTGTGTCATGGAGGTAAACGCTACTGTTTTTGTAATAGTATTCTGAGCATGTTCATTTTTTTCAATCCATTTTCCTTTGGCTTAGTCTCTATTTCAGAGGTCGCCCCAGCAGGTTATTGACTTCTAATCATTTAAAGCAGGGGTCGGGAACCTTTTTTCAGCAGAGCCATTTCTGGGGTTTTTTTGGCAAATGCATTTTTTAAAGAGCCACGTGACTTTATATATCTATCTATATCTATCTATAATATTATATATTTGTTGGTTGCATAATCTGATGGGTAGTATAAAATGTCAGGACACCGGAACCTGACCTTACTCAGCGGTTATAGCGAAAAAAGCATGAAACATCACTATTCAGTTTACTAACACCACTGACACTCAGTTCACTTCACATTTATGTGCCAAGCAAAAATCACTCACTCAGTCTAAACTTCCAGATGAGCCCAGTTACCTCTTCCGTCATGTTTTCTGGCTGACTTGAGATAGTTTTGCTGCTGTCTCCTGATCTATTCGCGCAGTTTCATCTTCTCTTGATCTGGCTCATTATCAGATTTCCTTGTGGTTTAAAAAATATAAATACAGCTTGACTGCCTCTGGCATTTTGAAAATAGAGATGTTATTTAGTAGGCCACTATGCCATTATTTATTTTCTCTGCTCACTGCGCGCGAAACAATAATCACCAACCAATGAGCGTGATTGTAAACATAAGAAAGCTGATTGGTCAAAAGTGACTACCTTTATGCAGCCGCGCACACACACTCGACTTTTTCACTCGGACTCATGGGAAGTTTGGATCATCTTACTGACTCTGAGTCTCATTCATCGAGATGAACAAATCTTTTTTTCCAAGTAATTTCATTCAATTTGCGAAAATAACATTAAAATGTTACGAGATGCTTCCAAACACATCTACAACTAGCCCAAACGTTGATCACACTACTTTCTGAGACATTCGTTCATGCGACAGCTTTTACTAGTATAGTTATAACTATACAGTTACTAGTATACTAGTACTAGTATGTAAAGTGATGACTCGAGAAATAAACAGATCAAATCTTTTTCCGGCTCTAAATGCATATGATTGGCTTCTGTCTCTCATGTAAAGAACGAACGATTCAAACCCGAATGTGCGCATGCGCGAATGAACGAATCACTCCCTGAGATGACTCATCGTTCTCGAAAATTAAAAAATTGTTGCAAATTTATTAAAAATAGCCTGAAGCCTAAAAAAGCACATGTACATAAGTATTCACAGCATTTGCTCAATACTTTGTTGATGCACCTTTGGCAGCAATTACAGCCTCAAGTCTTTTTGAATATGATACCACAAGCTTGGCACACCTGTCTTTGTGAATTTTTGCCCATTCCTCTTTGCAGTACCTCTCAAGCTCTATCAGGTTGGATGGGAAGCTACGGTGTACAGCCATTTTCAGATCTCTCCAGAGATGTTTAAAAGGATTTAGGTCTGGGCTCTGGCTGGGCCACTTAATGACATTCACCAAGTTGTTGTGAAGCCACTCCATTGATATTTTGGTGGTGTGCTTTGGGTTATTGTCCTGCTGGAAGATAAACTGTCACCCCAGTTTGAGGTCAAGAGCACTCTGAAGCAGGGTTTCATTCAGGATGTCTCTGTACATTGCTGCATTCATCTTTCCCTCTATCTTCACTAGTCGTCCAGTTCCTGCTGCTGAAAAACATCCCCACAGCATGATGCTGCCACCACCATGCTTCACTGTAGGGATGGTATTAGCCTGGTGATGAGCGGTGACTGGTTTTCTCCAAACGTAACGCCTGGCATTCACTCCAAAGTTTAATTTTAGTCTCATCAGACCAGAGAATTTTGTTTCTTCAGATGCCTTTTGGCAAATTCCAGGCGGGGAGTGGCTTTCTTCTGGCCACTCTACTATACAGGCCTGATTAGTGGATTGCTACACAGATGGTTGTCCTTCTGTAAGGTTCTCCTCTCTCCACAGAAGAACACTGGAGTTCGACAGAGTGACCATCGGGTTATTGATCACCTCCCTGACTAAGGCCCTTCTCCCCCGATCACTCCGCTTAGATGGCTGGCCAGCTCTAGAAAGTGTCCTGGTAGTTTAAAACACCTTCCACTTAAGGATGATGGAGGTCGCTGTGCTCATTGGAACTTTCAGAGCAGCAGAAATTTTTCTGTAAACTTCCCCAGCCTTGTACCTCAAGACAATCCTGTCTCGGAGGTCTACAGACAAATTCTTTGTCTTCATGCTTGGTTTGTGCTTTGACATGCACTGTCAACCCTGGGACCTTATATAGACAGGTGTATGCCTTTTCAAATCATGTCCAATCAACTGAATTCACCACAGGTGAACTACAATTAAGCCGCTGAAACATCTCAAGAATAATCAGTGGAAACAGAATGTACCTGAGCTCAATTTAGAGCTTCACAACAAATGCTGTGAATACTGATGTACATGTGATTTTTCAGGTTCTTTATTTTTAATAAATTTGCAACCATTTCAAAAAATCTTTTTTCACATTGTCATTATGAGGTATTATGTGTAGAATTTTGAGGATATAAATGAATTCAATTCATTGTGAAATAAGAAAAAAGTGGAAAAAGTGAAGCGATATGAATACTTTCCGGATGCACCGTATGTCATGTACATTATATACATGTGCAATTAGATTAGGTGCATTTCACTACTGAGTGAAAACATGTAAATATATTCTAACAATACAAATCACACTAAACAACAAGTTAGAGTAGAAATAACTGTAGATGATAAACGGAAGACAGAAGTGCAAAATAGGGGATGAGATGGGAGTAGGGTGAGGTGAAGTAAACCGTTCTGAGGTAGAAAGAGAGCTATATATATAGAACAACATGTAAGATGATAAATAAATAAAAAGTAGTGCAAAATAGGGGATGAGGGGGGTAAGGTGAGCAAACAATTCTGAGGTAGAGCAAGAGACATATTCACACCAAACCAAAGTAAATTACATAGTCAACACAAATGTGAAAATATGTGAAAAATTGTTGCTGCATGGTGTGTATAACGAAGAATGCAAGATTACATCTATACTGTAGTGTGTGTTCAATTATTTGAGGCAAATGTCAAGTTTTTGTAGTAAAAGTATCGTGGATTCTTTGTCATTCACACCGCGCAGCAGTAATTTGCCTCTATTTGGGGAAAAAACATCCTGTGAGTAAACTAGAGCAAGTGATGTGGTGCTCCAGCTTAAGGGTGAATAAATGAACATTACATTTTATTTTAGGGTGAACTATCCCTTTAAGAGGTACTACTTTGAGTAACCGTCATAATTCAGTTGCTGATTGGTTGTCTTCTTTACAGATGACTTTCACTCGGCCGGCTAATCACAGACAGCTGAGTTTCCAGGAAATTGCACAGAGTGCCAAAATCCAAGTCAATGAGGTTTGTGTGTGTGTATATGTTTAAATCTGTGTATTGAAGATGTGAGTTGGTGTGTGTAATGTGGTGTTCTGCTGGTGTGTGTTCAGGTGGAGCTGCTGGTGATGAAGGCTCTTTCTGTGGGTCTGATTAAGGGAAGCATCGACGAGGTTGAGAAGAAAGTTCACATGACTTGGGTTCAGCCCCGAGTGCTGGACGTACAGCAGGTAGAGTTTATTGACCGATTCGATTTTGTTTAATTTATTTTTGTTAATTTTATTATTAGTTTGATAAGTAGTTTTGTTTTCTGTGCAAATGTTAGTATAGTTTTACCTTGTTTTTTGCTTTTGTATATTTTAGTAGGCGATCATTAATAAAATATATAAACTTTTTTTTGTTTATTTGTATTTTTTAGTTCAAATCAAAGACCGGTTTATTTCTAAATGTGTTTTTTTTTTGTTATATATTTGTTTGTTTTTTCATTTCTGTTTTCGCGATCATTTTATTCGTTTTATTAGTCGTTTTGTTTTCTGTAAAAATCTTATAGTTTTACCTTATTTTTTGCTTTTTTTATTTTTAGTGGGCGATTAATTAATAAAATATCTAAACCTTTCTTTATTGTATTTTTATTTTATTGTTTTTTCTTAGGTTAACTTATTAACCTCCCTATAAATTTATAGTATTCGTAATATTTATGTTTTGTGTTATTGTTAATATATATTTTTAAATACGTCAAATATTCATTCATTTTTCTTTTCGGCTTAGTCCCTTTATTAATCTGGTGTCGCCACAGCGGAATGAACCGCCAACTTATCCAGCATGTGTTTTACGCAGCGGATGCCCTTCCAGCCACAACTTATTTCTGGAAAACATCCATACACACTCATTCACACTCATACACTACGGACAATTTAGCCTACCCAATTCACCTGTACTGCATGTCTTTGGACAGTGGGGGAAACCGGAGCACCCGGAAAACCCACGCGAACACGGGGAGAACATGCCAACTCCACACAGAAACGCCAACTGATCCAGCCGAGGATCGAACCAGCGACTTTCTTGCTGTGAAAAACCTCATGTAAACCTGAAATACATTAGCTACGTTTCCATCCACCTATTTTTATGCGCATTTTGGAGATGCGCATAAAAAAAACTGCTGATAGAAACGACAAGATGTGCATACATTTTGAAAATACACATAAAAAAACAAGCGCATAACTGAGTAGGATGAACTTTTTAAGAAAAGATGCGCATAAACTGCGATGGAAACACTTTTACTGAATAAATTCCAGTACGCGTATTAAAAAAAGGTCATGTGATTTTGTTATAAGAGATCATGCGGTGATAAAAATGTGTGTGATGGATAAATCAGCAGGCTGAACACATTATAAAACAATTGTCGAAACGTTGTTCTGATCATTCTAAAATGCCTTAACTATCTCAGTATTAGTGTTATTATATTATTAATGACCTCCAGAATCAAGAGCTCCGCGTCTCACGCTGTCAACCACCGCGCTTTCACTGCGTATCAGGATTGCCTTCTGAGGCGCAAGTCATTTATTAAATGAAGAAAAGACTCACGCAGCTTCTCCTACCACAGCAAATTCCATTTTTACTGTTGATATTTGGCGCTAGATAATCAGGAAGTGACGATTTTGCTCTCTTTCGACTTATTGGATGGAAACGTTGCTTTATTCGCACGTCCTTTATGCAATATTCCAGTTTTGCGCATAGTTAATTCGCGTTTTTGGATGGAAACATGGCTACTGACAAAAATAGTTTGTCATTTTTGTGTATTTGTTTTTGTGTATATATATTTTGTGTATTTGTTTTATTTTTTGTACATTATTTGTTCTACTGTTTTCGTCAAAAGGCCATTCTTTGTTTGTTTTTCTTTTTTAGTTATTTTTAGTTAATCCATCAAATACTGGAAACTAGCTGAAATTCAATGAAATATCTATGCTGAGAAATTAGAATTTAGATAGAATTTTGTTTCTGACTAATCAGAAATGAAAATAACTCTGGGCCGAAACTGAACATTTAAGATACGCTTGGTCTAAAACCAATAATGCTTCATAATATTTAATGAAATAATAAATGTGTGTGCTTTGTTTTGCCCAGATTAAGGGCATGAAGGACCGTCTGGACTTCTGGTGTGGAGACGTGAAGAACATGGCCATGTTGGTGGAGCAGCAGGCGCAGGACATCCTCACCTAAACAAACACAGCTGGCCTTCCCAGAGTCCTTCACTTCTTCTCTGTGTATCTGCATTCTGTCATTAAAGTTCCTCGTTTTCACAATCACTCCTCTGGGCTTTCTGTATAGCATTTAATGGGGCAGTTCATGCAGAAATGTGTATAAATCGCACAGATTTAGAACAGCATGAGGTGAGTAAATGACGACACTTTTCTACTCATTTGAACGATTAAAAATATATCTTCCTTTTATAAGTCACTACATGAGACACAAATTGGCCAAACATATTAATTTAGATATTTGGTTAAAAAGGTTTATTATATATTTTTTATTATTGTTTATTTTTATTTTAGGATTAGTTTGTCGTAACATACATATTTAAAACATGTTTAAAAAATTATATTTTCATTTACAGAAGAAATATTTTTTTGATATTTTTTTAAAGGTCGATATTCAAATGTTTAAGTAATATTTAAGTAATGTTCAACTGCTCGTTAACACAAATTTCTAATCAGCCAATCATGTGAGTGCATTAAGGCATGTAGACATGGTCAGGACGATTTGTGCAGTTCAAACTGAGCATCAGAATGGGGAAGAAAGGTGATTTAAGTGACTGAACGTGGCATGGTTGTTGGTGCCTGACTGAGTATTTAAGGGCAAAATTGGACAACAGAAGATTGGAAAAACGTTCCTGGTCTGACGAGTCTTGATTTTCTGCTGCGACATTTGGATGGTAGGGTCAGAATTTGGCACCAACAGCAGGAAAGCATGGATCCATCCTGCCTTCTATCAATGGTTCAGGCTGGTGGTGGTGGTGTAATGGTGTGTGGGATATTTTCTTGGCACACTTTGGGCCCATTAGTACCAATTGAGCATCTTGTCAATGCTACAGCCTACCTAAGTATTGTTGCTGACCATGTCCATTTCTTTATGACCACAGTGTACCCATCTTCTGATGGCTACTTCCAGCAGGATAACACACCATGTCTTAAAGCACGAATCATCTTAGACTGGTTTCTTGAACATGACAATGAGTTCACTGTACTCAAATGGCCTCCACAGTCACCAGAACTCAATCCAATAGAGCATTTATGGGATGTGGTGGAACAAGAGATTCACATTATGGAAGTGCAGCTGACAAATCTGCAGCAACTGCATGACGCTATCATGTCAATATGGAGCAAAATCTGAGGAATATTTCCAGAATCTATGCCATGAAGGATTAAGGCAGTTCTGAAGGCAAAAGGAGGTCCAACCCGGTACTAGTAAGGTGTACCTAATAAAGAGGCCGGTGAGTGTAGATCTGTCCAGAAAAGTGTAAAAGTGAATCTCTGATTATACAGTACTTGATTTTGCAGAGTTCCAGAGTGTTTGACCTTCTAAACTCAAATCTAATTTATAGTCCAGTTGTTTTCACTCCCACACTGACATTTCCTGTACTCAAACAATGGACACAAGCAAAACAAAACAACAGCCCAAATTCGTCCTGCACCAAGACTAAGACGACTAGTTTTCCTTTAAGTGTAATATATTAAAATATGACTTCTATAGCAGCGTTTTGTTATTTTAAATGTCTGTTATATCTTTATTTCAGCTGTTGTTTTGCAGTTTAGCAGATTATGATTCGTCTTGTGTCCTAGCAACACTGTCACTGTGTCAGAAACCAGAAACATTCGTGGGCTTCTGTTTCTATTAAATTATATTATTGAATCCATATTATTCATATTTCAAAATACATGTTTTTTATATTTGCTCTCATATATGGAAATTCACAATGTCTTAATTTCAGTCATTAAGTTTAAGATTGTATTATGTGTGAGATACTTTAAACATTTTATCTCATTAAATAAGTTTTTCATATCTTCTTAAAATGTATATTAAATGCTTAACATTTGCCTATTTTAGTTAAATGTACAAGTTGTTTATTTATTTATTTTTGCATTATAGAATATATTATTGATCTTTGCTTACACTTTTGATGTTTTTAATGACTTTATTAGTTTTTATGGTTTGAAACTGTATAGTAGCAGGCTTGTATACCAGAAATGACATAAACACAGACAATATATTGTGTTAAACTAAAAAAAACTAAATCAATTTGTTGAACTTTTTTATAACATTTGTTGAAGCAAAGATCAAAGTTCAATTAAGTCCTTTAAAAATATTTATATTTGTGTGGGGGAGTTTCTTTTTTATTTGTTTTATAGTTCTTTTTGATTATATTTGCATATTTTAATAATTATTATTTTTATAAATATTTATATAACTTTATAAGTATGTGCTTAACACAAAGTTGACATAAACATTCCTTTAGATTATTATTTTTTAATTAATACAATTATGGTTTAATGTAGTCTTTTATGGTTTAATTAGTTGATATCATTTTATCATATATACAATTGAAGTCGGAATTATTAGCCCCCCATTTATTTTTTCCCCCAATTTGTTTAACAGAGAGCAGATTTTTTTCAACACATTTCTAAACATAATAGTTTTAATAACTCTTTTCTAATAACTGGTTTATTTTATCTTTGCCATGATGACAGTAAATAATATTTTACTAGATATTTTTCAAGACACTTCTATACAGCTTAAAGTGACATTTAAAGGCTTAATCAGGTTAACTAGGCAGGTTAGGGTAATTAGGCAAGTTTTTGTATAACAATGTTTTGTTCTGTAGAACTAATTTGACCTTAAAATAGATTTTGAAAAATTTAAAACTGCTTTTATTCTAGCCGAAATAAAACAAATAAGACTTTCTCCAGAAGAAAAAATATTATCAGACATACTGTGAAAATGTCCTTGCTTTGTTAAACATCATTTGGGAAATATTTAAAAAAAAAAAAAAAACAATTCAAAGGGCGGCTCATAATTCTGACTTCAACTGTGTGTGTGTGTGTGTGTGTGTGTGTGTGTGTATACACACACACACATACATACACAGTGCTCAGCATATAAAAGTACACCCCTCAAAAATCTCTTTTAAATTCATATGTTTAATAGGAAGCTATACAATATTATATTTGTGCATACAGGGAGTGCAGAATTATTAGGCAAGTTGTATTTTTGAGGATTAATTTTATTATTGAACAGCAACCATGTTCTCAATGAATGCAAAAAACTCATTAATATCAAAGCTGAACATTTTTGGAAGTAGTTTTTAGTTTTAGCTAGTTTAGGAGGATATCTGTGTGTGCAGGTGACTATTACGGTGCATAATTATTAGGCAACTTAACAAAAAACAAATATATACCCATTTTAATGATTTATTTTCACCAGTGAAACCAATATAACATCTCAACTTTCACAAATATACATTTCTGACATTCAAAAACAAAACAAAAATAAATCAGTGACCAATATAGCCGCCTTTCTTTGTAAGGACACTCAAAAGCCTGCCATTCATGGATTCTGTCAGTGTTTTGATCTGTTCACCATCAACATTGCGTGCAGCAGCAACCACAGCCTCCCAGACACTGTTCAGAGAGGTGTACTGTTTTCCCTCCTTGTAAATCTCACATTTGATGATGGACCACAGGCTCTCTATGGGGTTCAGTTCAGGTGAACAAGGAGGCCATGTCATTAGGTTTTCTTCTTTTAGACCCTTTCTTGCCAGCCACGCTGTGGAGTACTTGGATGTGTGTGATGGAGTATTGTCCTGCATGAAAATCATGTTTTTCTTGAAGGATGCAGACTTCTTCCTCTACCACTGCTTGAAGAAGGTGTCTTCCAGAAACTGGCAGTAGGACTGGGAGTTGAGCTTGACTCCATCCTCAACCCAAAAAGGCCCCACAAGCTCATCTTTGATGATACCAGCTTAAACCAGTACTCCACCTCCACCTTGCTGGCGTCTTGAGTCGGACTGGAGCTCTCTGCCCTTTACTGATCCAGCCACGGGCCCATCCATCTGGCCCATCAAGACTCACTCTCATTTCATCAGTCCATAAAACCTTAGAAATATCAGTCTTGAGATATTTCTTGGCCCAGTCTTGACGTTTCAGCTTGTGTGTCTTGTTCAGTGGTGGTCATTTTTCAGCCTTTCTTACCTTGACCATGTCTCTGAGTATTGCACACCTTGTGCTTTTGGGCACTCCAGTGATGTTGCAGCTCTGAAATATGGCAAAACTGGAGGCAAGTGGCATCTTGGCAGCTGCACGCTTGACTTTTCTCAGTTCATGGGCAGTTATTTTGCGCCTTGGTTTTTCCACACGCTACTTGCGACCCTGTTGACTATTTTGAATGAAACGCTTGATTGTTCGATGATCACGCTTCAGAAGCTTGGCAGTTTTAAGAGTGCTGCATCCCTCTGCAAGATATCTCACTATTTTTGACTATTCAGAACCTGTCAAGTCCTTCTTTTGACCCATTTTGCCAAAGGAAAGGAAGTTGTCTAATAATTATGCACACCTGATATAGGGTGTTGATGTCATTAGACCACACCCCTTCTCATTACAGTGATGCACATCACCTAATATGCTTAATTGGTAGTAGGCTTTCGAGCCTATACAGCTTGGAGTAAAGCTGCGGTCACACTGGGCTTTTCTCCCCATAGACTTCCATTCATACGCACGCGAATGCGTCAGACCGGAAATGCAGGGTCATGCGTCGGAGTTTCGCAGGTTGCTGCGGTGCAAGGTTCAAGCCTGGTGAACTCTGACATGCGAAATTGCATAACTTGACTGCGTGAGACCAATCCAGGATCAAAACATGACCTCTCTGAACAGAAATTTAAAACATGGAGCAGTTTTTTTTATGTCTATTCATCTTGTTTAATCCCGCCCCTTTTCGCAGCGCCGCACGACAGAATTCCACAAGCTCAAACTCTAGTGTGACTTCGGCTTTAGACAACATGCATAAAGAGGATGATGTGGTCAAAATACTAATTTGCCTAATAATTCTGCACTCCCTGAATACTACTAATCTACTAATCTAACAAAATAACTTACAATAACGGTCCAAAAACTAGTACATGCAAATTTATATGTTAGAGAAAAATATTAAATACTAATTTTAAAAAAAGAGGAAAAATCAAGAGAACAAAAATTTGTTGTATTTTTTTTGCTATGTTTTGCTTAAATTTAATTGTATTATCTTTCAATTTCTAAATATGTTCAGTGACTAAAATGTTATATGAATAAATAAATAAAAATATGTTCAGTTTAAATGCACAGAAATACATTGCCTATATTCACTGAGATATGGATCAAAATATTAATTTTCAAAATGGGCTGTACTCAATTATGATGAGCACTGTATATATATAATTTTTATTTGCTTTCAGAGTTGTTTGGTGACCCTATAATCCTCTCCCACCGAATGTAAAGCACAGCACGCGTTGTCTGTTTAAAGAGAAATATTTTAATGGATACAGACCAGTTCAAGTACATTCATTTATTCAAACATTCAGAGGCTTAAATAGTCTTCTTTAGGAGGGAATGCTCATGTTTTTACTCTTGTGCTGCTCCGGGACGGTGCTTGTAGTCCTCCAGATGAGACAGGATCCAGCCAGACGGGCCCAGGATGGTCACAAACATGACTGACATTGCAATCACCTGCTCCTGCATTAAAAACAAACACATTCATGAGCTGCTGAACTATTTTTTTGTGGGAGTTTTTTGTCATAGTACGCAATCCATTCCAATCCTACTTTCCCATGCGCTAAACTTGAGTTGGTTGTATTTTTGGTGCCTTTTCCCTTTGAGATTTAGTGAAATGCTTTTCCCAGTTAAAAAAAAGTATTTTATTACGGTTTTTAGTGGGTCCAGGCTAGTAGACCACCACAGACTGGTAATAAACTGCTGTTTCAAACTATTTAGCTTGGATGGATAGTTACACCAGGAAAAAATAGCAATAGGTGCCCTTGTGTTAGAGACTGTTGAAGGGATAGTTCACCCCAAAATGAACATTTCTGTCATCAGTTACTCACTTTTCACTTTTTCCAAAATAGTTTTGAGGGTTTTTTTTCTGAAAACTTGGAAACTGGTAGCCACTGAGTTCCATATTTGTTTTTCCTACTATGTATGTCAATGTTTACCAGTTTACAACATTCTACAAAGTATCTTCTTTTGTGTTTAACAGAAGAAATCATCTCATAAAGGTTTGTAAATACTTGAGGGTGAGTAAATAGTAAATTATTTTTGGATGAACTATCTTTCTAAAGGGATATTATTTGGACACAATTTGTAGTAGGGCTGGGTGATTTAGCCTAAAATCAAAATATTGAACATTATAACTTAATTATGATTAATGAACGATTATTTTGAGATAAAATAATTGAAGGAAACACACACTAACTGCTATCTATGATTATCTATTGAACATCAACGCTGATTAACTGAAATTAAAACACGCTTTGCCTAAAACCAACAGTCAATTTTTCTTAGAGAAAACTGAAAATAAATAACTCGCACTTTTGGAAACCAAATTAATTATTTTAATTATAGAAGTAATTATTTTGTAATAGAAAATATGCCGCCTCAAGGCATCTCTGGCGCAGCTTCCAATCATTGTCAATTTAGTGCAAACGTGCAACGTGTAGTTACATTTTTTAAGAGGTGCGCAGGTATGACCGCGCGAAGGCTGCGCTGGACTATACCCGTGAGTTCGACACAGAAGTATAAATCAGCCTAACAAAGCATGGTCACGTGACCACACGTGATAGAGAAAGTCATTGAAAAAATTGACCTGGAAAAATTAGATTGATTATAGATTTGGAATGTCAATTTCTATTATTTTAAGATTTATCTCCCAGCCCTAATTTGTAGATATTATTTACCCAGCTGTTTTTTTTTTTTTTGAGACATGGTATTAGGTTTACAGATGGTCTAAAGTGATTTGTTAATTTGTGTTTGAAATATGTCAAGAACAACTTACGCCAGCTAAAATAACAAGTGCCCTTCATAATTGAAGCAACAAAAAAAAGTGCTTATTTCAGCTCTGGAAAATGAAATGCATCTGAGGTGTTTGGAATTTATATCTAGTCAAGGCTTTTAGGCTTGGCATGGGTCGGTGTACGTTTCTGACAGTATGATAACCTTGGATAAAAATATCACGTTTTCACTGTATTGTGATTATTGCTCCAAAATAAATTCATTTTAAATGTCTGTTTAAAAATAATAACAATAAATAACATTTATAATATTTTGGAACAGTAGACATGTCAGGCTAAATAATACATAAATCATTGACTTCTGCTCTCATAGTTTCTTCAAAACACATTTTACAAAAAACATTTAAAAAAAAAAACTTACATATACCTCAGGAATGGTATAACAGAAATTTTTGCGGTTTTAAAACCTTGACTTTTCCAAACCGAGGTACACCCTGAAACCGTCCCATGCCTATTCTAGACCATAAACAGCATTTGCTTGGATTAACAGCTAACACCAGCACTATTTAGCAGTCAAAATCAAACAGCTTTCCAAGTGAATAAACAAAACTGAAGTATTTGTTTTGAGATATGATATACGTTAGTTCTGGTCTATGCTAATAGTAGATAGAATAGACCAGTAAACAACTTTGTCGACTAACTTGGGCTAGCTTTGCAAGACAACATATAACCAGTTACAAAATAGCTTTTGGGTGTATTTGCCCTTAAATAAGACATATTTTGGCAAAGTGCAGATTTCCATAGTTAGAGAGTAAAATCGTACTGAAGTATTTGTGGGTTTTAGATATGGTATCTGGATACTAGCAAGCCACAATAGACGAGCAAACCAGTATTTAATGATTTTTTTATAATATATTTATCTGGTTATATTACTGTCGAATGGCCTGGTCAGCTAAAACCAGTCATAAACTCTATTTCCCAACAGAATAACTTTATTTGTCCCTCAAGGTCATAAAACTGGCGCTTTTCCAGAACCGACTAAAAAGGTAGGACTCATTTTTAACACTTACATTACATTACAGACAATAAAATGACTCTTCTCATTTTTGACTATAAAAACGTCGATTTTACAAAACCAGCCCACGCGCCATTTCCATACAGTATACGTGAGCGCGCAAACACTATCAATGGCGTTGTATTAAAGGATTAGTCTCGTCGCACCTTTATTTATAGTGTGATTTTTTAATTCATAACAGACTTGAGGCTACATATAGCTAACAAATATATGAATACGCGAAGGTATAAGCGAGAAATGTTATCTTTTAATATCTGACGGGCCGTCACACACGTGCGCGCGCTTCAGCTGCTGGTCAAAGTGCGCAGCGACTAGTTTACCTGAAAGTCAACTCATACTTACCCCAGTGGAGAGCGTATGTTTAGCTGGTTTAGCTGTGATATTGGCTTTAGGGATGAGCTGGTGTCTCATAGCAGCCCTCAGGAGGGTGAAAGAGCGATTGAAGCCGGACATGGTCCTGTTTTTCTTTTTGGATTATGAACAGTTTTGTCCAAAAAACGCCTGTGGCTCGAGCGGGCTGGAAATGAGCTGTGCAGTTTTCTTGTCCACCTGCCAAGTTCCTATTTAAGGACAGGCCGAGGGGGGGAAAAGAAAAGAAATGAGTGTGTTTGCCAATCCGAAGCCTGTATGATAAGCTCGCTGGGTTTAATTGGTCGTCCGATGCTGTCAAGATGGAGAGTGTTTTCGTGCCTGCAGTCAGACTGGGGCTGCAACCTGCGAAACGTCTCCAAAATTTATAGGCGCCTATTAAGCGAGGCTCTGAAACGGAAGCGAAAGCCACAGAAAGCAGAAGGTGAAAAATGCTCTGCGTATTTAAATTTTTTGCATGCTCTTATTTTAACATACTCGCAGTTTTTTCTTTTTGTTTAATTTTAGAGTTATTTTATTTGAAATGGTCATATTTTAGCAAGAGCAAAAACAAGTATATTTTGACGCAGTAAGAAGACATAGAAAGTATTCACTTATTAGCAACAACAAATATGTCTATAAAAATATCATTTTGTAAAAAACAATAGTGCATTTTTAAATGAACGTGTTGTATCAATATTCGTATACAATACAGAATATGAAGTGCATTGTCAATGAAAAAAAAACAGGAGAAAGAAAAAAAATAATAAAGAACATGAAATAAACCTGAGGGTAAGACGTTTAAGAATCAATTAGTCATACCTGCCAACATTTGTTTCGGAAAATCCAGGAGACTGGGGTGTCAGGGGTGAGGTGTTCACATAACACAGCTAAGTAACTGTACTATGCACCTGGTTTAGGGCAGCCGCTGCGATTGGATATTATACCAAAGTCAGCGGTCCAAGGGTGTTGTACAGGCACGTGCACACATAGGGCTCATCCTGTGCAGTGCACATGCCTTGTTTAGTCTGGGATATAAAGTGCCCTTCCAAAATGAGTAGAAGTCGTGGGTGAAATTACAGGAGTTTTTCGGTAGAAATAACAATACAGGAGGGTAGCGGGAGATGGGTCTGAAATACCCAGGAAAAAAGGGAGTGTTGGTAGGTATGATTACAGTATATAAATTAAAGTAATTACAAAATGATTTCTTATTTTTAGAAAATAAAATAATATTAAATAATGACTAAATTCTTGCAAAAAAGAAAAAACAGGAAAATGTGGTTTGGTATTAGACAGCTAGCTCTCTGCATCTCTCACATGGTTGCCCACTAAAGCTAAGCAGTAGAGATGCGCTGATCAGCTGAAATGTCACGCGAATCCGCTCCTTCATTCTTATCATCCACCCGCCCGCACATATTATTTAAACTGATA
>CAIGQZ010035066.1:253180-273704 GCA_903798205.1 Danio tinwini | reverse complement strand
CACCAATTTAACATTTTATTTTTTACAAAACATTGAAATTTAAAACAGGTAGATCGGAAATACCCACCAACTACAAAAAAATACAATAATAAATATATTATATTATATTATATACATACAACACTTTTGCAAATCTTAGCATTTTTTGACCATTTTCCATAAGCAATTCAAAACAAAACACCAAATAAAATGATTTATTATTGTACTGTTTTGTACCTGGTGGGGAAGTAGATGTCATGCCTGTCCTGCTCAGAGCTTTTCTGCATATCACAGCCTTCATCATAGTTTCTACAGCCCACACACTTACAGGTGGATGTGCACATGATTTTGGCCTGAGTGGAATTACACAATAAATTAATCACTGGACATATACACCAAAAACATGTCAGAATAGCTAATATATGAGCTAAAAATATGAGCTTAATAAAAGTAAAAAATTCAAGTAAGGCTTTATATAGAATATTAACGTTATTTTGATCCAGGATGGGCCCCATTTATGTTACGAACCCTAATTACAGAGCTCGTTTGGGGAGGGGTTGAATAACATAACAAAAAAGAAAAAGGTGAGTGTGAAAGAAAAGAAAAATAACAATACAATAAAACCAAGCATGCAGAAAACAAACCCCACAAATAAGAATAATAAAGAATAATAAAGCTTAAATACATAAATATTACCTTATACAGGTGGAAAAATATGGATGAGAAATTGTTAATTTTTCTGGCAACTGGTAAAATAAAAAAATAAAAAAGTGAATAAACCACCCAAGTCACCCATGGAAGAATGAATTGATGCTTTACACACTGCATGTGATGATCTTTTTCATTAAGAACTCATATGAAAGGTGTTTTTGGGAGTCATGGGAGTCATACACAATATTAATTCTTTTCCACTGCACTATATATTGTATACTGTACATTATTTCTGTTAAGGAGCAAAACTTTTGTTTAAGCAAAGTCAGACCTTACTGTTCTAAGTAAATAACTCAAAATCAAGGACTGGTCATATATTATTTAGAAAAAATAAGCGTAATCTAGAGCCCTTTGCCATTCATAGAAGCCACTTTTGATACCAAGTGATCAACTAGAAGTTTTTATTTGTTGTTCCTAAAACTTGCATAGGAGACAAGACTTTTGTTAGGTAGTGTATACCTTTTAAGTATTAATAAACTGCCAATATTTTAATAATAGGCAAGTAATTCGCCCTAGGTTATAGTGAGAATTGGTACTAACGCTAAAAAATTATAATAAAATATTAATAATAATACACATCGCAATTTACCTCATAACACTCGCAGTAGTTCTTCAAGCAGCCCGAACGCTTGCAGTTACAGCCTTTTATATGACATCCTTTCACGCTCCCCTGTTTCCTGCTGCCAATTTTAGGCCAAAAAGCCCCTGGATTCCTGTCCAGACAAGCCTTGGAGCAATACATATAATGTAAAATAAGCTTATGAGTAGCATGAAGTCATTCGTGTTGTTTTATAAGAGTGACTGTGATGTGGTTCACCTTTACAGCCTGTGATCTCTCAAAGTCGTGTTCAGTGTTATTGAAGCAGTTTGTGCATTTACAGTTGCTGCAGAACTCTCCGTTGGCAAAACATTCGCAATAACTGTCAGAGAAATTGTTTTGTGTAAGCTGATTTTTTTTTTTTAGCACAGTTGACCAATATTTTTTTGTACAGAAGCATTAGTCATCATGAGGAAAGTGAGTACAAAGCAGATCACTGTGTTGAGTAAACAAAATGTAACAGATTCAGCTGAGGTCACGTTTAATGGGAAGAAATGAAAGTTGAAAATACCTACAGTTTCAGACACTGAGATTTTGTGCAGTTGCAAGGCCGCTTTGATTTTTCCCATTTCACACTGAAATAAAAATAAATGTTAGGAAGCATTTGATACTACTTCTTAGTGGAAGTCACTACTTAGCAATGAACACGAGAGCATCATTTACAGTAGTGACACTCATACCGTTCACGTCCTTTGGTCTGAACAACCTCTTCATGTTCGAAGGCCTGAGTAGGGTAAAGAGTCTCATTAAACTAAAAAAAAAAGGCAAAATTAAATTTATTATAATCTTTATTCAAGTTACAATATATACAGAGCATCCAGAAAGTATTCATAGCTTCACTTTTTCCACATTTTTTTTTGTTACAGCCTTATTCCAAAATGGATTAAATTCATTTATTTCCTCAAATTCTACACACTATACTCCATAATGACAATGTGAAAGATTTTTTTAAATTGTTGCTAATGTATTAAAGATAAAAAAGCTGAAAAATCACATGTACATAAGTGTTCACAGTTGTTGTGTAGCTCTAAATTGAGCTCTGGTACATTCTGTTTCCACTGATTATTCTTGAGATGTTTCAGCAGCTTAATTGGAGTTCACCTGTGGTAAATTCAGTTGATTAGACATGATTTGAAAAGCAATACACCTGTCTATATAAGTACAAACCAAGCATGAAGACAAAGCAATTGTCTGTAGACCTTCGAGACAGGATTGTCTTAAGGTACAAGGCTGGGGAAGTTTACAGAAAAAATTCTGCTGCACTGAAAGTTCCAATGAGCACAGCGGCCTCCATCATCCATAAGTGAAAGATGTTTGAAACCACCAGGACGCTTTCTAGAGCTGGCCGGCCATCTTAGTCAGAGAGGTGATCAATAACACGATGGTCACTCTGTCTGGGCTCCAGCGTTTTTCTGTGGAGAGAGGAGAATCTTACAGAAGGACAACCATGTGTGTAGCAATCCACCAATCAAGCCTATATGGTAGAGTGGCCAGACGGAAGCCACTCCCCACCTGGAATTTGCCAAAAGGCATCTGAAGGACTCTCAGACCACAAGAAACTAAATTCTCTCGTCTGATGAGACTAAAATTAAACTCTTTGGAGTGTATGCCAGGCGTTACGTTTGGAGAAAACCAGTCACCGCTCATCACCAGGCTAATACCATCCCTACAGTGAAGCATGGTGGTGGCAGCATTATGCTGTGGGGATGTTTTTCAGCAGCAGGAACTGGAAGACTAGTCAGGATAGAGGGAAAGATGAATGCAGCAATGTACAGAGACATCCTGAATGAAACCCTGCTTCAGAGTGCTGTTGACCTCAGATTGAGGCGACGGTTCATCTTCCAGCAGGACAATGACCCAAAGCACACCGCCAAAATATCAATGGAATGGCTTCACAACAACTCGGTGAATGTCCTTGAGTGGCCCAGCCAGAGCCCAGACATAAATCTTATTGAACATCTCTTGAGAGATCTAAAAATGGCTGTACACGTTGCTTCCGATCCAACCTGATAGAGTTTGAGAAGTACTGCAAAGAGGAATAGGCAAAAATTCCCAAAGACAGGTGTGCCAAGCATGTGGCATCATATTCAAAAAGACTTGCGGCTGTAATTGCTGCCAAAGGTGCATTAACAAAGTATTGAGCAAATGCTGTGAATACTTATGTACATGTGCTTTTTCAGGGTTTTTATTTTTAATAAATTTGCAACAATTTAAAAAAATATTTTTTCACATTGTCATTATGGGGTATCATGTGTAGAAGTTTGAGAAAATAAATGAATTTAATCCATTTTGGAATAAGGCTGTACCATTAAGAAATGTGGAAAAAGTGAAGCGCTATGAATACTTTCCGGATGCATTGTACCTGTATTAAATTATACAAGAAAAACAATAATTTACTTATTAAAAGATTTAACTTCAGATCACATTGTAGCCTCTAAATATTTAATCACTATAATATTTAAACCACTCGGTTTTACTCATTTGTCATCAAGTTTTCAGTTATTTATAACAAAATTTTGTATGATTTTAATAGATTTTAAAATGTTATTGGATTTTGTTTGAACTTTTTGTTTGAAAAAATAAAAACCTATTTAATTATATGTTCAATCTGCTAAATGACAAAAGGACAATTCTATCCATAGTCTGATATTTTATCAATTGTATATAAAAACTATTTTATTTTGATGCCAACAAAAATATAGAACTAAAAATAGGAAACTAATTTTAAAAAGCAATTTAAAAAAGAAAAGCAATTTTATTTAATATAAAACTTTTTTTCTGGATATTTTACCGCAAAATAAATCAGAATTAAAAAAAAACTTTTAGAGGTTATGTTCAAAATTGTCATGAAATCTTATTGCAATGCAAAAAAATTTAATATTGGTAAATATATATTTTTTTTAATTTCATTTGTGGTTATATAGTAGATACAGGCCAATCTGGGCTAAAAGTGGTTTAATAACTAATAATAATATAGTAATTAGAGATGTCCAGATCTAATCAATTCAGACTTGATCGGAATCAGACGTTACCTCCCGATCAGGACTTGAATATATATGTATATATACAGTATGTATTCTCATCATTTTTAACACATCTATAGTTATGTGGTGGCACAGAGTTAGACCTTTTTTTTGACCACACAGAAACAGAAACGCGTGCGTCATGACATCACTTTGTTGCAGAGACGATATTGGTTAAATGCCGGCAAAGTAGAACACAGAAGCAGCTTGAAGTGAAAAAACGTGAGTATGTCTGTGCTCTGGAGGTATTATAAATTTGATAATGACAACATTGCCAGACAAACTGTGAGATATGTAAACTTGAAATTGCCTGACGGGTATTTTAAGTTGAGGTGCTATTTGTTTTAATTTTAGATTTTTTTTGCACTAAAGTCCAAAAGTGTAGAATTCATGTTATTTATTACTTGATAGTTCAAGCTACCTCACAGAAATGCCCTGCTTGTTAAGAAAGTTGTTAAATGTTAAAATAAGGTGAATTAAATAAAAAATAAGGAACATCCTGGATTTGTTTCTTCGCTCTTCTTTATTCTTTTTTTTATGTATTATAAAAGTATCGAATCGATTTTCAATATCGGTAGATACTCAAAATTAAATGACTCGGACTCAAGGGCAAAAAAACCTGATCGGAACATCCCTAATAGTAATAAAGTTTATTACTATATTATTACTATAGTAATAAAGTTTATAGTAATAAACCTATATAGTATAGTATAGTAAAGTAATATAGTAATTATATAGTAATGAAGTTTATCTACAGCACTACCTGTGAGACATAATGTCCTGGCGAGAGGCTGACTGTGACTTCTGCAGATGTGCTGTAGGTCTGAGGAGCTCCAGCGGACACCATCATCTCTGTATGTCCAATGTCTGATGCTGGAGAGACATTTAAATACTTCAGCAACACATAAACAGGAATATAAACAGGTATGGGGTAAAAAAAAAGTGATAATGCTGATGGAGAAAACCAGCCATGGCATATTTGGTGCAAGCAGCCAACCACTACAAGCTCATTTCAAGTATACCTTTATTTATGACTGTAAACAAATTCTAACAGGAAATGGTTAAAAAGTTGAATGCATATTATATATACAGTAAAACAACTGTATATGAATGCAAAACACACACAAATGATTATATAGACGTAAAAGCTGAATACATCAACAGTGAGTATGTTTACATAGACACCAATAATCTGATTTTAATACGATTAAGACAATACTCTGATTAAGAGTCCACCATGTAAACAATTTTTGATGACCTTAATCTGATTAAGGTCCTAATCAAACAGAAATGGAATTAAGACGTGGAGTAGGCCAATTTTAGTTGCATTATTGAAGTGCAGTACAGACATGTATACACTTTAATCAAACTATTACCGTCGATACACACACAACTGTTTAACACTATTCTCTACACCTACCGAGTCAGTAAAGAACCACAGACTCACACATAGCAAAATGCGGAGGTTTTTTCCCCATAAAGTGTCAAATTCCATTAAAAAAACACTCCTCCAGCTGTTCATACTCGCATCCAATATCTCGTTTGTCACACGGGAATGCATAAAATGTTACCGAATGAAAGTGGAAGTGCCAAACTGCAATTACAGTCGACAAATTAAGAATGAAACACCTGAAATTACATGAAACTTCAGAGGAAATGTTGAATAGTGTGGTGATGCAATGACGTTAATCGAATTATGTGCTACAACATGTAAAACGGGATCATGAAACATTCAATAAGCAGCTCATGTAAACACCTTAATCATATTATTGTCTTATTCAGATTAAGGCAAATCATTAGATTACTGATGTCCATGTAAACGTAGTCAGTGAGAATTTGTCGAGGCCAAAAAAAGTTTTTGTATTGGGTTTTTTTTTTTTACTATCTCAGATGACAAATATTGTCACTTTATACAACGAAAACAAAAATTGATGCAACATTTTGACAGAATTAAGCTATGACATCAAGCTATAAAGGATGAAGTGATATGCACCAGAGACGTGCAGAGATCTTTTAAGGGGCAGGGGCTCAAGTGGAAAAAAGCACTTTTTATTAAATAATAATAATAATAATAATAATTGTACTTTAATAAATACAATATATTAAAGGAGATTTTCTCCTACATTCACCATATACTCACCCTTAAAAGGATAGTTCGTTCAAAACTGAAAATTCTGTCACCATTTACTCACCTTTTACTTGTTCCAAACCTATTTGACTTTTTTCTTTTGTCGAACACACTAAATAATATTTTGAAGAAAGTAGGAAACCTGTAACCATTGACTTTTTTAAGGTATTTATTTTTTCTACTCTGGAAGTCAATGATTTTCAGTTTATAGCTTTCTTTATTTTTTAACATTTTATTCGTTAGTGTGCGCAACAAAATAAAGAGGCAAAGATTGGGAACCACCTGAGGGTGAGTAAATTTTAATTTTTGGGGTGAACTATCCCTTTTCAATCTACTCTGAGTTTTTTTTTGTCTTCTGTTGAACAAAATAATAAAATATTTTGAAGAATGTAGGACACACTGATAGCCACTGACTTCCATAGCTAGCCTATATGTACATGTTTTATAGCTTCAATTTACATTATATATTCTGAATAAATGACAGCAAAAACGAGAGGGCAATATTTTCACTATCCAGTTGTCGTTTCTCCATCACATCAGCCTGTATGATATTGCCCTGGCTAAACTTTAGCTAACTTACTAAACTAAAGCAAATAGGCTATTTTGTCTTGCTAACATCCTCCTGATTAACAACCATGTTACTTTTGGATAAACAGCTGACGTTAAATTTGAGCCTCGGGTAGTCTTTTGTTAACCGTTACTCACCTCCAAACAATACATATGAATGACCAGTTTAGTGGCTAATTCGTATGAATTTGTACGAGTTCAGTCATACGAAAATGTACGATTGGAAATGAAACTCCAACCGTCATTGGGTGATGAGCAATCGTACTAATTTGTATGAATTAGATCGTACAAATTCATACGAATTAGCCACTAAATGAAAAAGTTACAAATTGCCGTGAGATAGCATTGGAATGACGGATGAATTTACATCGACGGTTCTGTAGATGTAAGCTGTAGGTTTTTTGCCCTCTCCATTTTTTTAAATTCCATTTAAAAATGACTCTTTATAGTCAGCTTCTTAACTGAAGCATCAAGAAAATGCTGCACTTGTTGAAACAACAAGTTATTAATGTTTATCCTTGTAAGATCAAGGTTTAAAAAAAATTAAATAGTAGTAGTAGTAAACTTTATTGTCCTAGACAGGAAATTTGTTTGTTGGGCATCACCATATGACATTCCATACATTCTCAGAAAAAAAGGTACACGGTGGTATAAATAATGTTTCTTAAGGAACAGTTTTGTACCTTTGTAAAAGAAAAAAAAGGTAAAGAAAGAATGGTAAACAAAGAAGGTACAAACACTTGTCATTGGGGCAGTACCTTTTTATGGAACAGAATTGTACCTCGAGACAAAGAAACAAATGTGTACCATTGCAGTTTGTAACTTTAAGGACATGATTTGTACCATAAGAAACCAAAATATACCTTTGGTTTTTAAAACCTGCAGACACAATATTGTACCTTCATCAAAGTACAAATCTGATCCATGAATGCACCACTACAGTGACAAGACACTTTGTACCTTAACAGTGTCAAATGTGTTCCTTCAAGAACTATTAAAATTTATTTTCAGTAAATATAAAACACCAAATACATTTTAAAACAATGTTTTTAAAAAGTTTCTTGTTGTGTAAATGTCAAGAAAATAAATGAATTTAATCCATTTTGGAATAAGGCTGTAACATTAAGAAATGTGGAAAAAGTGAAGCGCTATGAATACTTTCCGGATGCACTGTACCTGTAAATTAAATTATACAAGAAAAACAATAATAATTTACTTATTAAAAGATTTCACTTCAGATCACATTGTAGCCCCTAAATATTTAATCACTATAATATTTAAACTACTCGGTTTTACTCATTTGTCAGCAAGTTTTCAGTTATTTATAATATAACTAAATTTTGTATCATTTTAATAGATTTCAAAATGTGTTATTGGATTTTGTTTGAACTTTTTGTTTGGAAAAAATAAAAACCTATTTAATTATATGTTCAATCTGCTAAATGACAAAAGGACAATTCTATCCATAGTCTGATATTTTATTTTTTACAAAGATTTAAATCATATTTTGTATTATGTATATAAAAACTATTTTATTTTGATGTCAACAAAAATATAGAACTAAAAATAGGAAACAAATTTATAGCAATTTTGTTATATATAATATAACATTTTTTTCTGGATCATATTTTCCCGCAAAATAAATCAGAATTGATACCTAAACAGTGTCAAATGTGTTCCTTCATGAACTATTTAAGTTTATTTTTCAGTAAATATAAAACACCAAATACATTTTTAAACAATGTTTTTAAAAAGTTTTTTTGTGTAAATGCACCTTTTCCATTTACAATAAGGAATAAAAATTACTTTAACATAAATCAAAATTATGTTTTTTGCTAAACATTTCACAACACAAAAAATCTACAATATAATTTTTTTTTTCTAATTTTCACACAATAACTTTGTAATCATTTAAAAGTTCATTTAATTTCCTTCATTTTAAAATAGAAACAGAATTATGCAAAAGTATTGTAATGAGATATGCACAATGCTTGATTAGTTTTACAATACTAAAATGTCTGCATGAACACTGTGCCTATGCAGGACTTTTGCCAGCTCATGTGTGTAGTGGAAAGCAAACCCCAAAAGGTGCGGATATAAATAATGAAAATGTATTTAATGAAAATGCTTATCAAATGTTTATTAAAAATGCCTTAAAAGTTTAGATTAGATTCAACTTTATTGTCATTACACATGTACAAGTGCAAGGAAACGAAATGCAGTTTAGGTCTAACCAGGAGTGCAATAGCAGCAAGTGCAGGATACAGGTATAAGTTATAAAGTGCAGTTATAGAAAAACTATGGTGATATTTACAAATGGATGTACTATCAACATTATATACAGGTTGTGTTAGCTATGAACAGAGATTTACAATAGATGGATAAATGTACAGGTTGCTATTAATAATCAGAAGTGTGCAGATAGATAAACATAATTACAAATGTATATGTACAGTGGGTGTGTACATAATTACAATTGTACATGTGCAGTAGGTATGTACAGTTCAAATAATTGAATCAGTGCAATGAATATGTGCAATTTTTAAATGTGCAAATGTTAAGTAATTTTTAAATGTGCAAATGTTAAGTAGTGCAGTGATTATGAGGAGTCTGTTATGAGGAGAGTGGGGGGTGTATAAGGGGGGCAAAAAGTCAGTGGGGGGCAGAGTTCAAAAGGGAGACAGCTCTGGGGAAGAAGCTGTTCTTTAGTCTGCTGGTTATTGTCCGGGGGAGCCTGAAGCGCCTGCCAGAAGGCAGGAGAGAAAACAGTCTGTGAGCAGGGTTTTTATAATAATAAATTAGTTTTACCAGTTGTTTTGTTTTATAGAACTTAATAATGAATGTTTATGAGTTTCTTTAAACATATGCTTTTAAACGATGATTCATGTTTTAATATGCAAATTATTCATAAAATCATTTTGTTTTTCCAGTAATATTTATTTTCATAGATATTGTAATAAAGAAGGAGTTATCCAACACTTATGTACCTTTTTTTATGAGAACAATTATGTACTTTTATTTCAGCTGTACCATAAAAGGTACAGAACAGTATCATAAGAGAACTTTTGTGTACCATATAAGGCACAACTTTTACAAAGGTACAAAACTGTTCCTTAAGGTACACCACTGTGTACCTTTTTTTCTGAGAGTGTACCAGAAGGAAGCAATTCATAATGTGGAGACAAAAAATTTGTTGGACCATTCAGAATCCTTTCCACCTGGTAAAGGACACAATTCTCATATAAAACTTGGGAATTAAAATATTCATTGTGCCCAACAATTTTACATCCTGTCTTTTAAGAGATGCATCAACTTAGATTTACACAGTACAGATAGGTTGCCAAACCACACTGTGATACCATATCGAACAATGCTTTCAAGAAAAGCTTTATAAAACAACATCATAAGCTTCTTGGTAACTCCAAAAAGATGCAACCTTTTTGGTTGATGTTAATGAGAACAAACCCACTCTGTGTGTTTTCCATGTAAAAGAACTGTCAATGTAAACAGTACAGGAAATGTAACAGGATGGTCATGTACAACCACTTGATGATGGTCACCTATACACTTTAGGTTTAATACCACCTCTTCTGTTTTCTTAGTATTTATTTTTAGCTTATTTTTATCACACCAATCAATGAAGCGGCAAATAAAATGTATTTTAACATCAAATATACAATCAATTTAGTATTTCCTGCTTATTTAAAATGAGCAGAATCAACACAATTCTTGAATTTTTTGTGACAACTTCATTGTTTTACGTTCACTTCACATAAGTTTGCAAAAAAACATTAGGTTAACTTAATCGATTTGTGTAAAACTCAGCATTTTTCTATGCAAATCTTATTCACTGTAAAAAGGCTGGGTTCCACACAATTCCTTCTTGTCCCAACACAAATCGATCAAGTTAATGTATTTGTTTTTACAAATTTAAGTGGATTGAACATAAAACAATTAAGTTTTTTTAAGAATTGTGTTGTTTCAAGAAATAAGCAGTTTAAACAAGCAGCAAAAGTTATTTTTTTGAGTGTTGTTGACCTGTTGTGATTTTAAAAAGGTGGATTTTTTTCACCAAAAGTTTAGGTTTTTACATATCTGCATAAAGTAAGTATCCACTACTGTGCACTTCATTTGTCTTAAAGGGCTCAGACCATGAGAAACCGTCCCTTAAGCATTTAAAAAGCTTAACATATGATTACACTTAATTTCCTGACAAACGTTAACGCATTTATTCATTTTTTATGCAATAAAGAATGAAAGGCCTGTTTGACTCTAAAGTATGTGGAGAATGTGTAGAAAACCCTATTGAACATACAGTACACAAATGCATAGAGCTCACAGAAAAATAAATGATAAGAATGCATGCTAGAGCTGTTTTAATCAATTTTAAGTGTCTGTGATGATGACCTTGTTCATAGGGTGAGTGGTGTTCAGAAGAGCAGCTCTGGGCTGGCATGGGCACAGCGTTCAGATCTGACATCATCGAGTGAGAAATCTGATCCGGACTGCAGTGGTTCAGCACCATGACCGGCCCTCCGACGTTCACATCACACACAACCTGCACTGGCACCTGCAACATCTCAGAAAACACTGCCTGTTTCATCACTTCTAGAAATGGCTTCGTTTTTTTATGCATCAAAACATAAAGGTACACTGAGGCCCTGACACTTGTGTTTAGCTCGATTCTCAAATTAATTTCAGTCCTAGTCCACTTTAGTGTTCACACTATTATTTTAAAGGGGACCTATTATGCAAAAATCACTTTTATAAGGGTTTTAAACAGTTGTGTGTCAATTAGTCTGTGAATATAACCAGCTTCTAATGGTAAAAATGTATTCATTTCATTTTTTATAATCACACTTGATTATAAGCCCCGCCCATTAGTGGCAATCTTTCCCTCATTGGCATAGGACGTAGTCTTGTTTTTGAATCTGCCACTATGCTGACACACAGGCTTTTATAGCTCCGCTCTCTTTTGAAATGAGCACAATCTTATTTGAATTTAAAGTGACAGTCACCAAAATGGCACAATTAGGATCAAAGCCTAAAAGGGGCAGTTTCAGAGAGCTACAAAACATAATATGTGTGGTATTATGAGCTGAAATTTTGCATACACACTCTAGGGACATAGGGAGATGTATTTTATGTTATAAAAAGGGGGATAATAGATCCGAAGCTAAATACACATGCAAAAAAATGTTTTTTTATTATGTATATTTCAGCCCAAAATGTTCACTTATTGAAATGAATCACACTAACAGAGCAATCACACCACAGTGCATTTAAATCAAACTTATGGTGAACCTTTATACATCAGTTCACTGTGCTTGTAAACGTGCGCAATATACTGACCCTGAGGAGTGGAAACTATTGAGTAAAGTCATTGTTTTTGTTTTAGTTTACGCACTAAAGGATTTTCGCAGCATAATAATATTCCGATTTAACCAGTGACGTCATGTGGCCTGTTTCAGGGATGATTTTCGGAGACCTTTCTGGACTCGAATGGAACAAATACTGGACAATACTGGAAAAATATATGATATGCGATATTGAGAGTATTGTAATAATGATATTTCTTATAATATAACATTTCCCTAAACAAATGCTATTTTTATTGGCTATGTTTTTAATTCATTTATTGATGTAATGATATTAAAATAAACACGTAAAAGATATTTTTCGTGTAGCATGGTGGCTCAGTGATTAGCAGTACTGTCACCTCACAGCAAGAAGGTCACTGGCTAGAGTCCCGAAAGATTAACTAAATTGGCCATAGTGTGTAAGTGCGTATGAGACTCAATTGGTGTTTTCCAGTACTGGGTTGCGGCTGGAAGGGCATCTGCTTTGTTAAACATATTCTGGAATAGTTGGCGGTTCATTCCGATGTGGCGACCCCTGATAAATAAGGAGCTAAGCTGAAGGAAAATGAATGAAGATTTTTCTCTGATCTAATTATTGCTAAATAAACTGTGTCAATGTGCAAACATTTAGCCTTTAAAACACTAGGAATGAGTAAAAACATCAGCAGATATTCTGACTCTAATTGGCTAGTCCACCTTTGAGCCGCTCCAGCCAATAGCAGAACAGCAACCACTAGGGAGGTGTGGATAAACATAGTAAGGCCCCATCTGATTGGTCAAATTTAAATAAACAGCCCATGCCTAAAAATAAATGTCATTTATCACACGTCTACGATATGAATATTGCATATATTATTATCGCCATAACAGTAATGCTGCAATATATCGTGCCGCCCTAGTCGGGAACCTTGATGTAAATGAAGGATGAGGAAGCTCTCCGATTTCACAGAAAAAAAATAATTTGTGTTCCAAAGACGAATAAAGGTCTCTTGGGATGAACAAAGAGGATAGGAATGACATGAGGGAAATTTAATTGTTTGGTGAGCTAATGCCAGTGTTTTCCCTAGGCACACTGGCTTGAGCGCGCACCTTTTGCTCACTCGGTGTATGCTACCAATGTAATGCTTTATTAAAATGTTTTTATACATTTTAAAATTTTTATTATATGTCCTCACTTTCCATATAATAGGTAATATTTCACGTATGTCTATCGCTTATTTAGAGTTAGGATCTGACATAAAGCCACACTGAAAAGACATGAGGTGAGGCAGGCAGTAGCTCTGCCTCAATGAAAGGGGCGCAGCTGAGCTCACGTTATTCTTGTTCAGTGGTTGCTCTTCTTTCACGTAGTAAAGTTCAATAGGAGTCCACTGTTTTATCTTTTGCTCTGACTGCAAGAAGCGCGGATATCAGCTCCAAAATTTCTCAAAATTGGACTTTCAATCAAAATGTGAATAAATAATGGACGACCAATGCCGAAGCTAAAGGACTTGCTTTAAATGACGGGACAGAGGATAACGCGATCATTTCAAAGTAATTCAAGTCATGTCAGGACTTCATTTACAAGCAGGCCTGTGCAGAGGTTTTCAAAAGTGGCATGTGAAGGGGGGGGGGGGGGGGTTGTAGGGATGAGATCGCAAACTGAAGACTGGGGGGGAGTGGCACTTACTGTATGTTCATTTAGGCACTTAGTCTTTATATCCCAGACTCAAAAGGACATGTACACTGCACAGGTTGAGCCCTATGTGTGCACGTGCCTGTTTACAAGTTCTGTAAAGGTAAGACCAGTGTGCAAATCCTGTGTGTGTGTGTGAATATGAGAGAGAGCGCATCCGCCTTGGTGCTATATGTTGTTTGTTATAGTTGTCTGTTAATGCCTTATCAACCACAAACCTCACTGCACGTCACTGGTGTTACGTAACGTCAACATAATCTTATCAAAACAACGTTGTTATTTCTGTCAGACAACATTCTGTGAGACTACAAGTACAAAAAAAAAATCCTTTTAAATAAGTTTTTTTTTTACAAGAATTAAACAACAATTGTGAAATTAAAGCGATTAACTTGTGAGAAACTATCGGTGCTTCAGATGTGGCGTGCACTCTCATTCCAATACAGCTGAGAGTGGCTGTGTGGAACTCCAGCGTGCGCAATTCAGAGAGCATAAATTTGTAAACACGTGATCATGTAGAGACAGAAATGACATTCCATTGTGTAAATAAGATATTACATACAGCTATTTAGCTTGTTTATCAAAGGAAGTTGTGAGCTGGCGCTATATAGGAAGTAAAATGAACTTGACTTCAAGGGGGGCGGGGAAAGTCGTTGGGAGGGCGGGGCGCCACCCTAATATAATGGTAGGGGAAACACTGAACGATTTAACCATATCAAATGATTCCTGCTCACATACCTGACAAGATTTGTTTTAGTATTTAAACTATTGTTACAATCTAATTAATTTATTTCGTCATCTGAGAGCATTACCTGACAAATATTGGATGTCTGAGCTGAAATCTTCTGCCCTATCTTGTGCTGGTCATGGGGTGACAAAAGAAGAGCGTGTGGCTGATTCCCCTGACAAATTATACACAAAGAAGCCATTAAGTCCCTCTGAACCATGCATATGCTTCACAAACACAAACATCTTCAATGCGGAACATTACATTAACATGTCTGAATCCTTGGTGTGTAGAATAACCGTCCAAACTGTAAACATCTGCACCATCAGAGCCCAGACTGGAGACAGTTTGACAGATGTCTCCCTGTTAAGATCAAAAGGAAATATATAACATTTAATACTTATCTTTTGATTAATCGTTTAGTATGCTTTAATCATTAATACATCATTGTGTAGATTGTGTTTAGTACAATCATTGTGTAGAACACAATACAATATGAGCACAATGAGTACATAGCATTTTAATTGATAATATCACTTAATATAATGCGGTGTTGTACAATATAAGAATTTGAACCATTTATTGATGCATTAAAAACACTTATACACTCACTGGCCACTTTATTAGGTACACCTGTCCAACTGCTCGTTAACGCAAATTTCTAATCAGCCAATCACATGGAAGCAACTCAATGCATTTAGGCATGTAGACATGGTCAAGAAACTGCTGATCTACTGGGATTTTTACACACAATCATCTCAGAGTTTACAGAGAATGGTCTGTTAAAGAGAAAATATCCAGTGAGTGGCAGTTGTGTGGGCGCAAATGCCTTGTTGATGCAAGAGGTCAGAGGAGAATGGCCAGTCTGGTTCCAGCTGATAGAAAGGCAACAGTAACTCAAATAACCACTTGCTACAACTGAGGTATGTAGAAGAGCATCTCTGAACGCACAACATGTCGCACCTTGAGGCGGACGGGCTCCGGCAGCAGAAGACCACACCGGGTGCCACTCCTGTCAGCTAAGAACAGGAAATTGAGGCTACAATTTGCACAGGCTCACCAAAATTGGAAAAGTGAAGATTGGAAAAATGTTGATTGGTCTAATAAGTCTTAATTTCTGCTGTGACATTCGGATAGTAGGGTCAGAATTTGGCATCAGCAAAATGAAAGCATGGATCCATCCTGCCTTGTATCAATGGTTCAGGCTGGTGGTGGTGGTGGTGTAATGGTGTGGGGGATATTTTGGGCCCATTAGTAACAATTGAGCATTGCGTCAATGCCACAGCCTACCTGAGTATTGTTGCTGACCATGTCAATCCCTTTATGACCTCAGTGTACCTATCTTCTGATGGCTACTTCCAGCAGGATAATGCGCCATGTCATAAAGCATGAATCATCTTAGACTGGTTTCTTGAACATGACAGTGATTTCACTGTACTCAAATGGCCTCCTGCGTGATGCTATCATGTCAATATGGACCAAAATCTCTGAGGAATATTTCCAGTATCTTGTTGAATCTATGCCACGAAGGATTAAGGCAGTTCTGAAGGCAAAAGGGGGTCCAGCCCGGTACTAGTAAGGTGTACCTAATAAAGTGGCCAGTGAGTGTATATTGCCATAGCATTAATTAAAATAATATTTATGTATATCTTTATTTGCCAATTTAAAATCTTATTCCCACTTTAAACCTCAAAAATGTCTCAGATGTTAAGAATTTTGGCTATTTATCCACAAAAGTCTCATCAACAGTTTCACTTGCCCAACTGAAAATAAATAAACAAAATAAGTAAATTATGACGTACAGCTTTCTAATAAGCTTTATAATTCTTAATTCCAATTCCAACATTAGAAATAAAACTACTAGCCTACAACTTATAAAAAGTTTAAATATTATTTTAGAGTCATTTTCTTTTCAGCTTAGTCCCTTTATTAATCTGGGGTCTCCACAGTGGAATGAACTGCCAACTTATCCAGCATATGTTTTACGCAGCGGATGCCCTTCCAGCTGCAACCCGTCACTGGGAAACATCCATACACACTCATTCACACACACACTACAGACAATTTAGCTTACCCAATTTACCTATACCACGTTTTTGGACTTGTGGGGGAAACCCACAAGTCCATTTAAAAATAACAGTAATTTTATTATAAGTAACCAAATATTGTTATGATTATAGTTCAATATAATAACTGATTATTTTATTAATTTTAGCTAGTTCCAAAGTCATTTTCCCTTATGAAAATTAACCGCTTGAGACTTAAAGGGATAGTTCACCCAAAAATAAAAATAATTACTCACTAATGACTCACCTTCAAGTGGTTCCAAACCGTAATGAGTTTTCTTTCTTCTGTTGAGCAAAAAAAAAAAAAAACAGTTTGAAGAATGCTAAAAGCCTGTAACCATTGACTTCCATAGTGACAAATGGATAAAATGGAAGTCAATAGTTACAGGCTTTCAGCATTCTTCAAAATTTCTTCTTATGTGTTTAAAAGAACAAAGAAGGTAAAAGGGTTTAAAAGAGGTAAAAGGTAAGTAAATGATGATGGAATTTTCATTTTTGGGTGAACTACCCCTTTAAATAAAAGTAGGGTATTGTGTTTTATAGATGACATGTAATAATAGTGTGAATATTACTATCAATATGTATGACAACACTAATATAAAGTGGGACCGAAATGCTTAATACATTTAGTTTTATCCATTGAAATCTCACATTAAATACTCAAACACACTCACTGATGACATGCCGTAATGAAAAGCCTCCTGGGACGGCCATCCGCCATACTGTACATGCTGATAATGGCTTGGCTGAGCTACTAAGTATTCAGAATAAGCCGCTGAGCTAAAATGTGCAACTTGAGGTATAGGATCATGTGCTACGGGATGAAGAATCCTGTATGTGGTGTATTCGTCCTCCTCCATTCTGGAGTATCCTGGTTCTGTTGTCTTCTGTTGGCTGACCAGATTTCCCATTCCAGGACTTCCATGAGGGTGTTGGAAAGGGGCCACTGACCCTTCAGGCAGGGCTCTTCTGTAGGTGTACTCGTGCCCTTCCAGCTCACTCATTCTCCTAATACTGCAATGGTTCTGTGGATGGTGCTGGAACACAAAGGGAGAACAAAGAAAATTAGTATAATGATGTTGAATAAAAATGTTGTTCAATTTTTTTATATACAATTGAGTCTTTTATGCTAGTCAGTTTGTTATTTATTTATATAAATATTAGCAACTTGTTGCTTTCATGAATATTAAAATGTTTTTGTTTAATTTAAATGTTTTAGTAATTTGTTATGTGTTAGTTTTATTGGTGATTTATGTATATATAATTACTATTTATAGATAATTGAGTTACTTCAGTTTTATGTTATACTAAATGAAATCAATCTAAATATCATTGGCATTTAGCTGAAATTAAATATTTCAATTTTATAAATATACTCAAAAATTTGTTTTTATACATTTAATTATTGTTAACAGTTCTTTTATTTTATTTAAAAATAAAATTTATGCATTTAAGTAACATAAACTATTCATGATTAACTATAACCCTGATCCGCCACAGCGGAATGAACCACCAACTTATCCAGCATATGTTTTACGCAGCGGATGCCCTTCCAGCTGCAACCCATCTCTGGGAAACATCCATACACACTCATACACTACGGACAATTTAGCCTACCCAATTCACCTGTACCGCATGTCTTTGGACTGTGGAGGAAACTGGAGCACTCGGAAGAAACCCACGCGAACGCAAGGAGAACATGCAAACTCCACACAGAAACGCCAACTGACCCAGCTGCCCTTTTGCTTCAACATAAACATATTAATTTCAGTTAGTTCCAGTTATTTTATGAAAATTAAAAAAGTTTTAGAACTAGAACTAACTGAAATTAATACAGTTAATAAATATGATTATTTCGACACGAATTTCATTAAATTGTTAAACTACGGTTAGTGTAGCAAACCATAGTTGCTGTATTTATACCATGGTCATCATAAATCAACCATGGGTTTGCTAGACTAAATATAGTTTAACCAATAAGTAAAACAGTGGCTAAGTAGTCATTTTGCAAAAAATAAAATAAATAAAAAGTCTATACTACACTTTAAATATAAGAAAAACTATGGATAACGTTTATTTTCATAAGGGTATATCTATTGTTTATATTTTTTTACTTTTAGTTAACACTTGTCTTGAATAAGTAGTGAAACAACCAATTAAATGTTCGCTTATGAAGTAAAATATACACAAATAGACAAGTTTTGTAAATGTGTTACGTTACTAAACGGCCCCAGCTAACGTAGCGATTCGGCTAATCATTTCCAATGTCTGTCGTTTCATTCGCCTCAGGAAATTATTAAAGTATGAAACCTAACGAGATTACGATACACTTACCAGACAAATAAGCAAATACAGGGTTTTAAAAACTATAATATTGTCTTAGCTGACACTGGATGCGTCGTTGACGTGACAGTTGACGTTTTTGCTGTTAAAAAAGTGAACGTAGTTCGCGCCACTGGGTTGCCAAGTCCGCGCATAGGCTACATTCTTATCACTTGGTGCGGATTTTGTTTTATTGCTTGGGTTAAAGGTTTTATTCATCAATATCATTTATATGCTTGCGATGAAATACTTTACTGTACCAGATTTATATTCCATGGTATAAACTGTAGGATGATGAAGCAAGAGTAAGCACACTTTTGTGGCACAAGACTTTAGCCAGTAAACCTGTGTACTAAACTAGTTTTCATACGGTATCAAAGTACAGGACTATCTTTGAGCACACAGGTAACGACTATTTTTATGACAATATAATCTTTATAATTACGATTATACAGTATTATTTTAAGTATTTATAATGTATACAATGAGGTAAAATATATATTTTACGAATGGGAACTTGCATATTTAGAGTTTTGATATTGGGTTAGTCTGGGAAGGTTTGTTGAGAAAATCTGGCAACCCTCATATTAGCTCACATGCATTAAATAGCGTTATAAGACGCTCTCCTCATCTAAGGACATTTGGTACACTAATACAAATCGGATTTTATTATGTCATAATTGCTTTAGTACAAGATGGAATTAATTCAAAAAGTACAACTTATTTTCTTATACAGCTAATAATATTTCTTGGAAAATACCATATACATGTCAAGAAATAGGCCAAAGCTAAGTCAAATTATGAACATTTTATAAAGCAAATTAAACAATATGGTACTACAATATGTAACAGAAACAGAAAAGCTAAAAAAACATATGAAGCATTATGCAAATTTCATTTGATTAAATGTTTTTTTTATTATCTTACCTATTTATTTTACCCCTGCATCTGTTTATACTTTGACTGTATAACTAATATAATTTCTTTCATTTTTATTTTGTTTTATTTGTTTCTAATTGTTGTGAGATGAATATTCTTGTACAAAGTTTGTACATGTTTACAATGAAAAAAAAGAATAATAAAAAATAATAAATAATAATAAAAAAAGAAACTCACCTGATCATTACTAAATACATAATACATTTTGATTGTTTTAACACCATATTTCCCATATCAGAGACTTTTTGAATATTTTTTATGTTAAAGACACTGAAAAAAGTAGTTAAAACCTGATAACCTCACACAAGGTCATCTAGACAAGGTAAAGGATGATAAATTTGCTTTCTTGAAATTGATTTTTTTTTTTACCATATTCACCTATAAATGTGTGTGTGTGTGTGTGTGTGTGTGTGTGTGTGTGTGTGTGTGTGT
>CAIGQZ010035066.1:234393-253170 GCA_903798205.1 Danio tinwini | reverse complement strand
GTGTGTGTGTGTGTGTGTGTGTGTGTGTGTGTGTGTGTGTGTGTGTGACATATCAGGGCCCAAATCTGTATAATATACCACACAGGTACTACAGGTGAAATATGAGGACATTGCTGATGATGTCCTCATTCATTCATTCATGCATCCATTTTCTTTTCGGCTTAGTCCCTTTATTAATCTGGGGTCGCCACAGCGGTATGAACCGCCAACTTATCCAGCATATGTTTTGCAACCCATCACTAGGAAACATCCATACATACTCATTCACACACATACACTACCGACAATTTAGCTTACCCAATTCACCTATACCAGTGGTTCTCAAACTTTTTTTCATCAACTTCCACCTCCAAGTACCACCATAAGCAGTATTGAAATACAGTAGCGTAGTGGGTCCAGTAAAGCAGCTGTACAGCTCTGCACAATTCAAAAACATGGCAGATTAATTCCTATTATTAAGAATATTATTGTCAGCCGCTTTAAACATTATAAATAGTCTGAATGTTAACACTGTAGTACTGTGCTTATATGTAAAAAAACAAACAAAAAAGCAAAAAAGTCAACATTTAAATTAAAATGTGCTTTTGAAAAATATATATAGGCTATATGTCATGATATTCATGTATAAAGTATTTTTGATTAATTTTGCAATTTATGCAGCATGTACATATGACATATTTGATTTCTCCGCGTACCACTAGAAGGAAGCCCGCGCACCACTAGTAGTACATGTACCACAGTTTGAGAACCACTGACCTATACCACGTTTTTGGACTTGGAAATACCAACTGACCCAGCCAAGGCTCGAACCAGCGACCTTCTAGCTGAGGCGATTGTGCTACCCACTGATGATGTTCTCATTTCTCAAAAAGCTTATAAATCACACAGAACGATTTTTAGAACAGTTTCATGAGGGTTGGTTTTAGGGGTAGAGTAGGTTTTGGGCAAAGGAAAATACAGTTTGTACAGTATAAAAACAATGGAAACCTACGTAATGCAGGCCCGTAGCCAGCCTGGTGAAAGGGTTCTTTTTTCTCAAAACTGGACCTTTTTGCAGCCTCATTTTCTATATAATTCGGAGACTTAAATACTGCATTTTAGTGACATTTTAAGCACAATTTTTAGCTGAATTAGCTTGTCAGGTGGTCATAATACCCACACTTCTTGATGTACCAAAAATATTTCCCAAAGATTTAGAATAAAAAAAATATGAAAAATATGTATTTTTAAAATACAAATGATTACATCATATATCATTAGAAAAAAATAGGAATCTGTTTTAAATTAAAAACTGTAGCTTATAGTCTTTTTTAGGCAAATAACAAAATGGCCAGCACATTTGACCTCTCCTCAGTCCCAATTTGGCCATTTGAATTACAAAAATTAATGAAAATATAATAATAAAGTAGAGCTTTACGATTTTTGCAGCCTCTCTTATGAGAAAAAGTACATTTGAAAATTCATGGATAACAGCAATACCCAAAATAGTATTTAAATTAATTTTATCATGTCTGCTTTTGATGCATGGTCTTTTTTTTCAAGAATAAGGTGCAACATTTTGAATAAACATTTTTTCTATTTAAAAACAATACTGTAGCGAAAGTCCGATTGAAATAGAAAATATTTGTTAGCATTGGCCAAAACTGATTAGCTGAAGTCCTGCCAAAGCGACAACCAACTGAGGATTCCACTTGGTCTTAAAACCTTTTTTCGATGGGTTATTTTCACTATTTATGATGACATAGTCGTCAAAAAAGGTCAAATGAACTCATGCATGGGGCAAATTCTGGACCTTTGCCAGTGGCTAAAGGCCTGTAATGTCCCCAAAATTCACAAAAATGTATAAAAAGTGTATGTACAAACATGTGTGTCTGTGTCTAAAGTGCTGGTGAAGTGGAAACTTCAAACTCATATTGAGAAAACAGCCTTCTAAAACATGTTTTGTAATTGAAATCTACGTCCAATACCCTTAAAAGTGTACTTGATGCTTTCTTTCAATTAGACTGAAACTATTTAAAACCCAAAAAGCCCCAAATCTCAAAATTGATAGCATGCTCGAGGTCTCTCCCAGCAGAGATAGATGCATGTTATAATAAATGTAGTAAATAAATGACCATGTAACCATATTAAAGCGCCAGATAAGCATTACAAAACCAAGTGAATGATTTTCTAATGCATTATCCAGTCTACTAAATCGGCTAAATCTGGAGGTTGGACGGATTATGAAACCAAACTCCGCCCCCAGAAAGACTGAAGTTGTTCAGCCTGTTAAGAGAGCGCACTTGGGAGCCCTCGAGACGATTTTAGGATGAAGGGTAACTTCTCCAAATGTGGATCGGTGCTCATCACTGGGGCGAGCAGGGGTCTCGGCCTGCAAATGGTCAAACAGCTGCTCGCCACCCCAGAAAGACCGCAAAAGATCATTGCTACCGTCAGGAATCCAGCCGCTGCGGAGGTAGGCCATCACACCGTCACAAAGTCACTTCACTTTGCAATGAAACATGCTTGGAAGTTGCTTAAGAAGTTATTATGGTTTGTTTTCGTCTTCAGGACCTGCAAAACCTCGCCAAAGCTCATCCAGACGTTCATGTCGTGACCCTAGGTGAGTTTTTGTGTCACGTGACTAACACGGACGCGCATAAAAACACTCACTAAAAACAAGTCACTGCTGTTTTCAGTGGTTTTAATGTAAATAAAACGATTAAATATTAAATATTACACTTATAAAACGCAGTATTTATGTTTACAATTGTGTATGCGTGCGCATTACAGTGGTTTGTATCATTACGTAGGTTGTTTGTCGTAAATACACATTTGTACCATTATTTGCTTAATCTCTTATATTTTAATTGTTCATTCATTCATATTTATTATGTACTAATAATAAATACCAAATATAAATGTCATAAAGAGTATAAATAAGTTTAGAAATAAACGTATAAATACTGTAAAGTCTATTTGCATTTTAATAATTCAAATAATTATGTTTTTCTATGCCTTCCAACCTCCACAAAACTGCCATAAATCATAATAATATGGTAATGATGACGTGTAATTCGTAGATGTGGCAAGCAGGTGGAGACAAAAGACAAGAGAATGTTATATTTGACCAATACCAATCATTTTTTTTGTGTGTGAAGCCCTTTCTACTATTTTTAACAAATATTTAAATCCTAAATTATATTTAATACATCTAATTACATATAGGATTAAATAATAATTAAATTATGATGGTGTTTACTAGTCATGAATGGTGTCTTTTTTGTATTAATAATGTACACTTATAGTATTTATTCATGTTTAATAATAATAATAATATTTTATTTTTAATTTTAATATTTTTCACATCTTAGTTTGTGCTTTTTGTTTTAGTTTTCAGTATTTTTCTTTCAATTCAATTGTATTTTTGAAGTATTTCAGTAACTTGTATCTGTTTTAGTTTCTAATGTTTAATATTTTTTTAAGTTGTATGCATTTCAGCTGATCGTTTGCAGTAACAACGCTGAAGATCCAATCTGTATATGTAATATTTATCTGATCAGACAAGCCGCTGAGCTGAATACTGTACATTTAAAACAAATAAACCTTCCATATTGCAGATATCTCCAATGAAACAAGTGTGAACGCTGCATCTCGAGCAGTTGAAGCCATTGTAGGTGCCGACGGTCTAAATTGCTTAATAAACAATGCGGCGATTGGTTTGAGCTCTGACCTGGACAGCGTCACTCGAGACATCATGATGAAGACCTACGAGAGCAACACGGTTTCTCCTCTTTTTGTGACCAAGGTATTACAAAATTCAGTTTTCAGTACTTATTCATTGAGGTTTTATTTTTCATTGAATACTGTGTGGTGTTTTTTAGGCTCTTTTGCCGTTGTTGAGAAGAGCGGCGGCTGAGGGGAGTGGTATGAGCATCCAGAGGGCCGCAGTGGTCAATGTTTCGTCTCTTCTGGGATCAGTGCAGCTCAACTGGGGCGAGGGCGCGAGCTTTAAGAGCTACGCTTACAGGGCGTCCAAGGTAAAACTTAGGCACTGAAAATGTATTACAAACCAAACAATAGATGACAGAAATCAAAATACTTTGTATCATGACCAATAGACAGCTTGCTAAATAACTAGCACAGGGTCTGATCAAAGAAATTTATCTACCTGAATGATTTCTCAACCAGCAAAGCACAAACAAAACGGTATTTGGTGTACTGAGTGCTTGAATTTTCATTCAATCCTTCAATTGGACTATATTAGTGTACTTATGTAGGGAATAGTGACTGAGGGTATAGACCAGGGGTTCCTGGAGGTCCGGTGTCTTGCAGATTTTAGCTCCAACCCCAATCTGACACACCTGTTTAGTGGCATTGTGGGGAATAATGATTCCGTTTGGTCTCCACTCTTAAAGGGGACCTGCTATGTCCCTTTTTACAAGATGTTAAATAAGTCTCTGATGTCCCTTGAGTGTGTATGTGAAGTTTCAGTTTAAAATACCACACAAATCATGTTTTATAACTCTTTGAAAGTGCCCGTTTAGGCTTTGATCCTAACTGGGCCATTTTAATGACGGTCGCTATAAATTCAAATGAGAATTTGAATCAAAAGAGGGCGGAGCTTTAAATGCCTGTGTGTCAGCATAGTGGCAGATTCAAAAACATAACTAACATTGTATGCTAATGAGGGAGAGATTGTCACAAATGGGCGGGGCTTTCCCCCTCTGATGATACGTACAAAGGGAGAATGTCAATCAAAGTGTTTTTGCTTTTTATGAACTGTGATTATACAAATAAATTTAATACATTTTTACTATTAGAAGCTGGTTATATTCACAGACTGTTGCCACACAACTGTGTTAAAACCCCTTGTAAAAGTGATTTATGCATAATAGGTCCATTAAGGCAAATGCCAAATTCCCTGATTATTCCTTCTGATTTTGCTGACTAAAAAGCTGAATTTCTCTGACCTATCCAGCTTATTTTTAACGTAAGACCGGCGCAGTCATTGTAATTAAAATGTGTCGGGACTTCCAGTCTCATTCACTTCCATTCATTTTCAGCAAAACAAAACAACATTTTGATGTTGTAAGGGAATTAGAATGGAAACTGGCATATTTAGTGTTTAGATAATGGGCTAGTTTAGGTAAGATTTGTTCTGAAAGTCTGGCAACCCTAATATTAGATCACATGCATTTAATAGCGTTATGAGAACTCATCTCATTACTAAGTGAAGTTTATGTATAAACAAATTTCGAGAGGATCACGTGCTTATGATTGTTCTCAGCTGTCCTGCATTAACCCATGATCGATTATCCAATCAGACGTCTCCTAACTTACCATAAATAACCAAAGTTTTCTTATCTCAATATCTTCGTCTTGAAGACCCCTCCCCCCCCAACCACCTCTACTTTCCCTCCTTTTTAGATGGGCGACACGGTGGCCCAGTGATTAGCACTGTTGCCTCACAGCAAGAATGCCGCTGGTTTAAGTCCCTACTAAATCAGTCGGCATTTCTGTGCGGAGTTTTCGCTTGTTCTCCCCGTGTTGGCATGTGTTTTCCCCGGGTTCCCCGGTTTCCTCCCACAGTCCAAATAACACGCACCCTAAGTAAATTGAACACTCAAAATTAATACCATAGTCAAGCTTAAAGCAAGCACTCCTCTCCTCAGTCATTCATTTCCACCATTCAGCTAGAATAAGCCGGGGGAGTTTATCGAGATCTACCTGAGCTCAAACTCCCCTCTCGCCCTGCAAACGGGAGGGAGCCCAGGGCTCGAGGATCTTACAAGCTCAGGGCTCTCTCCCGGGACAGCATGCCAAACAAGCTTTATTATCATTCATCAGCTAAGTGTGAACTCTTGAAATACATAATACATTTTGACTGTTTTTAATTGATAAAATTGGAGGCTACATTGTTGGATGCTTTTCTATGTTACAGGTACTAAAAAATATAGAACCCTATATAAGCTCACGCGTAGTCATCTATCTGCTTCATTTTAAAAACAATACATTTTTGTAATTAAGGCAAGACAATTGGTAAAGTATGTTGAATTAGCTTTTTGTGTGTGTGTTTTTGCAACTTTTCCTTCTGATTTTGCTGACTAAAAAGCTGAATTTCTATGACCTATCCAGCTTATTTTTAACGTTAGACCGGCGCAGTCATTGTAATTTAAATGTGTCGGTACTTATGTACTTGTGTCTCAGTCTCATTAACTTCCATTCATTTTTAGAAAAACAAAACATTTTGATGTTAAGTAAGCTGTAATTTAATTATTATATTGTATTAATATATTTGATTACCAGATGACAAGTGGAAAAGGAGTAAAGTGGCATGGAAAAAATAGACTACCCATAACAATTGGCGAATGTGAAAAAAAAAAGACATTTTGTTAATTTAAACCAACAAACAAAAGTCCATGAAGTATTCCATGACTTTAATTTATGAACTAATTCGAGGAATATCATCGACTTTTGTTTGTATATTTTATATATTTATACATTCATTAATTTATTTTCTTTTCAGCTTAGTCCCTTTTTTAATTAGGGGTCGCCACAGCAGAATGAACCACCAACTTATACAGCATATGTTTTATTGCCCTTCCATCTGCAACCCATCACTGGGAAACCCATAAACTCCCATTCACACACATACACTATAGACAATTTAGCTTACCCAATTCACCTATAGTGCATGTCTTTGGACTTGTGGGGGAAACCAGAGCACCCAGAGAAAACCCACGCGAACATGGGGAGAACATGCAAACTCTACACAGAAATGCCAACTGACCCAGCCGAGGCTCGAATCAGGGACCTTCTTGCTGTGAGGCGACAGCGCTACTCACTGCACCACCCTCATATATATATATATATATATATATATATAAAAAATTCTATGATATTCCAGAAATTCCATGGGAACCCGGCCATTTTTTTTAGATGTTACCTTTTCTTTTTTTCGTATTTAAAATTATGTAATTTTGTGAACTTTCATTCCAAAGAGTTGCAGCAAATCGCTTCAAATAATAAGGTTTCGCTACAAATAATCAGTGTATGTCAAAATAGAGAAAGTGGTTCGTGTGGCTTTGTGCTTTCAATTTATGCATAATAAAAAATAACATTACGCTTTGGTATTTAACCATGGCATTCGTATCTCAACCACATCTGTGGCCAAACCTCACAGTTTTTCCTCTCCAGATACATGTCCTTGTATTTCCTACCACAGTACAGTAATGTTCAATAAATGCCCATAATATTGCTGCCTAAAGACTAGTTTTGAGTTTTTGGGGTTATTTATGGTCCGCTGAAATAAATCTTATAAGTTGACATTCATTTTCCTTTGGCTTAGTCCCTTATTTATCAGGGGTTACCACAGTGGAATGAACCACCAACTTATACAGCATATGTTTTACGCAGCAGATGCCCTTCCAGCTGTAACCCATCACTGGGAAACACCCATACACACTCATTCACACACATACACTATGGCCAATTTCAAGAGTTCACACTTAGCTGATGATTGATTATAAGCAAGTTTGGCATGCTGTCCCGGGAGAGAGCCCTGAGCCCAAAGGTCCTTGAGCCCTGGGCTCCCTCCCGTTTGCAGGGCGAGAGGGGAGCTTTGAGCTCAGGTAGATCTCGAGAGCTCCCCCTTGTAAGAGTTGGTGACAGAAAATAGTTGCTACGAAGAGATATGCTTATGGATAAAGTTTGACTAGTGCTAAATTTAGATTGTTCAATTAACTTGTAGTGCATGTTTTTGGAACGTGGGAGGAAACCGGAGAACCCGGGGAAAACCCACGCAAGCACGGGAAGAACATGCTAACTTCACACAGAAACGACAGCCAGTCTGTTAAAGGACTTGAACCGGTGACGTTCTTGCTGTGAGGCCCCAGTGCTAGTCACTGGGCCACCGTGCCGCCCTATGAAAGGAAAAGAGGAGGAGTAGGGGTGGAAGGGGGGATTCTTCAAACGAAGATGACTGTAGTAAGAAACCCTGGCTCTTTATAGTGGGTTAGAAATCGTCTGATTGGTTGGTCATACATGGTTAATGCATGACCAGTTGTGTTCAATCATAATCCCGTGATCCTCTCGAAATTAGTTTATAAATAAACTTCACTTTGTTTACCCAATTCACCTATAGCGCATGTCTTTGGACTTGTGGGGGAAGCTGGAGCACCTGGATGAAAACCCATGCGAACATGGGGAGAACATGCAAACTCCATACAGAAATGCCAACTGGCCCAGCCAGGACTCGAAACAGCGACCTTCTTGCTGTGAGGTGACAAAAGTGTAACAAAAGATACTCCCAAAATTCAAACAAGGACTAATAAAACATAGGCAAACGGTACTTTTTTTTTCGTCCAGTGAGAGTGCTTGAGCTCAAGCGCATCAAATGATCTTGAAACATCTTGAAGGAATGGGGCATGTCAGATACTAGAAAGCATTTGATTGGTTGAGATTTGATGAGAAACTGAAGTATGAGGTGACGTGAAAAAAAAAACGATGATACATTTAGGCTGAAGTGACCAACTGCAAGCTTTAGATGATTATATCGGTTTTATATTTCCTAAATGCGAATTCAGTCATTGTTTTGGAGCACACTATCTTATAGACATCCTTTAAACTAACTGACTGATTCTAAACTCTAGAAAACTTTATTTTAATTTCACAGGACATTCAAATTAGTCCAATAGACTTAAAATTTGATTTTGACTTCTTTTTAAATACAGAGTGCGTTGAATATGGTAACAAGGTGTTTGGCTGCTGATCTGGAAGCTGACGGCATCTTGTGCGTGGCTCTTCACCCCGGTTGGGTGCGCACTGATATGGGTGGACCAATGGTGAGTCTACAGGATGTTTTTTTTTTTTTTCTTTTATTCCTAAAAATGACTTTGATTTTAACCCATTTACTTCCCATTTACAGGCTCCTTTGAGTCCAGAGGAGAGCATTTCGTCTGTGCTGTCCGTCATTGCTGGATTAAAAGAGGACCATCACGGTGGATACGTGGACTACACTGGGAAAAACTTACCCTGGTGATCTGCCCATACTGTGTTTTCAAGCTTGTCACGTTGACCAAGTGCCAGATGACCACTGAGAATGCAGAAAAAACAGCCTGTCTTATTAATTATTCATGTTTCCACCTGTGTGTGTCGCCTAAACCTGAGCCGTTTGTACTTTTGATTATAGAAAATAAATTTTGCTACTTGTCAGAAAAAAATCTGTTGTGGTTATTGCTTTTACTGGTCAACATTTAGTTATTTTTTTATTCATTTAGACTCACCGACCGCTTTATTAGGTACACCTGTCTACCAAATCAAATCAAATCACTTTTATTGTCACATCATCAGCAGCACGTGTGCTATGATGAGTGAAAAGCTTAGGTGCTGGCTCCAGACAGTGGAAAATACAGATAGTGCAAATACAACGACAGTGCAAAAAAAAAACAGACAGTGCAAATACAACAACAGTGCAAAATACAGACAGTGCAAAATACAGACAGTGCAAATACAACGACAATACCTGCTCAATAACACAAATTTCTAATCAGCCAATCACATGGCAGCAACTCAATGCATTTAGGCATGTAGACATGGTCAAGACGATCTGCGCAAGTTCAAACCCGTCATCAGAATGGGGATTTAAGTGACTTTGAACGTGGTATGGTTGTTGGTGCCAGATGAGCTGGTCAGAGTATTTAAGGACAAAATTGGACAAAAGAAGATTGGAAAAACGTTGCCTGGTCTGATAAGTCTCGAGTTCAGCTATGACATTCGGATGGTAGGGTCAGAATTTGGCATCAGCAATATGAAAGCATGGATCCATCCTGCCTTGTATTAATGGTTTAGGCTGGTGGTGGTGGTGTAATGGTATGGGGGATATTTTCATGGCACACATTGGGCTCATTAGTACCAATAGCATTGTGTCTATGCCACAGCCTACCTGAGTATTGTTGCTGACCATTTCCATCCCTTTATGACCACAGTGTACCCATCTTCTGATGGCTACTTCCAGCAGGATAACACACCATGTCAAAGAGCGAATCATTTCTGCCTGGTTTCTTGATATGACAATGAGTTCACTGTACTCAAATGGCCTCCACAGTCACCAGAACTCAATCCAATAGAGCACCTTTGGCATGTGAAATGGGAGATTCGCATCATAGATGTGCCGCAGACAAATCTGCAGCAACTGCGTGATGCTATCATGTTAATATGGACCAAAATCTCTGAGGAATATTTCCTGTAGCTTGTTGAATCTATTCCATGAAGGATTAAGGCAGTCTGAAGGCAAAAGGGGGTCCTACTCGGTATTAGTAAGGTGTACCTAATAAAGTGGCCAGTTAGTGTATACTGAAATTTAACACAACCACACATATTATTAGGGGCCAAGCTGCGAAGGCACCTATTGTTTTTGTTCTGGTTCCTTTTCTTATTATTATTCTTCCGCCGTGATTTGAATGGCAGCCCATATAACCGTTTGCAGGAAAGTTATGAAATTTGGCACATGGATAGAGGACATTGGATTCATCAAATGGACCAAATTTGGACCCTGTAAGCCATACTTTCTAGCACCACCACTTGTCCAAAGTTGCAATTTTGAAATGGTTATAACTTTTGATCCGTAGGTGGCAAATATAAATTTCTTTTTTTCCTTGATTCATTGGTTTATGCCAATGCAAATTGACACAAAATGTTAAATCGTAAGGTTTAGTTTTTTTTCTAAAATTATAAGTTTGTAAAACATACTTTTTCGAACTCGTCCTAGACGGTTATGTCAGTTGTCACCAAATATGAAGCAGGTCATCTTCAGACCATGCTGACAAAAAGTTATCAAAAGAAAGTTGATTAGTGAAACGGTTGTGAAATTGTACGTAAATAAATTATTCGTAATTGTCGTAAAGTTGATAATTAGGCCATATCTCGCCAACGCTTTGGGTTATTCTCACCAAACTTGCTGTGTGTTATGACCACTATGGTCTGAGATGGCCTGCACAGTTTTGGCACAGCACCACCTAGTGATCAAAAAATGCTATTTTTGCAAATATCTAGTGAGCCCTTGGGCTAAAATTCACAAAATTGGTCTCGTTGCATTCAGAGGGACATTCTGAGTCGATTGATATCCAATTTTCCCATATTCATCATTTTGGGTGTCAACCATTTTGAGTTTTAGCCAAAAATTCCATATTTTATCAATACATTAAGGTATTGCCACCAAAATTGGTATGCATGTTCAACTCCATGCCCAGAAAGTGCTCAAATTTCGGACCAGCGCCACCTTGTGGTTAAATGTTGTAAAGAAATTCCGAAAAATGCTAATAACTTCTGCGTTAACCTTATTGTCACGTGATCTTAATAGATTCCTTGGAAGGCATTGATACCAAATTTTCCAACTGAATGACCAACTTCCTGTCTGCCATTATTATGCAAATGGAAACGCTACTTTTTCTAACTCCTCCTACACCGTTGGTCAGATTTTCACCAAATTTGACTTGGATCATCTTCAGACCATGCTGACAAAGTTAGCAAATTCGTGTCGATTGGCTTAGTAGATTTTGTGCATTACACGGACAAATGTGCTGACATAATGCCAAACAACATGTGACGCTGTATTTCTGCGATGCTTAAAGATATTGACACCAAATTTTAGGTGTGTCATTGCCACATCACAATAAACAAACCATAAAAATTTGGTGACAGCGCCACCTATGGGTCAAGAGTTATAAACCATTCATTATTTATTAATAACGAAACTTATATATTTGGTAATAACTTTTGACTGCATATTCTGAATTTGACGAAATTTAGCTCATATTATTCCTTAGGTGATGCTTAAAACATAGTTACCCCACATGCCATAATTGCCAAAATCTTGAATTTGTTCAAAAACGCAGTTTTTTTTAACTCCTCCTAGGCCATTGGTCCAATTTTCACCAAATTTGACTCACGTGATATTCAGACCTTGCTGGCAAAAAGTTATCAATTTTGTGTTGATAGGCAATACGGTTGTTGTTTACTGCACCGACAAATGAGCTGGTACAATGCCAAACTGAATCTGAGGCTGTAACAGTGCAACGCTTATACATATTGACACAAAACTTAACGGGTGTCATTGTCACCTCACACTGACCATGTGACATAAATTTGGTAACAGTACCACCTACTGGTCAAAAGTTGTAAACCAGTAAACTATTCAAATTCTTATGTTTTTGCTTACATTTCCAGTTAAACGGACTTCAAATGTATTCAGAACTCATTGTTTCACTTAATCTGGTGCTCTATAGAGCTTGCTGCTCATGGCCTCTGGACTGCTTTTCATGGTGCCTTTGCATAGCTTGACCCCGCAATTGCTGCTTGCAGCTATATTTATTATTATTATTCTATAATACAGAATTAAAAAATACAGACTGTCTTAGTTTACTTACTTTCCCACCATCCACTACATGCTTTAAAATCTTTTCTGCTCACCAAGGCTGCATCTATTTGAGGCATACAGTAGAAAATACAGTAAAATTTTATTACGATAATTTCTTGTTGAATGTAGTTTCAAATGTAATTTATTCCTGTGTTTTTAAAGCTGAATTTTCAGCTTCATTACTCTAGTATTTGGTGTCACGTAATCCTTTAGAAATCATTATGATTTGCTGTTCAATTATGATCAATTATTCCAACTCAATTCTGATTCATGTAATCATCAATGTTGAAAACATTTTTTGATGTGGCGCAGTGGGTAGCGCTGTTGCCTCTCAGCAAGAAAGTTGCTGGTTCAAGCCTTGGCTGGATCAAGTGGTATTTCTGTGTCGAGTTTGCATGTTCTCTCTGTGTTGGCGTTGGTTTCCTCCACAAGTCCAAAGACATGCACTACAGGTGAATTGGGTAAGCTAAATTGTCTGTAGTGTATGTGTGTGAATGTGTGTATGGGTGTTTCTCAGTACTGGGTTGCAGCTGGAAGGGCATCGCTGCGTAAAACATATGCTGGATAAGTTGGCGGTTCATTCCGCTGTGGCGACAACAAATTAATAAAGGGAGTAAGCCGAAAAGAAAATTAATGAATGAATAATATTTCACCGTTTTATCATTTTATAGTATTTTTGATCAAATAAATGCAGACTTTTTTTTTCTCCAAAATCTCAAACAATTTGACTGATGATAAAAGACATTAAAAACTAAAAGATCAGACAGACGATAAGCTGAGTGTAATGCCATTTATGAGTTTTATTTTTGAATCCATCTCCACATCAGCCGTCGAGTGATTGTGAATACGTGGCCATATTGAAGGTTTAGCGTGTTATGAGTGTGAATAAACAGCCTCTAAGAGAAAGGACAAGTTCAGCGGGACACAGTGGAGGAGGTCAGGGTGTGTGAGCGCTCACTTCGGTCAAAATTAGGGTTGACTAATCTCTTCTGATGTGAGAGAGGACGGCAGGCTGTCCAGAGCCCCAATTTCTGCAGGATGAAGAAAAAAGTACAAACGGAGACAATGAAAATAATTCACTTCCTCAGAGTCAAGATGCAGTTGAAATCAAAATGATTCACTCTCTTGTGATTTTTTTTTTTTCTTTTACAAATATTTCCCAAATGATTTTTGACAGAGCAAAGACTTTTTCACAGTATTTCCTATAATATATTTTCTTCTGGAGAAAGCCTTATTTGTTTTATTTGGGCTAGAATAAAAGCATCAGGAGGGCTAATAGTTCTGACTTCAACTGTATATTAGGTGAACAGAAGATTTTTCTACTTTTTAGAACTAAAGAGGTTTTTGATTTTATGATGAGGTCTGTTTATTAGTACTGTAGTAAATTTGATAATTTCTAGTAAAAGTCAAAGTAGATTTTTTTTTTAAATATGAGATAAGAGTGGAAACTATATTTAATATTTATTTAACTGAATATATTCAAAGAAATGTATTAGGCACGCAGCAGACAAATTTTATAAATGTTTGTTTTAGAATATATTATAAAAATCATGCATTGTGTACCGGGTCAGAAAGAGTTTTTTGTCTTTTACAAAACCCAATATAAATATTATTACAATTTAAAATAATTTCAATGTAATTTATTTAATAAATTATTAAGAAATATTTTTAATTATATTAATAATTATAAAGAAATATTTTCTAATTATATTAATATAAATTATTTAGAAATATGTTTTATTATCAATGTTGAAAATATATTTAAAATTTTTTTTATTAATATTGAATTATTTTAATATTTGGTTGCTTTTACATTTTTGTGATAAACTTTATATGAAACAACTTTTTTTAAATACAAAATATATTTGAAATGTCTTCTGTTACTTATTTCTTTATTTTAATATACTATAATACATATATTAAATAAACTATATACTATAATTATAAATTAAATTAATAAAAAATATTTTAAAGTTATATATATAAGTAAATTCATTAAAAAATATTTATAATATAATATATAGACACACACACACATATACTGCTTGTTCAAACTACTTATTGAAGATGAGCTGAAACAACACTATAATTAAGGTTTACGAATACATTGTGTGGAACCTAGCATTTTTACAGCGTACTTCAATTTATCGAGGTATATATATATATATATATATACACATTTAGAAATAAAGGTACGCGAGTTGTCACTGGGGTGGTACATGTATACTGTTTAGCATAATTAAGTACACCCCATTTTAAAAATGAATATTTTTAACCATTTCTCAGTGAATATATTCACTGAGAATTTATATGGCATTGTATTTTGGTGCATTTAAACAAAACAGATTTATTAAACAGATATATTTATTCAAATAATATTTTAGTTACCAAACATATTTAGAAATTGAAAGATTATACAATTAAATTCAAGCAAAAAAGTAAAAAAAAGCTAAATTTTTATCAATTTTAGATTTTTCCTTTTTTTTAAATTTGTATTTAATATTTTTCTCTAACATATAAATTTGGCTGTACTAGTTTTTGGACCATTATTGTAAGTTATTTTGTTACATAAGCTCCAGATTTGACTTCAGTACTGACTAATCTAATGTATATGCACAAAAATAATATTGTATAGCTTCCTATTAAAAATATGAATTTAAAATATAGATATGTGAGAGGTGTTCTTGTATATGCTGAGCATATATATATATATATATATATATAGTTTTTTTATTATTAATTAATTTATTTTTTTTCACTTACCTTTTAATTTGAGATAAGAAAGAAAGTCAATGATGGTATGGACAACATCCTCATCTGCTATCCTCAGAGCTCCTTAAAAAAAACAACAAACAAATCATTATCATTTATTCTTTTCATTACAACATCTGTGCATCTGTACATTAACAATTAATAAATATTTCAATCCACTCCCAGCCTTCACAAAGCCTAAAACAGCATTAGTAACAATGTCAGCAATGAGCCCTGCTGGCGCCACATGTTTCTTACCTGTCTTGAAATCCTCATCTAAAGGCATTTCTCTCTTTCCTGCCAGTCCGTGTTTGTCGCTGAGGCTCCTGTGACTATCAATGGCATCTGATCATAAAAGCACAACCACACACACACACACAATCACAATGATCATTTAAAGAGGCACTCCAATATTCACCATGCAGCAGACCCTGCTGCCGCACCGCTTATATTCATATTCATGTAGACCTGCCCGTGGCACACATATGGTGCTAATGCCACATTATCCCAAGAATGTCTGGTTTTGTTTTATTGTTTTGTTTGTTTGTTGTTGTTTTTGTTTGGGACAGATTGAGTAGAGCAACCTGCAGGACTTGAGTCATGGAATTGCTTTTTTTTGTTGCAATGCGAAGCACACACACATTTACAGGCTTGTGAATAAGAAGTGCACATACTTGTATCAAATGCATAATTTTAGTGTACACTCAAAAAAAATGTTTGCTGTTTGTTGGCATTAAAAAATTAGGAAACAACACAGTTCTGAGTGTTTCTTGTAACAACTTAATCGTTTTATGTTTAATCCACTTAAATTTGTAAAAACAATTAAGTTAACTTAATCAGTTTAAGTTGGGACAATATGAAGGAATTGTGTGGAACGACGTTCGCTGCTTGTTCAAACTACTTTTTGAAGATAAGCTGAAACAACATTATAATTGAGTTTTTTGTGACAACTTAATTGTTTTGTTCAATCCACTTAAAGTTGTAAAAACGAATAAGTTAACTTAATTCCTTCATGTTGTGCCAACACAAATAGATTGTGTGGAACCCAGCATTTTTTTACAGTTTACTTCAATTTGTCGAGGTATATATATATATATATTTCAATTTTAGAAGTTTTAGAAATCTACAAATTTACATTTTTGTACTTTTGTAAATTTCAAGGTTGATTCAATGTTACTCGCAGCTTCTTTGTGAAATTTTGCTGTTTCTGAGTTAAAATTGTTAATATAAATATTAATCGTCATATGTTAATAGTCTTGTCATGCTATATGTTTTTACTGTATATTATTTAAAAATTGTACAATTTAATTTAATTTTAAGATAATAAACAAAGCAAATTATTGGCATGATTGTTAGATTTTAGAAGAAAATGCTGTTAATATTTCTTGTTTAAAAATTTCACATTTATTTAATTCAGTCAATTGACAATATTATGATTAATTATGAAAACAATTGGGTCCTAACCAACTGCATTTACCATAAATTAAATTATAATAATTTTTCAATAAAATAATATCAAATGATAATTAAAATAATAAATAATTATTCAAATAAATAATCGATAAAATAATAGCATGAAGTTAAGTGTTTAAACATTCGGTTCACATTTTATTAAAAAAAATGTTGGATTATTTGTTTTGCTAGTTTTAGATTTCACTTTTATTTTAAACAATTGTTTTAAATTGATAAATGAAAATAGTTTATATGCTCTTTAATTAACAATTAATAAAACATTAACATGCCATTGAGTGCGTAAAAACATAAATTCAGTTCGCAATTCACTTTGAAAAAAGTGACTTTCGTATTGTTTTGCTAGTTTTCAATTTCACTTTTATTATTATTTTTATTTAATTCTAGCAATTGCTACGCGAAAATTGTTTCTACACCACTTTTTTTTTTTTACCAAATTATGTTTATTTAAAGTAATATATTTTATTAAAGTATTCTGAAGTGTGCTTCTTTTTCACAAGTGCATCCGATGCAAAAACAAACAAAGAAACATAAGCAAAAGCTCACAGCAAGTGAACAAGCAGAGAGTAAAGCCAAATAGTTCAAGTCTAGTCTAATTACTAGTTAAAGTCTATCTTAGTGCAAGTAAAACAACAGAAAATGGCATATTCTGAAAGACTAATTACTAATTAATCAAACTAAAGATTACAGAATAAGCCCGTGTTTAGAAAGTCCATGCATTTGCACACAGAATATGCATCTAAATTATGCTTTAAGTTAAAGCTCGATGCATCGATCTTTCCGGTGTTCTTTGCGAAAAGATCTGATTCATTCTGAATTGAAAGCTCCGCCGACAAAAAAGCACAAAGCGCAAAATGTCACAGAGCAATTCCTGGTCTGACTTCAACAACCTGCAGGAGCTTTCTTACATTGACCAAGCAGATCTTCTCGCCCCCTTGCACTGGGAGTATCCTTAATCTGTATAAGGTGATCAATACGACCTGAAACACAGGGAGCTTATATGTAACTGACCTACACAGGTGTACCTTCATGAGCTCAGCATCACTGACCCCAAAACAGTTCATCAACAGGCCTGCTCAGACAGCATGTGCAAACTACTAATATTTTTGGATATGGTTTAACCCTTATAATGCATTCAGTCAATTTTGACCTATAAGAGACGCATAAATAGTTCAAAGATGAAATTTGTGGTTGCTATGGAAGTGGTTTTGACCCTCCAAAGTTACATTTCTTACAATATTTTTTTAAAGAGAGTATTTAAAAAGAAAAAAAAGTTATACATTACATTTTCAGGTCATTTTTGACCCAGGAATGGTTGGAAGAACCTAAGTTGAAGAGATTCAAGATTACACTTTGTGAATTTTTCTATGAAGCTAAATTACTTTAGTTTTTTTGCTTTTTCTGTGTAAATCAACCAATTTTGGGACAAAATTTTGTTATTTTGAAACGATCCTTTAGCAAATTTCCTTTATCTATATTTATTTATTTAATAATTCATCTATCTATATTGTTAGATATATATAATGGCTAATGTTGTAAGCAATCATGATTTAGCAATTTAATTAGATTCCTTTCATATAAAAGGCAGAATAATATTGGTAATTCTCAGATTATATGTTGTAATAAATTTCATAAAATTATACAATAAATAATTTCTTTGTGAATATTCAAAAATATTCTTACATTTTGCATTAGAATTTCTCAACTTGTTGAGAATTGATAGAAATTATGTAAATAATAACAAGGTAATAACAAAGATGGTAACATTAATGAGATCAGATTAAATGTAGTTTAGTAGTTCTAGTTAATAAAATAAATCTTGGGGTTGAAAAATAATACTGATTTTGTATGCATTATAAGGGTTAAAATGTAGACCTGAAAGCTCACAGCAAAACTAAAAGAATGGAAAGATCAAACCGCAGCATGATTTGTTAATAAACAGCTCTTGGGAAAGACAGAGAGAGGGATTATAGGAGAAGACAGGCAGATGGACAAAGAGAACTCACGAGGACCGAGGAGATAACCAGCACTGTTTAGGGTCCATCCTCTCTTCTCTTTTGCCTGTTTTACACAAAATGTAATCACATATAAAATATACATAAACAAATACAAAAAACACATACAGCTTAATCTTTATATAAATATATATATATATATAT
>CAIGQZ010035066.1:210312-232128 GCA_903798205.1 Danio tinwini | reverse complement strand
ATAATATAATATAATATAATATAATATAATATAATATAATATAATATGTAACATTTGTTAACATTGTCATTCAAAAATTGTTTCACTTTGTTTAAATTTACTGTATTATTGATATCTCTGTCTCTCTCTCACACACAAACATATAAATTAAATCCCAAAACTGTGATTAATTTAACAAAACATGTTAAAACAACAGGACAAAAAAGTAGTACACACCAATGATTATGTTAGGGGAAAACATCGTCAAATTTTAATAAAGAGAAAAATTAAGAGAGAAAGGAAAAACATTACATTTATTACATAATTATTCAAATATTACACTTAGTTTAAATTTTTTTTAATTTTGTTGTTTATTTTTTGCAACATCTCACATTATTTAAATGCATTATTGTTCTATTCCTAAGATGTTTAAAGGTGACCATAATTTTTTAAATGAATGTAACTTAAATAAAACTGATTTGTTTAAATACACCAAAATATATTGTTAAAGGGGTTGTGCTCATTTATGCTGTGCCAGGGGCGTTGCTAGACAAAGCTCTACTGGGGCATGGCCCCCCCACAAATCCCCCCACCCCCCATATATTTATTTATATATATATATTGATATATATATATGTGTGTGTGTGTGTGTGTGTGTGTGTGTGTGTGTGTGTGTGTGTGTGGTTGTTAATAAATAATATAATAAGTAATAATATAAACATTTTATATATATTATATTTAATTTTATACTTTATATTATACAATTATTATTTTGAATAAATAACAGAAATTAACCCTAAATGAAACTAACACAACTATAACTGTAACTGTAAAGAAATCTTTAACATGAATATTAAATTTCATTAAAATGAAATTCTATAGAATACAAAAATACTTTAAAGTTTCATTAATGTTATTTTATTTACTGACACAAACTAACAATTAACAATTCTTATACATTATTAATTAATTATAGATCAACATGTACTAATGATCAAAATTATGCTTGTTAACCTAGTTAATGCACCATGAACTTAACTTTATTTGTATTAACGTTTACTAACATGAACAAATACTGTATTAAATGTATCGTTCATTGTTCGTTCATGTTAGTAAATGCATTAACTAACATTAACTAATACGAATCTTATTATTGTAAAGTGTTACCGAATTATCTGTTGTCTTAGACTTGACACATGGCATAGAATAAGATCTTACCTCTCTAAATCATCATCTCTCTTTTTTGCTTCGTATAAAAAAAATGTATCAGGAGACACACTTAGTATAAATAGGAAAACTATCAAATTATAGAAACTTTAGTTTTGTCGATTTGCAAAACTCACTGTGTGCCGACAAACTCTGCATAAAAGGCTGTTACGCATTTTCGGCACGCATGCTCAAAACCGGGACACGGAGCGGGAACAGGTCAAGCAGGTGCGTTAGGCGCGTGGGTATGGTTTTCTGCGCACCTGCTGTTTGCTTTTTGATTAAACTACATTGCTTTCATCAGCGTTGGCTCGGTTGCATATATGGAATAATGTCTTTATTCTGGGATTATAACTATTAATAAACACACTTGCATATAAAGTAAATTGCATCTCAAAGCATTTACTGGGGTACTAGAGATTTTTACTGGGGCACATGCCCCAGTAAATGGGGTTTAGCGACGCCCCTGTGCTGTGCACTATATATATATATGAGCAATATCACAGGCGTGCATTAGTGTCCCACCAAGTCATATCGCACTGCTACGAGAGTGATATTACGTTTATACAACGATTCGATGACATATTCGTGTATATATAAAAAAAATCTAACATGAAGAGTGTAAAAATCATTTTGTATGAGGAACTATTTTCTTCCACTATTAATTTACATCTGCAGCTGACATCAGAACAGCAGAAACCATTGCTAATTCACCAACGTCACTTTAGAGCTAGTATTTGAATGATTCTCTAGCGTAATGTCTAAAGTGATGACAAAACAGGTGATTTTGCTCACATGTTAAGATTATAAGGCTGAACGGCATGAAAGGCCATCAGTCTAGAGACATTTCCCAGTATTTCCCAAAGCAAAGCAAACACTACCAGATTACCGTTGTGTTTGTCATAAAGAAAAATGCTAAACACATGTGGGCATTTCTTCTTTCTTTCTCTTTACTGAACTAGTCTGCAGTAACGAAAACAGGAGACTCATTAGAAACAAACAGATAGCCAACCAAAAAGTAACTCAGGGTTATACACAAAGTGGCCAACACAAAATATATACATTCCTGATATGCGAGTCCCATCTCACACTCAACACACTACAATATGGTATGAATACAGAACTACAACGTACAAAAGAGAGAGATTGGCTTAGAAAGTTTTATAATGATTTGAGCAGCTGTAATTTAAAATTATGCTGGGTTTTTCTCCTCTAAGAGCTTATTATGCAGTCTGTGTCGTTATCTTGTGGATGGACAACGTCAACCGTCTTTGCTCTACTCAGTATGATAGATTGATGGCAGCCGATGTGCTGAATCTCCAAAATTATAAATATTTAAAATAGGCACTATCTTTGTAAATATCCTGCATAGTTGCAATCTAAACAACTACATTCTTGCCTGAAAAAGCCTCAATAGTACATTATGTTGTCTGAGTCAGTTCGACAGCTGCAATATTTGTCAAACTGTAGTGAGTTTATTGATCTGCTGTCACTCTCTGTGGGTGGAGTAATACACAAGGGTGAGGAGGCTGTACGAGTGTTGTTATTACGGTAATATTGCACGGCTATCAGCCAATCAGATTCGAACCAGACAGAACTGTTGTATAAATAAAGTACATTTAATATATAAATATATATAATTTCTTGCTCTGGCCATCATTTGTTCTCATTTGGAAGTTGCTGTAATAACATTTCTCTGATTTTCCGGATTTATTAGGTATGGGCATTTGCTTTGTTCTAACAAATGTTTTCATTTGCTGTGATCAAAAATCAAGTTATTTTTTTAGAAAAACTGAAATTCAAGTTGTATATAACTGAATAGGAAGTAGGGTTGCACGGTTTACCGGTACTATGGTAGTATCGGGATACTATAGCTCCAAAATACTAGCGGTGCTACTTGTAGTTTATCGTAATATCGTCATTAATGGTTTATATGCAATAGATAAGGTTGCATGTGGAAAAGTCACTAAAAATGGTCACACGTTTGTGCAACAATAGACCATTTTATTTCAATAGTCTGTGGAACCCTTTAAGGTTGCAAAACTGTGTCGAATTTGCGCCTTTTATGGTAACCTATTGCAGGTTTTCTGATACTTCAGTTCGAACGCACATCTGAATCGATTCATTTCTGTTCCTGTTAATATGATTTAGTAGCTACAACAACCGTGACAATGTCTTTAAAATAACAACTCACAAAGTGAATTTAGAATGACTTTGGGTTGTTACCTGATAAGACTGAAAAAAAAATTGATAAAAAAACCCCAAATAGCCACATGAAATATTGAAATTTTAACCACTTCATATAGCCTAATTTTGTTGGGAAAATGCTCTTTTTGTAATGAATTTCGTTTGGTATAATTTGTATCTTTATTTTATCCACAAAATAAACAAAAAGAATGAATAAATTTTAGGTGAAGTGAGGTGAAATTAATACTTTTTGGCCTTAAGGGAGTTATGAATTACATTCAAGTAGGCCTACTATAACATAAAAAATTGTATTTCTGACAATTTTCTTTATAATTTTGGTTCTGAATTACAATATCGAAACACTACTTAGTATTGTGATACTTCAGCTGGTATAGTATCATAAGACTAATTAATGGTATCGCACAACCCTAATAGAAGCAGCCAAAAATATGCCACCTTTTCAGTTATTTTATGCTCAAAATAATATAAAATATTTAAAAATTGGATATAACCATCAGTAGGAAAAAAAGAAAAAAAAACTAAATGTATATTTTACTCAAATGCATAACTATTAATTGTACATCCAAAGAAATTGAGAATTGTCTAGTAGTCTTTAACTAGTTTTCATGGCTCTATATATATCCATTAACAAACAGACGTTTTGTTCTTTTTTCGCTACTTATAACCTCATCTAGCAGAGGTGAAGAGGTTAATGCCGTTGGTAATTGCAAAAACCTTTGCACCTTCTCCAGTCACGTATTCCAAGACCACCCTTTGTTTTCATGGATCCATGCTTATTGACATTTTACCAAATTAAAAAAATCAGAAGATAATAAACACTTTTCAAACCACATTTTTTTCATGCTTTATTGAGTTCTGAATGCAAACTGCTCATATGTTCATACGGGTGGATTGTACCTTTTAACGCAGCACAGTTTTACAAAGTCACTCAAGCAATACTGGTTGGTGACCATGAAAAAAACAATTACTCCAAAAATGAAGAACAAGATGAGAAGAATCCCGATGGCTCTTCTCAAAAGGCTTTGCTGATGGAAAGCACTCTCAGATTGCTTATTGTCAGTTTCTGTGTGTTTCATTGGAGTCTGCGTGACGGTGTCATTCATCTGCTTCTTAGTTCCCCCAGAGCCGTGTTGTTGAGTGTTTTCTTCCTGATGATGTCTCTCACAGATTGGATGGACGATGGAAGCTGTTGGTGACGAAGTCCTTGAAGAGATGGAGCAGAGTGCAAACTATTCATTGTCTTTCTTTGAATCAAATCAAGTAATACAAGTGTGTATGTCATTTACAGGCAGTTCAGCTTTACAGTATGTTTCTAGAAGGAAAAGAAGCTTACCTGTAGTCATCCGTAAGATTTACATCTGGTTTTGGCGTCCCATGCATACTAATGAGTAATCTGAAAACAGCTCGAGAATGGCAGTGAGCGGATTTCTCTGACTTTACCACATTCATGGTAGTAGATGTTTCAAAGACCTATGATACAAACATTTCAATATCATTCAATTTCTTGCTCAGTTTCATAGGGGTTCAGGTAGTCTTATATTTAATAAAGACAACATATCCCTAACTTCTCGGTAGCTTAGTCTTTTCGAATACAAATATCTAAACCAAGATAAATAAGATGCAAAATAAGGATATGAAGTCTTGTTTCTGAGAAGCAGAACAAAATTATGTTTAGGGTTAAAACAAGAAGAAATAAACAATAATAACTTTATACTGTATAGGCCTATCCTCCCTTGAACAGATGTTGAAAATTACCAAGTCTGCTATGAAAATGCAAATGGTTTTCCAGTGTAATTGTGTTGTCCATGCCAAATAAATAAATGAAATAACATTTTAAAACTAGTTTTGCCTTACTTTCTGAAATCATTGGCAGATATTTGTTGTTTTCCCACCACAAACATACTTAATTATAATCAATTTTACAGTAAACAAAACAGTTTGCTTTTTAAATGTATGTTAATTTGTGTGTATCTCGATAAATACACTGGATTTTAAACCTTAGGTGTTAATAAGTGAAATAAAAAGTATTGGAGATTTGGTTGTTTTACAACATTAAAATGTTGCTAATACAACTCTCTGAACTTATTACTGATGTTGTTTCTTTTACCTTCATTTTATTCTTTAAACGTCCTTAAACTCTTTAGCCTTAAAGAGGTCAAAGAGTCTTGAGTTTTTCTTAATAAACTTGGTTTGGGTAACTTTGGGATTTTAAAATTGTGTTTACATGCTAAACGATTAATCTGAACATTTTCGACATGCGCCACTTTGTGATTCTTCAGTTTAAATAACGTTAGCGTAAATCAGAAAATGTTAGCTTATAAAAATATTTGTGATTTTTGAGATATGTAAACATAATAAACTGGTGCATAACTAAAACGTTTCTCAGGATTAATCAACATACAGCCCAGGCCTGTAGCCAGCCTGGTGAAAGGGGTGGGGGGTTTTTTCTCAAAAACTGGAACTTTTTTGCAGTTATTCGCCTCATTTTCTATATAATTATGAGACTTAAATACTGCATTTTAGTGACATTTTAAGCACAATTTTTAGCTGGATTAGCTTGGTCAGGTGGTCATAATAACCACACTTTTTGATGTACCAAAAATATTTCCTAAAGTTTTAGAATAAAAAATACACAAATGTATTATATCATATATCATTAGAAAAAAATAGGAAGTTTTATATTAAAAACTGTGGCTCATTGTCATTTATTAGGCAAATAACGTTACAAACTGGCCAGCACATTCAACTTTCCTCAGTCACAATTTGGCCATTTGAATAAAAAAAGAATGAAAATATAATAATAATGTAGAGCTTCACGATTTTTCTAGCCTCTCTTGTAAATTAAAGTACATTTAAAAATTCATGGATAACAACAATAGCCAAAATAGTATTCAAATTAATTTTAACATAAGTTTTTGGTGCTTCGTGGTCATTTTTTGTTTCAAGAATAAGGTCCAATATTTTGAATAAAAGTCACTTGTAAAATGTTTTCTCTATTTAAACGCAATACAGTAGCGAAAGTTAGATTGTAAAATAAAAATATTTGTTAGCATTGGCCAAAACTGATAAGCTGAAGTCCCGCCGAAGCGACAACCAACAGAGGATTCTACTTGGTCTTAAAGCCTTTTTCGATGGGTTACTTATTTTCACAATTTATGATGGCAACGCAGTCAAAATAGCACAAATGAGCTCATGTATGGCACAAATTCTGGACCTTTGTCAGTGGGGGGATGGTCTGTCGAACCACCTGAACACCACTGGCTACAGGCTTGCAGTCCAAAATGAAAGCGAGTTACCCGAGCTAACGAATATGGTTTTAATATTCACCAAACAGTAACTAAAACAAGCATCTAACCTCTTTGTTCAGTTCCGACTGCGGTTGCATTTCTGTTCTCCGTGTTACTGCTAATGGACAAACACGAATCACCAGTTTCACAACAGAAGTTGAAATGACTACTGTCGCTATGGTTACAACGCGACGTTCGCCGTCAACACACATTCTCCGTAAATAAACATAAACAAAAACGCGACTTTTGAGGTGACTAAAATGTCGTTTGATAATTGTCTTGACAGGCACTCTCAAGCAAAACTTAAAGGCTTTTTTTTTAGTTAAATAAGTTTGTTCTAATATGCTTATGGAATACTTGCTTGTCACAGTATGCCTGGCGGGTACTGAAAAGTGAAGCAAAACCAGATCGCTGATGACTGGCTATGGATATGGTTTCTGTCACTCAGGTATGTTATGTCTGTTTTTCTAAAAATATTGATTTTAGTTTACGAGGTACTAAACAACCCGCCATGTTGCCACTTGGATTTGTTCGTGCTTGGGTGGGATTTAGGCATCTCTTCTTTTACACACGAAGAAATCTAAAAATAAATCGCTCTGAGAATGTTAGGTTTTAGTTCCTAAAACTTTCTTTTTAGGTTTATTTTGGGAACGTTTTCATAGCAGAAATACGAACCTTTTCATCGCTCAATTACAATGTTATTAGTGTTTGGCTTGCAGAAAATTATGAGAATAATGTAGTATAAACTCATTGAAGTATGGTTCTTGTTTACTTTTTAAACTAGTCAATGGGATATTCTACCAGAACCCTACATTATCTGTCCCTGAAATGAAAGCATAAATAGAGTGAATGAAAAAGTATTTCATTCCAGAAAGTTCTAAAATGGACTGATGGTTGTTTTCTGTGAGTTGTTCTGTAAAGGAATATGTCGTTAATTTGGTTCTCAGATTATTGTTCGTTTTTAAAAACACTATACAAATTTACAAACCCTGTCATTGTCCTGGTCCTCATCCCAATTTAACCTACAGCTTTAATAGTTTTGTAATACTAAACACTGCTATTTAGAGTAAAAAAAACCTCAAAATAGCAAGTTTAAGTTGTTATCATTCACATCAATTAAATTCTACACATAAATACAAATGTATAATACAAATAAATTTATGATTGTCCCCATGTTTCTGTCAGTCCTGTCACATTTGCAATAAATTTAACATAAAATGTGTGCAATACACCTTTAAGGCTGTGACATAATTTGATGGAGGAGAATCTGACAGCGATCAAGGATGCGTTCTATCATTGAATTGTATGATTTTATGCTTGTTTTTGTATGATTTTTTGAGGACAACAAGCTTAAAGGTCAGGCCCTGTCACATTTTTATAAGTGAAAATAGATAGAATGTCACCTATATACATATCATTTGTAATATCTTTAGACATTACTTTGAAATTATCTTATATTTCCTACATGTATCCACTATTTTCTAAGTCTTCTAACTTATTAAATACTGTATTTATCAATTTAATTTAAATAATTTAATTGCAAACTAAAGTTTATTTGATAATAAAATAACTTAAATAAATATTAATGAAATAATTTGTACTTTTTAAAATTGAAACTAAAAATACATATAATAAATTTTTAAATAAATGAACAATAAATACATTTTAATGGCATACATCCTGATTTAAATGAACATTTCCAAGTAGGCCTGCAAAGGGAGTTATTACTATAAACAAAAAAGCTTTAGTGCTTAGCTCCTCAAGCTTCTTGTAGCATGAATGGTGTATTAATTTCCGACTCATTTTCCCATTTGTTCTCCAAGAACTGAGAATGTTGACTTTTAATGGGTGCATTAAATAAGTGTGTTAGCATTTCACGGAAATTAATTACAGCCACGCGTCTCTTTGTCCCTCAGATCTATTATGAGATCACATCAAAGAAAACTAGGATTGGACTCATTATGACGCATGACGACCTGATAACCACAACTGACTCATACTTATTATACTTATGTATCCGATCTTGGGTGTACACTGTTTATTTTCTGAATCTCTGAGGCTTCCTGTAATCAACATTAGTGTTTAAGTCATGTTCAGCAGTTACAAATTCACTATTCTCGACACATATATTAGTTTATTTTATGTGTGTTTAGACGGGTCTCTAGGGAAACCAACATAGTGGGTACCATAAACGCTTTTTATTTTTGTAAAATAAGTTTATTTTAGAGTCTATTAACTTCCTCTTTTTGCATCATTTAACATTATTGTCACTTTTGATGGGTATCTTGATTCCAGCTGTCTGTTTCTCACCTCTGCTGAGCATATATGCTTGTCGTATTTCCGATGGAAACAAAGATACAAAGAGCAACTCTTGTTGTGTTTAGCTAGAGGGATGAAACTAGCACAAGGCAAGGTAATAGAGTCTAAAGTGCCAACAGAAAAGCCGTTTTGGACTGCATTAAACAAGTCAATAATTAGAGTCTTTTACATTTTTCATTTTATATTTAAACTGTCTATTTTTAACCCTCAAATGCAAGGCCTCTTGTTGTGTTAAGATTGTATTTTTTTTTAACAAAATCCAAAAACAAGTCTGAAGTCCAAAGGATGAGGTGTCATACTCAAAGCTGATATGGCCATTGGCCAAGCCAAGAAAATTGCTACTATTGTTAATTCAATTAATTTAATATCATCAACATTAATATAGTGATGTAGTTCTCCATATGATCGCAAAAAAACAAAAGAAAAATAAATAAATCCAAAAATGAACAAATATTGGTTTTGTAAAGTATACAGCCTAAAGAATTACATTTAAGATACATGCTCCATAATTATGTGCAGTACATTGATTTAAAAAAAAGTTATGAAAAGTTAATAATTATATTATACATGTTCCAAATATGCACAGAAAAATGTCACTCTTTAAATTTAAATAACAAAAGTGTATTAACATTTAATTAGATTCATGTAAGCCTAACGCCAAAACTAATGCAGGAATATTTAAGCGCATTAATGGTGTGTGTACTTAAAGGCGACATAACGTAATAATGTAGTCTCTCAAGTGTGTCTCATAAATATGTGTCTCATCTTTCAGCTCAAAATACCTAATTATAGTACTAACATATAATTTATTACAAACATATTCTAGATGCAACCCAGGCCCATTGGAAATATGTGCTCAGGGCTACATTTTTGAGAACTGAGAAATATGTATCAGGGGCTACGTTGTCTTGCAGTTTTTGTTTTCACAAATCCACTGGAGGGCACTGTGTACATGTTTAACAATCTCAAGTACGGTCTTGGGGGCATCAACTCAAAATTGTAAGTCAACTTGCTGCAGAGCTTTTTTGAGTTGACTCACCTGGCCTTTGAAGGGAATTAGCAATTTCTCTCAATCTTTTTTCTTTTTCAACCCGTTGTGATATTGCTCTGATGACACGTCAGACAGACACAGATGCTCCTGCCAAATTTCCACTAGGTGTCCTCCATTTCTTGGGTCCAAATAGACAGAAGAAAAGCCCTTTTAACTTCTCCCCCAGGCCTGAAGATACCCATACTAGTGAATGCTGCGCTCAGATTGGCTGCAGATAATCGCCAATGTTATTTTTAATCAGAACACATTTCAGACAGCAAGATTTTGAATCGCTGAAAGCTCCAGATATTTAGCATGCCTAATATCTGACAGGTGTCGGTGACTCATTGGCGATTCTCTCAGATCACATGCCATGATTGTTACTCACATGAACGAGCACTGATTTTCCTGTGATTTCAGGCATTTCTCAGCGATTTTTTTAAAACCTGTCGGCGAGTCAAAATTAGGGCTAAAATCATGCACTCGGCATTAAGTTGAGTTAACTCAAAAAAGCTCTGCAGCAAGGTGGCCTTACAATTTTAGGTTGAGTCAACTTTTTAGGGTAGCGAATAGTTTTTCTTGGTTTCTGGAACTGTCCTTTGCCGGACTCAAACCCTGTTCTGCCTCTCAAGTCTGTCGCTGTTTGCCGTGAGCAATAAAGCAAACCAGTTACTCCAGAAAAAACGTTCATACAGAGGTAAACGGTGAGCGGTACCACCCCATAGCATTCATTTTACACAAAAAATGCCACCATTACATACCCCAAGGAACACAATTCTCGATTGTCAGAAATGTATCCCTTGGCACATTTTCCCAATGAGAATGTGATGTGTAGATGACCGGTTTTGACAAGAAAAACAGGCTGTTTTTATATGTGTCTCTTTAAATGTAAATGAGCTGCCACTCCCCCACCCCCTTTTCATAGTACGGGTGGAGCCTTAGCAGTTGTATGTGACTGAGGTCCCATTTACGTTAATATGTTTTCATTTTAAAAAGTATAAGTTTTGTTACAGTTACGCCTGGCAACTGCCCTACTCCGACATCTTTGACCCATGAAAACCAAGCGTTTTGAAATTGTTTTGAAGTGTTTTGAAGTCCCTGTATTGGATTGAAAATGCTAATGTTCTATTTCATTGAGTATGGACTGAAACAACAAACTTTTGAAAACTGACGTGGCTATCAAAAGTTACTCTCTGATTGGTCTTCTGGACTATTGTGTATTGTATTCTGATTCGTCAACGCCCTGTTTTATACACAGCGATACAATAAAATTATCATTCCTAGTGAGTGTGAATGGTCACATTAAATGTGTTTCACGTTGTACAGTGTAGAAAGATTGTTTGTCTAAATCCAAAGACTATAGAATACACAAGACGTGTCACTCGTATTCTTTTGAATGGGGAAAAGTGTAACAGTCAATATGGCGAATAAAGCCCCACCTTCTAGTACAGGAGCCAATCAGCGATTGCTATATGGCAAATAAAGCCGGCCTTCTAGTACAGAAGACAATCAGTGATTGCTATAGAATGACAACTCTCCTGGGAGGGGTTTGGACTAGACGTGAATTTCTGCAGATTTTGTGTGATACGAACATTTAGTTGATACTAAATGATACTAAATAGACAGTTGTTGTTTAATTTTATTGGTTATTCATAATATGTAATGTAAACGTAATCTTGGCAAGTAGTTTTGGAGAATTTGATGTTTCCCCATTCAAACAGAATGCCCGAGCATACTGCCCGAGAGGCGTTTCAAAGATGACCGCCTAGTGAAATGGCTTGCCTTAAAGGGACTTTGCTAAAACCCAACAGTGACGCCAATCTGGACATTCTAGAATGCCATTTTAAAACCAAAACCAACTGTAGTATAAATGGCACCTGATACTCTCAGGACCAAAAATGCTTTTGGTTTTATTGTCTGTTACACACATATTACTTTCTTCATCTTCATGAAAGTTTATCATCTGCATGTGTTTTACAGCCCTGTCAAGTTGACTTACAATATACTGTGAAGAAAGAGACTAAAAGAAAGCCCTCAGACATCTCAGGTGAGTATAAAACTTCTTATTGTGCTTAAATTTGAAAGTGAATTTTGTATAGCAGGTTGCTTTTGATAATAACATACATTTAATTAAAACAAATGAAAAGCAGGCGGTTATGCTGCTCTTGTCCTTTAGCATACAGACAAATAATTTAGATGCTAATTTGCACCCAATTGATCTGATTCCAATTCGATTAGGTTGGTTTGATTGGGTTATACTGTAAACAAGGTCAAGAAAAGACTCTTGTATGAAACGTAACATAATCAACGATATAATTGGGTTAGCAGTGAGATATGGCAGTTTAAGTTAAGAGTCTGTATGTAAAAAAATCACTTCGAATTGTTTGTTTAACTGAAACAGCACAGTTCAGGTACATTTAGGAGGAAGCATGTTTACGCAGTGTTAGATATATGAGCTAAATACTGTTTTTAGACTTTAACTCTCACATCATTTACAGTCTTCAGTGTGGTTATTTTTCCTAAAATAGGACACTAAACACTGAGTCTGGGGTGTTATCAAAGTAATGTTTGTTAGCTTAAGCATCAAACTTCCTGTTTGTTCGACCAATGGCAGACAATAGAACTGTTTAAGGAGTTAGTTTAAAGATCATTATTTTTGCATAAAAACTGTGAAACTAAACACAGTTTTATTAATTATGAATTGTAATTAAAATTCACAAAATTGAGATGTTGTTAATCAAAATTTAAAAGAAACTTTTAATTTATTATTATTTTTATAAACAATAATACTATTTTAAACAATAATGTGTTGTCAACTATAAAAGGTTCTGTATTGTATGTTTTTGACTCTCCTAAAGCATAAAATATGGCTGCAGATATTTAAGAAACATGCCAAGTGAGATATTCTGATATTCTAAAGTTAGATATTCTGCTTTAAAAATGTGTGTTACCAAAGTCCCTTTAAGGCAAGTCATTTAACTCGGCGGCCATCTTTGAAACGCCTCTTGGGCAGTATGCTCGGGCATTCTGTTTGAATGGGGAAACATTAAATTCTCCAAAACTACTTGCCAAGCTTACAATTACATTTCATATTATGAATATACAATAAACAAATACAATAAAATAAAATTACAATAAAATTAAACAACAACTGTCTATTTAGTATAATTTCTAAACGTCTAAATCACATAATATCTGCAAAAACTCACGTATGGTCCGTTACCCTCCCCCGGAGAATTGTCATTCTATAGTGATCGCTGATTGGCCAATGTACTAAAAGGAGGGCTTTATTCACCATATAGTGATTGCTGATTGGCTCCTGTACTAGAAGGCGGGGCTTCTTTCACCATATCAAAGAGCATAGAATCACCAAGAGGTGACACTCTAGTGCAATTTGGGAAACAGCCACTAGATGGCCATTTTGGAATGAAAATGTCCTCTTTCAGGTTGTATCTCAGCTTTAATGCGCTTTTTAAATAAATAAATAAAAAACAAAGCAGCTTCTTGCCATGGCGACAGCAGTAAGATCCAATAGAAGGCCATCGCTTTAACTCCAAAATGGCGGAATCGTGGGGCTGTTGCTGGGCAGTGCTGTTGCAATGGAATGTTCTATTGAGTGTCACCTCTTGGTGATTCTAAGCTCTTTGAACATATTAACAGTTACACTTTTCCCCATTCAAAAGTATACGAGTGACATGTCTTGTGTACTCTATAAGCTGTGTCTCATTTCAGAGGCTGCATCCTCTGATGGATGCATTCGAAGTGCGATGCCTGATTGCGCCGTGCCGAAGGCTCTCATTTCAATAGAAATTCAAACGCAGCCTCATAATGCGTCCTTCGTTTCCCAGGTAATGAACGATACAACCGGTGGATCCTTCGCGGCCTCGAACATGCCACGATTCATTGCACGCTGATAACGGCAGGACATTTTTAAAAGAAAACTCTGGATTAAATGTATGAATTAGGTTTATTTGACTTGGATATCTACACACATGTTAAAAAACAGACTATGACATGTCTTACTAAAGAGTGGACTTCGAAGGACTCACTTTTGAAGTCTGCATCTTTCAGAGGATGCAGCCTCTGAAATGAGACACAGCTAAATTCTTTGGTGTTACGTGCCAGAATGGCTGTCTTTTGATCAGGAAGGCTCTCAAAGCAAGCGTCTGTGACCAAAATGCGCCCTCTGTAAGCAGCCTCCGAAATGAGACGCAGATTCAGAGTTCCACGTGAGGTGGTTATTAATTAGTAAATAATAAAAATATTCCGAACATAAACAATAGGTGAGCAGGTTGCATTGAAACCTTATGTCCTACAACCCGCTACATCAGGGGTCACCAATCTCGGTCCTGGAGGGCCGGTGTCCCTGCAGGGTTTAGCTCCAACTTGCCTCAACACATCTGCCTGGATGTTTCAAGTATACCTAGTAAGATCTTGCTTAGCTTGTTCAGGTGTGTTTGATTAGGGTTGGAGCTAAAATCTGCTGGACACCGGCCCTCCAGGAATAAGTTTGGTGAGCCCTGTGCTATGTGATAAGATACGCACTGAGCAATTTGGCTGTTTGCACCAGAAAAAACACGGCAGAAATTTAAATACAGCCATTCAGAAGCACAGAATAGTGCACCTCCTGCACTCCTATGAAATGGTAAGGTTTAAACTCTTTTCAATATGGAGAATATTCCTTCTATCGCAAGCTGTTGCTTTTATTTAGAACACGATTTAAATCAGCCTCTAGGCTCGACAGTTAGGCACACTGCTGTTGGTGTTGTCAATCTGGCAACCTGCTCTTGTCTGTTTTAACCCAGGAATGCAATACCTAGGTCAACCACTGGGAGTCAAACTTACATAGTGCACCTTTTAAAATCATAATTTTTGCATAGAAACTGTGAAAATAAACAATGCACACCAGTCCAGAATTAATTGAAATGAATATGTTTTTATTAATTATGAGATGTAATCAAAATTCGAGAGGGAGTAAAATCTCTCTGTGGCAGGGGCAGCTGTCACTAAACCTGCCATAGCTAAATGCGCCTGCCACAAATACCTGCCACTCTACCCGTCACCGCTAGAGGCAGCTGCCTCTAAACCTGCCACTGTTGAGCGCGCCTGCCACAGCAACCACCACGGTTTTATGTGCCTGCCACAAATACCTGCCACTGTTTTGTAAGCCTGACACGGCACCTGTCACGGTTATGCGCGGCTGATACGGCACCTGCCACGGTTATACGGGTCTGCTACGGAACCCGCCACAGTTATATGGGTCTGCTACAGAACCTGCCACGGTTATGCGTGGCTGATTTGGCACCCGCAACTGTTATGTGCGGCTGATACGGAACTGACATGGTTAAACAGGTCTGCTATGGAACCCGCCACGGTAATTTGCTAAAGTCCAGATTGTGTTTTATTAAAAATAATTTTCTCACACCGGGTGCCGTAACAGGCGCACATTACCATGGCAGGTTGCGTAGCAGACCCGTATAACCGTAGCGGGTTCTGTATCAGCAGCATATTATCATGGCAGATTGTGTATTAGCCGTGCATAACCGTGGCGGGTGCTGTGGCCGGTGCGTATAAGTGTGGCGGTTGCCTTGGCAGATTTACAAAACAGTGGCAGGTATTTGTGGCAGGCGTATTAAACCGTGGCGGGTGCTGTGGCAGGCGCGTTCAGCAGTGGCAGGTTTAGAGGCAGCTGTAGCGGTGACGGGTAGAGTGGCAGGTATTTGTGGCAGGCGCACTTCTGTGGCAGGTTTAGTGAGAGCTGCCCCTGCCAGAGAGATTTTACTCCCTCTCCAAAATTTTAAGTAGATAAGATATTAAACAAAAATATGTTTTTAAATAAATTTCTAATATTTAATTACATACAAACATAATACATAAATTAAACAATAATATTTTATATATATATATATATATATATATATATATATATATATATATATATATATATATATATATGTGTGTGTATATAAACATAAACAAAAAAAATTTAAACATTTAAAACAAAAAAATTTAAACATTTAAAACAAAAAATAAAACTAATTATATCAGTTAATCTTTTATTTATGTTATTTAAATAACTAAACAGGTGTAAAGAAGTATTTTTACATGAACAAAATGTTCAATAAAAGAAAGAAGGAGAGAAAGAAAAAAAAGAAAATTAGAAAGCCAATCTGAAAATTTTTCCGTCATGACACTCAACTTTCGTAGCTCGTAATTGACTTTCAGCATTACTCATTACAATGCTTTTCCCGATGACGATAACGAGTCATTTTGTCTCAAACACGGACGTACTGTACACTTTCTTCCTTTCGGGATCCATCATGTCAGGTCACACCAGCACACAGTGTCAGAAATCCTCTCACACACTCCCGCAATAACAAGCTAAAGCCTGCTGACTTTTAGTGCTTTTAGAGCAATCTCCACCAACACCACCATCAAAGGAAATGGGACACATCACAAAATATAAATGATTAGCTCTGTTGTGAGGCAGGATGAGGCTTAAGATCAGGGTGAATGCAGCAGCCCATTGTCAAAGGAGAGAAAAACAGCGCAAGGACACGACTGACGTCTCTGAGAACACGCTGAGAAACATATTCACCTCAAAGCTCCATTTCACTGCGCTTCCCAGAAGTCCACAGAAGATACATAACAGCGCATTAGCATTTCAATGGTGGATTGCTGACGATCCTTGTGCGGAAGACATTTGAATAATGGAGTAGGGATTAGAGATTGTATTGAAAAACTGGATTCGACGGTCGTCATGAATAAAACAGGTCAATGCGACTTGTGAGGATAGCTGGAGAAAAGGCTATATGTTGGTGCACGTTGCAGGTTCTCATTAGAATTAGAACTACTGAAAGATCATGGAAAGTGTCAGGGCAATGTAGTCGAGTGTTATTTTGGATTTTTTCTTCATTCACATGATTCTCAATTACAGTTGGAGTCAAAAAAATGTGCTCTCCTGTGAATTTCTTTTCTTTTTCAAATATTTCCCAAATGATGTTTAACAGAGCAAGGATTTCTTTACAGTATTTCCTATAATATTTTTCTTATTTGAGAAAGTCTTATTTGATTTATTTTGGCTAGAACAAAATAAGTAAAAAAATTTTATAAAACCATTTTAAGGTCAAAAATGTTTGCCTCCTTAGGGGTCGTTCACACAGAAAGCGCTTTTTGCATTGAAGCACATTTTTTTGAATGATTCACTAATGGCTGTGAGCGTTGTGCACGCTGCTTATGCGCCCTGCACACCTCACGTTTTAACTGCCTGCTGCGCAGTGTTGCCAGATATAGCTGACGTTTTCCAGCCCAAAAGCTGTCCAAAACCCACCTAAACGCACATAAACTTATATTTATTTAAATTAGAAATTAGCCTAGTTACTTTAATTGTCAGGCCTTTTTTAACCATACAGCAACCAACACCAGCAGTCACAAAACCACAATAGTAAAATTACAACATAACTGGATCACATTACAACACTGCACCTAATGTGCTGTAGATTAAACTACCTATTCATCTAATATTGTAGATTTATTTGTATAAATGTGATATTTAAGTAGTTTATAAATCATTTGCAATAAATATCCTGTGAAATTAAAATAAAGTATTTTAGATGTTAGTTTCAGTCTGTTAGTTTTAAGCATATCAGTTAGCTAGTGTGCTCCAATGTGTCTCTACACTGTACAACACAAAAAGTTAAGGTAACTCAAACCATTTGAGGAAACCGATTGCAACAAACCATTTAAGTTCAAAAATTAATCCTAATGAGTACTGTGAACTGACTTGATTTAAGTTAAATTAAATCCTTTTGAGAAAAGTGAAGCAATTTGAGCGCAGTAAAATCAAATAATGGAAGAGAACTCAAACCAACTGAGTACTGTAAAACCCAATAAGTTAAGGCAGCTTAAACCATTTGAGGAAATCGATTGCTACAAACCATTTGAGTAAAAAAAAAACTAATCTATATAAGTACTGTGAAATTACTTGATTTAAGTTAAATTAATAAGGTATTTAATTAACCCATTACCTTCAATACTGAGTTTAAAACTCTTTTCAAATGAGTAGAATTAACTTTCTGTAAATTTTGAGGTAACTACACTCATTTCATTTGATTAAGTTGACTGTTGGGTTTTACAGTGTAGTAAATCTGGTGAGCCTAAAAATAATTCATTTGGCAACTTACGAAACAATGACTTGTTTGACATAACAGAAACAGGACACAGCAGTTCCAGCTCCCACAACAGCTCCATGGATTCTTAGTAAATGCATAATGGCGTAAATGCATAAATTTGTCCCATTTGGCGTGTTAAATTCTGTTGAACACATTGAGGTGCTGGCTTGTCAATCAGACAACACTTCTATGTTCGTAAAAAAATATTTCGTATAAAGGGACTAATCCAAAAAGAAAATAAATGATTAAAATTTGTTTGAAAACTGCCCAAAATTGTCAACCCACCTAAGCCATTTTTTACCCACACAATCAAAATCAAAACCGCCCAATCTGGCAACACTGCTTCTGCGCCGCACGTTTTGCCATTGTGCAATGTGCGCTCACAGTTAAAAAATGTCAACTCTTGAGTGGAAAAATCGCGTTACGTCAGTCGCATCTTTTTTATTCTCCAATCAAATGAAAGCAGAGGCGGGGTTTCCTTTGAGGAGCTTGCAGTGTTTGTGTTGTCAAGACGACTAAGGAGACTTTTGAAGATGGAGGAGAGACTCGTGTTTGCTGTTTTAAGTTATCCGGTGCTGTATGAATCACAAATCTTAAATTTCACAATATTATTACATTTTAAAATTATATTAAAATCAACAACACTCTCGCACAATACGCAGCTGACTCAGTTGTCTGTTTATGTTGCGATAGCACTGCGCTTCTTTATTTACTGTCAACAAAAAAGGCAGTGTGGTGCACCTCGCGATTTTGGATTGGAAAACACGTTTCTGTGTGATCGGCTCCTTAAGCAATATTTATTTCTGATTGTTTAGAACAGGGGTGCTCAACCCTATTCCTGGAAATCGACCTTCCTGCAGTTTTTTGTTGCAGGCCATATCAAACACACCTGCCTGTAATTATCAAGTGCTCCTCAGGTTCTAATTAATTGGTTTACGTGTGTTTGATCAGGGTTGGAGCTGAAATCTGCAGGAAGGTTGATCGCCAGGAACAGGGTTGGTCACCCATGGTCTAGAACAAACCATCATTATTGACCTTATTCTTCAATGCGGAAGTGCACTCGTTTTTGTGATTGTTTTAGAACTTCCGATTCAGTTGCCTATGGGAGAAATGACTAGGAATAATAAATGGCTGAAAATGGTCAAACTACTTGCTCTACAAACAAGTGTTTGCATGACTATACAGACAAAATAGAATAATATAATAAGAAAACCTCAGTTTGCAATATCAAGCAGCAGAACGAACTGTTTTTAACTTCTAAAAATAAATGGAAGTGAATGAGACCGGAAGTCTCGAGCCAAAACGATTCAAATGGCTGCGCCCGCTCCTACGCGGAGAATAAGGTGAATACAATGATTTGCCTAATTACCCTAACTTTCCTAATTAGACTAATTAAGCCTTTAAATGTCACTTTAAGTTGAATACTAGTGTCTAGAAAAATATCTAGTAAAATATGTGCTGTCATCATGGCAAAGATAAAAGAAATCAGTTATTAGAAATTTACAGTGGATGAGAGAGCTTAAAATGCTGCAATATAAGAAAACATGCAATTACAAAAAAAGCCAGCAAATTAATTAAAGATCTTCATTGGTTCGACAGCACACGGGCTGCAAATCCTCACATCGAAAACACATTTTTTTAAAAAACGCACTGCATTTTCTAACTTAACAAACAAATTAATAAAATGCGCTGCATTTTTTTCACAAAACTTTAAAATAGCACGGAACACAACAGAAATGTTTCAAGGGCACCCTAAGACATGACGGACCCAGCTATTTAGGTTATGGTCATTTAAGCTAATAAGATACAAAAAATAAGGGAATCAGGATGTTAAAATAAACAAACAAAAAAACTCACCTTTCAAAGATCACAGACAACTTCACTGAGCAATAGTCATGGCACAGCGGCCTCCGTCACGTTTTAGGTCCACATTTTAATGTGTATGCATTGTGAGGATTTGCAGCATGTGTGCTGTCAAACAGAAGAAGATGCCATTTTTTGTAATTGCATGTTTTCTTAAATTGTAGCACATTGAGCTATTAATGAATACATACACATAAATGAGTTATTAAAACTATTATGTTTAGATGTGTTGAAAAAATCTATAAACAGAAACTGGGGAAAAATATACAAGGGGCTAATATATCTGACTTCAACTGGATATATAAAGAAGTGATAAATTGTGACCACTAGGTGGCAGTGACACAAAACTTATTTGGTTACTTTAAGCTCTTAAAGTAATACTATTTAGCATTTTCAATGAAACCAAAATTAAAAATGGCTGACACGAAAAATGCCGGGCATAGAAAAATTGGGTCATCAAACTCGATGCTTATCATGCAGTTTAACAGTTCACAATACTACAGTAATAATATATAATACGAACTCCCAGGGCTGTTTATATCAAAGTTGATATTTAACCGCACCTTGTTGGTGTTTCGTAACATCTAATTTTTACAAGGTGGGTCGTTAGCCTTAACGCTTAACTCCCAACCTGAAGGACCAGGACATACACACATACACTATGGACAATTTAGCTTACCCAATTCACCTATAGCGCATGTCTTTGGACTGTGAGTATTTTGTAGTAATGTATTTTGTACATCAATCTGCTGTGGTTTAACTATACTATAATGCCTTCAACGAATGTTAATTTCAGAAAGATGCAAAATGAAGAACAACATACAAAACAAATAGGGCTTTTCAAGTAACAATAAAAGTAAGGGCTTAAGACTGAAAGGTTTTAAAATGAGACTGTATATGAACACTGAGATGCTGTCACTGAAGACAATGCAGTTGCGTGACACATCGCCTGTGTCTGAAAGCTCTTGTTCTGGACTTTAATGAAAGCATTATTGTGTTTTGTTGGACAGTAATTCTGACTCAATAGCCAAAGTGTGTCTGTCTCCTGTCAGCATCGACATTACAGTCTTTACCAATGGAGTTTGCTGAACTTCTGTGCTCTTCCAAATTGAGTTTCAGAGGACAAAGGTTAAAGATTTAGTTCTAATGGACAAAAATGAGCCATGTAGCTTGGTGAGTAACAGAAACAATATATAGTGTGTGTGTGTGTGTGTGTTATATTTTATATAATCATATTTTATAATAGTATACAGTTAAAGTCAGAATTATTACCCCCCTGAATTATTAGCCCCACTGTATATTTCCCCCCCTAATTTCTGTTTAACGGAGAGTAGATTTTTTTCAACATATTTCTAAACATAATAGTTTAATAACTCAAAGGCTTAACTAGGTTAATTAGTTTAACTAGGCAGGTTAGGGTAATTAGGCAAGTTATTGTATAATGATGGTTTGTTCAGTCTTTTAAAAAAGGTTAAGGGGTTTATAGGGGTTTATAGGTTAAAGGGGCTAATAATTTTCACCCTAAAATGTTTTTAAAATATTAAAAATGGCTTTTGTTCTAGCCGAAATAAAACAAACAAGACCTTCTCCAGAAGAAAAAATATTATCAGACATACTGTGAAAATTTCCTTGCTCTGTGAAACATCATTTGGGAAATATTGAAAAAGGGAAAATAACTTCAAAGGGGGGCTAATAATTCTGGCTTCAACTGTGTGTGTGTGTACACACACACACACACACACACACACACACA
>CAIGQZ010035066.1:151293-190312 GCA_903798205.1 Danio tinwini | reverse complement strand
GTTGAGATGTTATATTGGTTTCACTGGTGAAAATAAATCATTGAAATGGGTATATATTTGTTTTTTGTTAAGTTGCCTAATAATTATGCACAGTATATATATTCAGCTTTGATATTAATGAGTTTTTTGGGTTCATTGAGTACATGGTTGTTGTTCAATAATAAAATTAATCCTTAAAAATACAACTTGCCTAATAAATCTGCACTCCCTGTATATTGTTTTGAACATCCAATAGTATAGGTGTATATGCACGTTTTAAGTGTGTTGATAAGCAAAGTTTGATTTGAATCCTACACAGCGCCTCACAGTAACGTGTAGGCCTCTACGTGTATTGTATACATACATATCCGTGGCTTCCGGTTTAAGGCGTAATTATATCTTAAACACTGACTGAACTGTTAAAAAATGATAAAATGTCACGACAACTATTTGTGTTACTTAAACTAAAAACTGTAACTAAATGTTTTAAGTTATACAACCATTAACTTAATATGTTCGCCAGTTTGAATGACATGTTAAGATTTAGCGGTATCTTTATACGCGTTTTACCTTATATAACTTGACCATTCCGTTTTTTTAGGCACACCAGCTCTAACATTTGGCCTTCAACACTTTTCTTGACTCACATTTTGACTATTATCTACTGCGTCTAGGTCTAGAAGGGATACAGCAGTGGATACTCATAAAAAATGTTTTGTGGCTCTACAACAATACATATTGTGGGAGGATTGTGGTAGACTTTAATAAAAATAAAAATTTAATGAGTAATTTAATAAACAACGAACAATTCACCTTATAACAATATAGTGAAGGTTGAGTCTGGGTAGGAGGTAACTAAATACAATTAATGGGTAAAATAAATAAATCTCGTTAACTTCCGACCGCAGCTGTATCCCTCCTAGCAACAAACTTGAAATAAGGCCTTTTCCAAGCATGTATTTCTATATAATCACTTTACCGCCACCTGTTGGTTACTACGCAATAACGCAACGTGTCCCAGATGCAAAAGCAAGCATTCACAAAGCAAACCCTGTTAAAGAATGTTTCTAATTACTCATTGTGAACTCAATAATAAATCAGGATTAACCCTTATGTGCTGTTGGGGATGTTTTCATCCACTCTGGGTGATTTTAAGTCTTAATTTGGCCATAACTTTTTCTGTTTCAGCAAGCAGAATGATTTTTGGTGACAAATCTTATTTTGAGAAAATGTTTTGGTAAAAAAACCTCAATACACTCTGGGCAAATTGACTATGTTTTCGTTATGTTAGGCATGGAAACATCTACTAAATTAAACTTCTGTAATGCATCAGATTTTTTTGCATAAATCTGTTAATCATCCTCAGTCCTGATCAAAACTACGTTTTTTTTTCTTTTTAATTACAGTACTATAACTAATTTCCAAATGCATAAATCATGTCACTGATTTGGTGGGAAAAACACACAATTAAGTGTTTTCAGTATAAAAAGTAATTGTGGACTGGATTTTAAAATTTTCTTTTTAATTTTTTTGATGTGAAACAACACTCCCTGTGATGCATTGTTAGATTTTCATATTTTTTTCTCCCTAATTTGCCGTTTGTGGCTGTTTTTGCCCCATTGACTTCCATTTTAACCACATTTTGTAATTACAAAACCACGAGACCATGTAATCATGGATGTTTCTTTGTTGGTGGTTTTCCCTGTTGGGATGAGGTAAAATTTGTAATATGCACTGTTGATCATCAGTTGGCACCATTAACCCTTTAGATAGGCCTGTGCAAAAAAAAAAAAATTAAAAAAGCTTAATTTCTGGATTCTATATGGAGTATAACCGCAAGTTAAAGTGTGTGAGAGTTTGTGTGTGTGCGTGCGTGAGTGTGACCTTTGGGCATTTACCTTGATGCGTCTGAAAAAAATCTAAATATGCATCTCAGCTCTCAGAACTACATGGAGTAAACAAAAACAAAGACTTGTGTATTTATGCACCATCAAATGTGGTTATAATGGAGGTCAACGGGGCAAAAACAGCCACCAACAGTAAATTACAGAGGAAAATATGAAAATCTAACAATGCATCAAAGCCAATGTTGTTACTAATCGTTCACGTCCAAGACTGTGATAAAAGGTAAAAAAAAATCCAGTCCACAATTACTTTTGATATTGAAAACACATGATTTTGTGTGTTTTTTCACCAAATCAGTGACATCATTTATGCATTTGACAATTAAAGTAAAAATCCTGTAATTTTTAAAAACATTTAGTAGCTTTGATCAGGACTAAAGTTGATTAACAGATTTATGCAAAAAAAATATTTATAAGATGCATTTCTACAGCGGATGTTTTCATCCCTAGCATAACAAAAAGGTAGTAAACTTGAACAGTGCACAAGGATTAAATGGAAAGCAAGTCTGAAGATAATCACTGCGTCAGGTCGAACATTAGATCAGGCCTTTTTTTCCGGATGACCAACACGATTACGATTCACAAACAGAACTTTTTCCTTCTTGCTGGCACAGATAGCGTTTTATTACAAAAAAGAAAAAAAAAAGGTTGATGCATGATCATTGTAGCATTACCAGGAATATGTGGCATTCCCATCACTCTTCAGGTAGAAAGGTTGACTCGTTTGGAGAGGAGAACAGTTATAAAAAGTTGGGCTGTTTAAATGCAGGCCCGCAGGTAAGAATCACTCCTACTAGCTACATGCAAACGGAGACCCTTTTTTTTTTCAGTCATTTACCCCAGATCTGCATTTCATCAAGGGAAGGGGGAGCATGTACGTAACATACCGTCTCTCTGAGAATAAATTAAGTTAAAAACTATACCAAAAAATCTTGTCCAAATCTTGCTCATGTTGAAAGGATACAAGAAACATTTACAAATAACAGCGGTGGCAAAATAAATGAATTTCTGAATATCTCAAATCAGTTCCTCATAATAATAATAAAGACCTCAGAATAAAACAGACCAATCTGCCAATCTAACGTTGCTCCACCTTCAGTTGGAAATTAAATACGTGTTTGTTTGTTTTTCTTGTTGCTGTTGTGCAAGAGGACAAAAATCCTATCAAAATGACAGCTTATATTTTGGTCACACTTCCAATCGGTGTATTTCATGTTTTCTTTTTTTATCAATCCTCTGTTTCTGTATACATTTGTCTGTTATAAAATATTTTTTTTGTTTTATTCATACAATCATTAACTATAGCAACATTACTATTCACTTTTAAGTGGCAAGATGTCAGACAGATCACCTCATAAGAACAATAGTATATAAACAAATGCAAAAAAAAAAAAAAGATCATTAGAGTATGTTTCTCTTCATAACAGTTCAAATTTCTCTGTACAACTGTCTAATATGAATATTGCTGGTCCTGATCTGGTGGCGTCAGTGCAGTGCTGGAGTAATTCAGCAGCGACGGCGGCGTTGGTGTTCTTGGTGGTGTGTTTTTTATTTTTAAATGGGGGCTCCAGTTTAGCACTGGTCTCTCCGGGTGTGTGTGCGGGACAGAAGTGGACTGACTCATCATGCTGGACCGTTTACTGCTGCCTCAGGGTTGGCCGTGCGCTGCTCTGATCTGTGTGGGTAAAGGGGAGATGTTCAGTGTTTTTGGCAGAAGAGACGCGCAGCTGGAAGATGCTGGAAGATGCTGGACTTACTTGGCTTCGTCCATATCGGCCGCATCCTCGAGAGGACCATTTAGAGCTTCGCAAGGGGATTTTGCTTTCTCTAAGTGCTTTAGACTGTAGGGGGGGAAACAGCTTAATGAACATTGAACAGCATAAAAATTACATCAAATTACAACAGTGATGATGATGATAATAATAGGATCGAAGTAAAATGTCTGCATAATATATGAAAACTTTATTTGACAATGTGACATTTACTTTTGTTGAAATGTGATATGTTGGTTTATGTTCAATTCATTCATTTCTTTTCAGCTCAGTCCCTTTATTAATCAGGAGTCGCCACAGCGGAATGAACCGCCAACTTATCCAGCATATGTTTTATGCAGCGGATGACCTTCCAGCTGCAACCCATCACTGGGAACTTTTATGTTAAATATATAATATAATTGTTAAATTTAACCTTCCAACTGCTTTGTTAATGAATACATTTAATGAGACAATGACAGGAAGAGCAAATACCGTACGTAATTTGACAATAGCCTTAAAAAAAAACAAAAAAAACCAATTTATTTGGTTTTAATAAATTGCACGCGTGTATATTGTAAATAAAAAAATAGAAATTGAAAGAAGTAAATTCAAGCTAAATATTGCTAAACAATTATAACCTACAAAATGTCAACTAAATGTCCATTTTTTGGCTTCTCTTCATTTTTCCTCTTTTTTAAAATTTGTATTTAATATTTTTCTCTAACATGTAAATTTGGCTGTACTAGTTTTTGGACCGTTATTGTAAGTTATTTTGTTAGATAAGCTCTAGGTTTGGCTTCAGTACTGACTAATGTATATGCACACATATAATATTGTATAGCTTCCTATTAAAAATTAATTTAAAAGAGAGATTTGTGTACTTATATATGCTGAGCACTGTAGATATAGGGTTTCTGCTGGTTTCACAGTCAAATTTAAGACCATGAAGACTTCAAGAGTTTTTTTAATGGCCCATAAGGAAAGAAAAATGTACTTTTCCTATCAAAAAAAATAATTGTAATTAGTTATTTCTTAGCCACATATTTTAAATAATGTGTCAAAACAAGCAGACCCTAGTTATAAACAAATATGCTTTGCAACATAACTATTAAACATAGGTAATGACAAAAAACTCTTTAAAACCTAAATGTATGCCCAACAGACTGTTCTAAAAGTTTTATTCAGATGTATTTGTTGGTGATTGGATGTGTGTTGGATCAATTAGGTAGCTTTATATAGACAAAGTTACACCTACAAGACAATATTTCATGCAATTTAAGACTTTAAGACCTAAAATTTTCTTTTTGAAATTTAGGACATTTTAGGCCCGTTTCCACTGAGTGGTACGGTACGGGTCGGTACGCTTTTATGGCCGTTTCCACTGTCAAAAGCGTACCGAACCGATCCGTACCACTTTTTCGGCACCCTTTCGAAGGGTACCAAAGACGAGAAAGGGTACCCAAAGGTGGAGCTACACGCGCAGCTGAACGCTGATTGGTTTACAGAGATATGTCACGATCTCGTGGAGCTAGCCAGAATCAAAACAATGGAGCCGCCATGTTTTTAAATGCACAGCCGAGACAACTATATGCATATAATAACGATACATGGATGACCCGGGCTCAAAACAAACCTTGTCGTTGTCTTGATGAACAACCACAAAGCCAAGAATCTGCCGTGTCCTGTTGTTGTTTTATGAGGCCGTCTAAAAGTGCGAGCGGTTTTTCGCTTTCTCCAGGGAGCCCGTGTTGCATCTAGATTTAATATAACGAACTTCTTGAGCTGATAATAATAACGTGCGTGTGTGATTAATGAAGCGTCTTCGACATCTGATCCATTCAGAAAGAAAAGGACAAACGCGAGAGTGAAGCGCGGAAAAAAAGGAGAAGCCCGACAGGATTACAAGGATTGCCGAACTCAAATAAGGACTTAATGTATGCTGTGTGTAGTTTATCTGCCATTAGTAACATATCGGAGACTGTAAGGGTCTGTATGTGTTCATATATGTTGCATTTATTTATTTATTTTATATAATTGCAGACGTTACAGTAGGCTGTAACACTGTCATTGATCTGCAGTTATAATCAAATCATGTTCATAGAAATGTTAGTAATAAACATTTATAAACAAGTATTAATATGTTTATAGCATCTGTTTTGTTAGAAGAGCTTCTCATATAATGTGAACGAACTGTACAGCTTTACTGTGGACATTTATTCGAGCGAGAATGACGTCGACTGAAACTCTCTGTAGTACACCACGCCCACCAAAAGGGTACCCTTTGTAATGGAAACGCAAGCTTGATAAAGGTGACCCGTACCGTACTGTACCACTCAGTGGAAACGAGCCATTTAAGACCCTGCCGACACCGTGTGTGTGTGTGTGTATATTTATGTGTATAGTGCATTTGAACAAAACAGATTTATTAAATGGACATATTAAAATATTTTAGTCACCAAACATCTTTAAAAATAGAAATATAATAAATTTTAAATGTACGCAAAATATTGCAAAAAAAAGAAAAGAAAAGAAATTTAAAAAATAATAATTTTTGTTTCTCTTGCTCTTTAAAAAAAATATCATATTTTTCCCTAATGTATAAATAATTTTGGACCATTTTTGTAAATTAAATTACCTTGCATAAACTACTACCATTACCCTATCCTCACTGAAAGTCCCTTCTCTACTTTAATTCTTTAAAGGCTGATTTATACTTCTGCGTCAAGTAAATACCTATGGTCCGGTGCAGCCTTCGCACGTTTACATAGCCCTCGTCGTGGCTGACGCACACCTCACAAAATAATGTAAATACACCCTGCAACGACGTGTAGTGCAAGCTCTGTGATTGGTCTGCTTTGTACTAATGACAAGTGTGGGCAGGGCTGAGAGCCGCGAGCCAGATGAAGCGAGTCTTTACAAGTGTCGAGTCCCATAAAGGAGCTCTAGATGGAAACTTTTATTTGTCTTTACCTTATGATTAAAGTTGTTGCATGTTTGCCAGTTTCCACCTCTGAATGAGCGACTTTAAGCTACTTGTAGTGTGCAAAAAAAAAAAAAAAAACATCCGCAAAGAAACAACAAAGAGGAACATAAAAAGTGTTTTTATGAAAAGTGTTATTGCAGAGCAACACAAACAGTGCGCACAACTATAAATGCACAACTACGTGCAAGGCAGGTGTCAAGCCGATGGGTCGCACCAATCACTCGACACAGAAGTATAAATCAGCCTTAACACTTTTTAATTGTTTACAATACAATGAAGACTCACCCTGGTTTCTGACAGTTGCTAGAAGGACAATTGCTCTTCTCCGAGTCCCCACTCTCTGCAACAAACAACTTTGCAGAAGCGTCTTCAGAGGTAGACTGTTTCTCTTCCTCACTACAGGATGATCAGAGAGGGCAGCGTTTTAAATACCGTTTTCATTGCAGTTCGCTTACAGAATTAAAATCCCCACTTTAAACCCCTGGACAACACATGCAGAATGAAACAGACCACACTGAAAGCAAAGGGGCAAAACCAAAAAAAATTAATAAATAAATTGAAATAAATGTTCTGAAATGGGGTTTGGCGGACAATAAGATGTGAGCAGAACGACGAACAGAGACGGGAGTGACTATTAACCACACAATAACTAGATTAGACGATGAGCTGCTTTAGTATGTGAGTGCGAAATGATGGTGAAAAGTCAAAGTCATGCCAGCAGTCTTTAGTTTATGTGTATACTGATGCCACCCTAAAAAATAGAGTTCGGTAGAAACTAGGGGTGAATGGTACATATATTTGTATCACATTTATTTATATATAAGCCTTTTTACTGTTATACTTTTTTGTTATTGCTTTAGATCTCTGCATGTGAAGAACTTGGGTTATTTACAATTGATGCAAAAGAACTGCATTTACAATTATGGATTCTTGTTTTCCTCGTCTACACTGACGTTGTTTTTTAGCCTTTTATAAATGGTTCTTAAATCTTTTTTTTTAACTGATCATTTAGACTTCTGCTTTAGTTAATTCATGAATAAAATGTATACAGATAATAAAGCCTTGAAATTCAATATCAGCAAGCAGCTTTGTGTTCAGACTCTTTTAATAAGAAACAGCCCTCACCTTTTAAATTACATCCATAATAAATTAGGATTAGGGCTGGGTGATATGGCTTTATCCCAAAAATAAATTCCCTCCACAAAAATGCGTGGAATTAAAGGTTATTAACCTATATAACTTTATCATATTTATAATCATACGAAATAAAAATGCTAAAGAAAAAAGGTTATCATTTAAAGATCAAATTTCACATGCTCTGCTTTATCCTTCACTTTCATCAATTGGTGAAGTTTTGTTGCTCGCCACTGACTTGCTTAGTGCTTGAGGAAAAACAACATGGGTGCACAAACACACCCACCACTAAGCATTTCATTTCAAAGAGCCCAAGATTTCTCAGAGGTTTCCTCTGCCTGCTGCATGTTGTTTGTGTGATTCTATGGCAAATTGGGGAACTACGGGAACCCAGAAGGGAGAATCATGTGTTACCGTGCATTCACATGGGGCTTCAGCGTCAACACTTGACGATCGTGTCAGCCCCAACTATAGACACGCCCTCGGTCAAAGCAGCATCAGCCAATGAAATTAGTGCACAATCGACTACTGTCTGAGCTAGGGTATTTGCATAAAGTAATTTGTTTGGCTGAAGCTACCATTGGTGCTTGAAAAGTTGAGAAATTCCTAACTTCTGCAGTGAGCAACGCAGCTGAAGCAGTGCAGATGGACTCAAAATTCAATTCGGCAACGCTTGATATTAGCCGTTCAAAGTGAAAGAGAAGAGTTGATGCTGACGCCCCATGTGAATGGGGCATTAGGGGGAAAACCGATTTTCATTCAAACAAATTGAAGTGAACTTCACACTTGAGTTAATCTATAAAATCGATTTATTGCCCAGCCCCAATTAGGACATTAAATGTCAGTCTCTGAAAAAATGTCATTTGCTGCCATCCATTAAAAAAATTGAAATAATATCAATATTTAAAATTGCTTAAATTGATTCGATAACGAGACATCACTCGTTTCATAAATAGATGAATCAGCATTTTTAAAAAATCTTTTGAACAAATATATTTAATGGTTGTTTGCCACCACCTATAGTTGGGACAATGTTATTGCCACAATTTTAAAGTGACAAGCTGCTTTCAACAGAGCCTTTTCACATTTCCGGGTTTCTAAGTAGCGGAAATAGTCATATTTGGGAAAACTCAGTGAGCAGTGAATGAGAGAATACAACAAATACTTTTTTTACAGTCTTATTTGCTCAAATAATAAAAGAAAAACTCTATGATTATGTTATAAAGACTTTTAGAAAAAGGAAAAAAAATTGTGTGAGACTGATGACGGCAGCCAGAGGAGAGTATAACGTCAGATTTAATGTCCTGTCCCATAGACCCTGCATTAGAAGCGCCTCACACAAGTGGTAATTCGTTTTTTGTAATTTGAAGCAAAGATGATATACTACATACATAAATACATATAAATGTTGTCCACCGAAAATTTGACGTTGATGTGTCAGTCTTTATATCCCAGTGATAAACAATTATTACAATATTTCTGTCACAATTTGAATGTGTAGCAAAAAATAAATAAATAAAAATCAACGACTGCCATCTCAGAGTAAAAACTTACCTAAAAGTTTACTAAACATACACTAATTGCTAGCATCTCCCAAAACTATGATTGCGTGAGAGTCTAAATTGAGATCACAATCTTTACATTAAATCATTCAGCTCCACAAGGTATATTTTATGCACGTTCACACCTCCAGTAACAACGATATCCTCCTCTGATGGCAGGAAGTTCATGTTATATTTCTGGACTAGTAAAAGCCTACAGAGATGCATCATTTTATCTCTACAGACTCAAAACCAAACCACAGTAGATGGCGAGGAGGAATTCCTTTGTAAAATATGGTCAGAAATCTTTGTGGATCATAATAAGCTACATTTAAGGATGCATGGGGGCATTTCATGCCGTTAACAACCTGCACATCTGATATTAACATGCAAATGGTGATGGATACATTGCGGTTTGAAAGAAAACAAACAAACAAACATACGGACGGACGAACAAACAAAACATGGTTACAAACCAAAACGCAATGTCTGACATGGAGGGGGGAGAAAAACCCAAACAAAAACAAGACACGCCCCCTGATTGGCTGTACATACCGATACGATTTCAACACTCTGAAGCCACACGCACGCCAAAGAGAGAGAGGAAGCTCATGTTGTAAGAGTTGCAGTTCAAGAAGGACAGTTTGTTCTTTTTTTTGGGTTCTCAAACAGACAAAACAGATGTTACAAAGCTCTGCAGCTTAACAGCCCCCGTTTAAAAGGAGAAAATAAATAAATAAATAGAAAAAGAGAGAGTTCCGGGGTCTGGCTGGCTGTAGGTGCAGGAGGAACAGGAGGACAACGTGACAAGGAAAGATCAGGTCTACATGCAGAGTGAAGTGAAGCTTGTGTCTCAAAGGGGGAGAAGAGGAAGTGATGTGTGGCACTGAGTGAGTAAAAAGCTGTGGGACTCACCTTTTGAAAACAGCAGTTTCAGTTTTGGCGTCTACAGTAAGGCTGACCGTCTCCTTCATAGAGCCATTGGTGACGGTTTCCGTGATGCGGTCACTGACAGGCTCTTCTTCAGGGTCAGAGGCGTCCCCTGTTTTCCCTCTGGGGGAAGTGGGAGTGGTCTCGTTGGGAAGCCACTGATCTGCGTCTACACAATAAGAGGCTTTATTCTAACCTCTGTGTGAGTGTGTGTTGAAATTGACATGTGGATGGTAAGAGGGTCTATTCTTACTTTCTTGCTGCATAGGCGCATTGACTCCCAGAGGGTCCACCGTCTCTATGCTGGTCTCCATGGCTACAGGGGAATTGCACCTCAAGGGATCCTTAGGGCTATATAAAAAAGGCAAATGAACATTAATGAACTTCCCACATTTACATGTTCAGAGCTGCATTACATATTTGGTAGTGTGGGTGCAAACAAGCAGTACTATAATGTCCAATAAACAGCTTATATTTATATGAAACTTATAATTATTTTATTTGCATATATGTCAAAACAGCAAGGATAACAGTTTTGATGTCTTTTCTGTACGTTAAATGGGTCCAATGTGAATTTTTGTTCCAAATTATTGATCATCATACATTTGACAACGATTTACAGGAGGCACACACAAATTTGACAGTGTAACTAGTTTATAGATCAAACTAAAAACTTGTCATCGTTTAATATTAGAGGGTAAAGAGAAGTATCTGAAGTCCCTAGAGTGTGTATGTGAAGTATCAGCTCAAAATACCACACAAATGTTTTAGAACTTCTAGAAACTGTCCCTTTTAGGCTTTGATCCAAATTGTGCCGTTTTGGTGACTGTCGATTTGCTCTAGGGCTGCACGATTAATCAAAAAAAGCTTGCGATCTCGATTCGGCTCTACACATGGTCTTAATTCTGCTTTTCCACTATTTAGCCAATTATATTTTCAAGGTCAGGTGAGAAGCATAAAGGCAGACGCACAAGTCTTCACATTGTTTTATATACGTTGCTCAGCAACATGGACACCTCCAAATGGTGTTAAAAGTGTCACATACTGTATTTATAAGGTATAATACACCCAAAAAATTTCATTTCTGTCCTAATGTAATCACGTTTTTGTAAATGGGAAATCACACATACGAGCTAACGCACATTTTGTTTACTACCAAGAGGATGCGCGCATGCCTACCAATGATGTCTACTTTAGTGAACAGAACCTGCATAGGCTATGAATAACCGGTAATAAAGTTGTAAATAATGTTCAGTTTGTTGCGCAGAGTGATCATATGATTTGCATGTATGTTTTTTTTTTCCTCTCAAATTGACAGCAGCCATGAGATGCACTCTGCATTGAAAGTGAAACCAAAAGTGTGCACATAGTTTAAATGAACATCGTATTTTAGAGTTATGATTACAAGCATTTAATATGTTTTTTCTTTCAAAGCGAACACACAAGTGTTGTGTTTACTGGGACAGAGTAACTACTCTAGCCTATATAATGTTGGATATAATGCAAGAGGGAGTCTGATAAATAAAATTGTCTGATTTTACCAGTAAAACTAATTATTGTCAATGACAAATGGCAAGCATGTCTCCAACATAATAATTCTACTTTAGAATTATCAATAAATATATTCTAAATCACTTTACTGTGAATTAACAACCAGGACATATTTAAAAAGTTTGTTCAAGTCCACCATTCAAGTATATACACAATTTAGCATTTTAACCAAGAGTAGACCTACACATAGGCCTAATATTATTACTGTTGTTTTACCATATATTTGAGAGATAATAACTTATTTTAATCCTTTTAATTTATATTTAAACCTTTATTTTACCTCTACAGAATCGTGAAAATTCATGATCTTGATTTTAAGCAACCAGAATCGTGAAGCCCTACTTTACACATCCCAAAAACTCTAATGGCAGATGACAGCTTCTCACTCAGGACTGTCAATGCAAATGAGCAAGAGATCGTCACTAATGGGCAGGGCTTTCACTCTCTTATGACACATGTGTGTGTGTGGGGCTGTGGCTGTGTGTGTGTGTGTGTGTGGTCACGTGATGTGCGTTTTCAGCAGACGGAGGGCTGTTCAGAAATGCTTGGTGAAACGACAGTTTGGATGTGGATCATTTTCGTTCTAAAATGCCATTTTAAAACTAAGCTGTATCAGTGTAAACAGAGCCTGAGTGTGTGTTTTTCACGAGCGCGTTTGCAACGGGGGCAGTGCGGAGGATCGGTAATGCCGCCTCAGCCGCATCATGATGTCTATAGGCCATCGGCGATGGCATCGTCTATCGACCCAACCCTAATAGCGTTAAAACCAAAGTGCAGCCACACGTCAGCTCTAAAAGCTTGAGGCACCTTTATATTTTATGCCATGCTCACTCTTGCTTACTTCTGATACCGTATTACTTGGCATTTTGTTGATCGCGAGTTAGGGACATCTACAGGAGCGAACAAGGACGTCATTTGGCACAACATGAATCAATACTTGAGGTTGGACTATCGATACACTATCGTAAAAGAAATTATCGCGATAGTTAGATGTATCGATTATATTGCACAGCCCTACTTTAAAAGACACTACATGTCTTTGTTTTATGGTGTAGCCCCAAAATTTGTCTGTGAAATCTTTTCAATAATTTAAAAAATACAATACACTAAAATCTATGACTATATTCTTAACATCTAAATATAATTTTTTTATTTGCATATCAAACATTCTATTATAAATATACATTTTAATAATACAAGACGAAAAAAGGAGAGCATTTTTAATGAATACATAAACTGTTACATAACCCAGATCTGTTTATGGTTTATAAATATCAGCAATAATGATACCTGACAGGTGTGAAGCTGGAGAAGTCTGCCCAGCCCGTTTCTCCATCTCCAGAGGCGTTTGGTGAGCTCCAGCCTGTAGATTCAGGTACTGAAGCCGTTGAGTTAGAGACCGGTGCGCTGGAAGCTGTTGAGCTGCCTGTGTCCATTGGGATGTCATCAAAATTTGCTGTCCATACCGTTCCTGAACCAAAGCAACAGAGAACAAGAACATTTTATCCAAAGCACTGTTTGACAATTTCTAGTCCTCGCTCATCATCGCTCCGCATCTTTTGTTTTAAAAACTTTGACCATGAACTGCACAGGATATTCCACCATAATTCCAGTTCAAAGAGTGTGTAAACGTTTCACCCAACTGGCATTCTAGTGTGTGGGTATATGATTTTAAAGGTCTTGTATTCTATCTACAGTGTGATATTAAATTACGCTTCACACACTTATGTTATGCTTTACATGGACATCAATACTTAGATTTTAACAAGATTAAGACAGTAATCTGATTGAGAGTCTTCCATGTAATGGAGTGAAAGATGCAAAATGTGCAATATTTGCCTAATTTCCATCTTCCGTGTTTGGTGTGTACCCAGCATCTATGGCCAATCAGTAGGGAGAAAACAACATGCACAATGACAAAATTTGGTAAAAAATCTTCACCCTGGCCAAAGTTTTCAGAAAGGTTTGGGAACACTGACACGGTTTTGCTCTTTTTTTGTCACACAAAAACGCAGAGTCGAAAAAAAAGTGTGGCTTTGAAAAGATCCATGAACCTGGCCTAGAGAGACCATACCTGTCAATCCTTCCGTTTTTGCCGGGATTCTCCCGTATTTTACTATTCTATCCTGTTTTCATCCTGTTTAAGTATTTTCCCGTATTTTAAATCTTTCTATTAAATATTAATAGTCAAATAGACAATCTCAAATGTGATATAACTGCAAAAGCTGTTTAAAAGAATTACGCTTTCGCTTTATTTTGTCTTAAAAGCACATTAAAATTAATATTACAACGGCTGCATTCACTTCATTTCCATTAAAGCTATGCGTCAATCGTCACCCGTCCTATGCAATCTCTAAATCAGTCCAGTCATGCAACAATGCTGACTGAAGGACGCGATCTGTAGTGATAAAGACACTGTTCCTAGAATAGCTTCTGTACACGCGATTTGAAGAGGAGCGAAAGGAGACACTTTTGGATTTGGATGTGTTGTAGACAGAATTGGGTTTGGGCCTAAGTGTATTTGTCTATTTTTGTACCTCTACCCCTTCCCCGTTCCTTTGGCCCTTGAGACAGAGTGTGAAGGGAAAGGGCGTCAAAATTGACCTTTAAAAAAAAAAAGGGACACCATTACAACACCTGCACACGTCATCGCGATCTCTTGCTTCGTATAAGATCGACGATCGCGACTGGTGTAGTTATTCTAGTTGCATTATTTTTAAGTATTTTATCTGCAGGAAATCACTGAAGGCAACAATGTTATCATAATGATCTAATGTGGCAATAAGCTCGTAACTGTACTGTGCATTTACACCGAGGCCATGTTCATCCATGTGAACACAAAAAAACAACATTAACATTATAGAAGACACTGTAAAAGGCTAATTCCCAGCCACTAGACTTTTCTGACAAGGTATTCAAGTGTCAGATGTGAAAGTATGTTGTGGGACTACTGTACAGAAGTTATTATTAAGGATTATAGATAATGAAACTTATCGGTTTTTATTTTAGCATTAAAAAAAAACCCATAATAGTAAAACATGAACGCTGTTATGAAAGTATAAAAATATACGCTTGTTTGTTGTAAAAATTCATAATAAAGACAAAAATACACAAATACAAATTTGTGCATCTCCTTGCTTTATTGTGGGAAATTTTCATACCCCTTGGTTTCGAGTGTGGTCCTGAAAAATCTCAGTTTTGAGGGCTAGCATGGCCTTTCCCTTAGCCCTAAGCATTCAAGATAAAGAGAATTGGGACACCCCTACCATTTTCACGTGAACGTGTGTAAATGCGTAAGGAGTAGAACTGGGATTGGGCCTTATTAATATGTAAACATGTCTGTCCTGGCATGTTTTATTTAAACACCAATAGTTTTGTCTTAAGTACAAACAGTTACGAAAGTAATCGAATGTTTTCAGTGTTTCCCCTACCATTATATTAAGGGGGCGCCCCGCCCTCTCAACAGATTTCCCCACCCCCCTAGAACTCAAGTTAATTTAGTTTTTAAATAGAGCCAGAACACAAATTTTAATAAGCTAAATAGCCGTATGCAATTTCTTTTTTTGCACAACAACATCCAGGGCTCGAAAATTAATCTATGCGACCTAATAATATATTTGGGAGCATTTGTGCGACAGCATATAATGGTTGTAGTGCGACCTGTTTTGATTTTTTTTCAAAATCGTGCGGAATCACTCTTCCATGCCGCTATACTGATTCTGTCAATCATTCAAGGCTTTACGCTGTCAGATAACGAAGCTTTTATGACCACGGGTAATGCAAATGGCTGAAGTTTGAGTAAAACGCAATTAAAAGGTACACAGGTTTGCAAACCCACCCAAAGATACAAATAATGGCGCTGATGAGATCGATCATGGGGTGAATGTTGATCTGCCAGCCGAGATCAACTGGAGTGTTTCGGAGAGAGTGCAGAAAGACTCAGTTGCATTCACTGCGTGCTCTGTGCAATTGGCCTCTAAATGCAAAATTTACCATTATACATTAATCGCCAAAGAAGCTCACAGTAAAACTGTGGCTCATGACAAAGAACGGTATTGTGCAGGCAGTCATCGCGAGACTTCTGCTCTGCCTGCTCATATACTGCTCACAAACAGCATAACGAGAACGAAAAAGTGGTAGAAGTGAGACTTCCTTTCTTTTGTCTGTTGTTTCTTGACATAAATATTATTTTTCTATTTAGTTACTGATGACTGCTTTGCAACTTTCAGCATTGAATTGAATGATTTATTATAATCTTACGTTTGTTTTGTAGCAGAAATATTATTTGTTTATTAAATTGACATGCGTATAAAAACAATTGTGCAAAATGGACATTTCTTACAGCAATGCTTCAATTTTGTTTAATGCAAACCATACATTTATTTTTCATAATGTAACAGTAGGACTTTATATAGCAGATAACTCATATTCAAGCACATTCAAGGCAGCATGATCATGAAAAATGTTATTTAATGTTCGTATTATCATCATCGTCATCATTCATATTTTAAAATTCTTAGACATTCATTTTGGAATTATTGCACAAATATCAATAAGTCATCACAGAATTACTTAGATAGTTGTTAGTCCTGATTGTTGTTCTAAAATACAATAAATCTGTTATTATACAATTTGCAGTGGTGCTCATTAATTTTTGGTTGGTGCTCCTAAATTTTTGAAGTGCTGCCAAGTAAAAGAGTTAGTTCGAGCCCTGTACATGCTTTTCAGCTCTGTCTCACTCTCTCACTCTGCCCAAATAAAAGTCAATGTAAATTACGTAAAATGTTCTGTTAAATATGTAGACAGCATAAACAGGCAGTTGCGAGAGGAAACCAGACACGGCCATTTATAGAGTCTCTAAGCCAGTCCTACCGAAAGAACATGATTGACAAACACGAGAGACATGCAAAATATCCAGAGTGGTGCAATTGAAAAACACAGATGTTTAAATGACTATTAACTAATATTTTATAATATTTGATTTTTATTTTATATACTTTAATATTTTAATAAAATATTTAAAAATCACATTTTCCACATTATATTTCATCTGCAACAACAATGTGAATTTCTATCAAGATTACTGAATGTATAATTATTCAAAAATGAGGAGATTTCTCTCCAAGAAACTCGTGGTTGGTAATTAAATATGAAAGACATGTGTTAAGATGATTAAGAGGGAAAATAAGTAAGCACATTGGGGTCCGTTAATGAGAAAGTATTATGTCCCAAAGCTTGCATACTCTTCTGTTACAAACTCAAAATGTATGTACATTTTATTCACCAAAAAACCCCATACATTTAGGACATTAGTATAAGCATACAAACTAGGATGCAGCAATTGATTTAAAAACTGAATAGTGACATTTTTGGCAGCAGGCAACTTATCTCACCATCCCCAGAATCCACTTCCATTCTGTCATCAGAGGTGGCATTAGTGGACTCGAATGGGTCTTGCTTCCCGTCTTCCTCCTCTGAGTCTGTGCTCTCCTCGCTATCTGTACTTCCCGAGCTCCTGCATTTGAAGTCATGGTGAATGAAAACAAAAGTACTACATAATGACGTATTTGAAAGCATATTACAATGGATACAATACCTGGGACGTCTCGGAGCTTCGGGGGCGAAAGTGACATCTTTCTCATCCCAAATATCCTCCTCATCTGAGCCGGCATCTTCAAACTGCTGGATCTTCTCCTTACAGCAGGCCTCAAAGAGCGCCACGTTTGCCTGTGAGCACAGCAGGAGCAATTTATGAAGACACTTCATGAGCTTTCCAATCAAATCAGCTCATTTGATCTAAATAAATAAATAAATAAATAAAATTGTGTACTTACACTTTCGTTTGTATTCAAGGAAAAATTGATGTCTGATATTCTATCAAAGGGAATACTGCAAGGTTAACAAGAACATACATTAGTTTTCTTATATCCAGGGAAAACAACAGCTTAAATGTAACTAAATCCATCACCTTAAGCACGACTAACTCAAAAGAAGAGTCAATTTAAAAGTGTTACAGTCACCAAGTTCACCAATCCACTCACGGATAATCAGAAACGGGACATTTAAGTGATCAGATAGAATTGAAACCATGATTCATGATTTAACACACATACATACACACACACAAAAAAACCCAACATAAGCCCCAGTACTAATGCTAACCCCCTCCCGAATAGATTGGATCCCAGCAAAAAAATGGCGGTAAATCTGAAAAGCATCATGCACGATGGGTACTTACTCCCCGACATCGTCCTGATCGGCAAACTCTTCGTCATTGAAGCCAAACTGCTCAATAAAATTGGACGTCATTTGTTGCATCTGATAATCAGAAAAGGCCTGGCAAACCCAGGACCAATGATAATGATATAGTCTTGACACTACAAAGAAGCTTCATTTCAAATCAGCTAATAGCATTTAAGCGTCAAGCGTCGAAAAGCTATTTATACACGCAATGAAGATTTAAATTAGCTTTACTGAACGTTTCTTGTCATTAGCTCTCACATGTTACAATTAAAAGCAGCCTGTAAGCTCATCCAGGCACAGACTTACTTGCTGTAAAGAGGAGTCCTGATGAAACCCGCTGTCTTTGAAATCTACTTCATCGTCGCTAGATGAGTGTATGTGGTGTGTGTTGACCTGAGAGATTAGAGGAAAGCAATGACAACTTTTAGATGTTACATTTAAGAATCATTTAATTGTGAAGAAATGCATACAACATTAAACAAAGATACATCTTTTTTTTTTTTGGAATGCAAACTTTTAACAATCATTACTAAAGAAAAATATATATATTTTTTAACTTGAATATAGTAAAAGTTTTGGGGAATTTTGGATCTAGGCATGTACCATAAATCCACAAATTTTTGGATAGTTTGTAGATAAACATATCTCTTTATCCATTGACTTTATTGCAGCATTGACAAAAGTGTCAATTTTTCATCTTTCAACACTGAAATTTCTTTTAAATTCACTCAATGCAAAGTTTCCAATCAACCAAGTCAAAAAATAGCATAATTTATAATTAAAGTTATTTTATTTAGGTCCAAACAAACCCAAAATGCAAAACTAGCATATAAGGCATTATACGATTTAAGCATCCTAAAACAAAAAGCAGCCATCACAGAACAAACCACTTACTAAATCTACAGTGTTTTTCTTGTTTGTATCTGCTAGCTGTCCTGAAGTAAAGGCTTCCCATCGTTCCCTGTCCTCCTCTGGAAGCTCTGCAAGTCAGAAAACAGAAGTGAAAATGGTGTTGGAATCAATCTTGAAAAAACATGAATAAATAAGAAATGAATAAATGTTAATGCAGTTATGCTGTGTTCACACCAGATGTGGCATGTGCAAATATATCTCACTATTCGCACATGAATATTGAGTTCACTTGCTTCATTCGCGTGTCAAATTTGCATGTGAAATTCACTTCACAATAGACGCAAATTCGCATTATGGGCAGGGCTTCTGTTTGCCCAGTGACTCTAGTTTCGTTGGCAAACGGCTAACATTTTTTTTTTCTGAGATAGTAGCTGTGAATTAGGAAGGCTAAAAAACACTGTAGATTCGTTCGGCGCCATGTCTTGACTCCATTAGATCCTTTCAGAGTTGCACCTGGCTCTGTGAGTTCATCAACTCCTTTAGAAACTGTACCTTGATGATGGAGGCTTTCAGCGTTGCTTCTGACTGAGCCGAGCCCAGTTTGATGAGCTGTTGTCCTGTGTCGGATTACCCCTCAGCAGAAGACCAACAACAGGCACTATGTCATAATCCCGCCCATCCTAGAGCAAGCTCCTGATTGGTTAACGCAGCACGAATGTCGGCTAAAGTTCCGCATGAAGAGCGTCGTGTTATGTCTATTCGCATCTTTGACCTAAAGAGCACCCATTTTATCTCCTAGGCCTCAAAATGGGAGGGATTTGGATCCTATTTTAAAGTCAGAAAAAAAAAAAAAAAAAAACTTATTGTCTTTATAGAACCCCAATATGACTGTGGACACACTCTAACTACACACAGTTCTGTTCAAACAGCTTCCAAAAGTTGATTTTCATAGGTGCCCTTTAACATGTAAAACACTCCACGCCTGGTGTGAACGCACCAACAGACAGACCTGAGATAAGCTGCTGAATTTGTGACCCATTAGGGCCCTTGTCACTGTTGTGCACTATAGAATTTGCTATTCTGGTCAGGTGACCCATGTAACCTCTCCGTCGCCCACCCTCAGTCCTGATTGAAAAAAGAAAAAAAAAGAAAAAAAGAAGAAAGATTCATTAAAGACTTCTACAGACAAAACCAGATGCCTAAATAGAATAATTCCTTTTTAAGCAAACATAACCGACCAATCAGATTTAAGAGTTACTCACTGCTCCTTCTCGTTTGATCCCCAGGCATCAAGAATTCTTTGTATTAACTGGCACTTCTGAAAGAGCTGCGGGTCAGAATGGAGAAGATTGCATTAAACTTTAATGTGCACCACAAACAGCTTGGTTTTCAAACAGCGAGTGGGCGGGAACAGATGATAAACTCACATGTTTGATAAGGATGTTTTCTCGTATGGGCTCTTGGTCGTTTTCTCTGTTGATTTCGGGAGATTCACTTTGGGTTGAAGGCATCGCTAATATCATCGCTGTACAGATTTCTACTTGCGTGTGCAGGAAATTATTCCATAAGTATTTAAAGTACATGTCCTGTAGATTGAAAAAGTCAAGTCTGTAAACTGCGCAAAAATATAGGCATCAAAATAATTAGATACTTTCTTAACTGCTGTTTTCATTTTTTGTAGTCCATTTAAAAAAAAACATGGCTAACCACTAGATTTTCCACACAGCAAACTTTACACACAACTCTCAAAACACTCACTAGTATGACTCCCAATGAGTTGAGGGCAATGAGCTCCTGGTTGATGATATGTGTGTTGGTCTGTAGAAGGCTGGTCACTAGTCGCACCACATTAAGACGAGTGTTTCCCACCGGTGGATCCAACACTCCCCACGTGGTGTTCAAGACAGTTTTCTGATAAAAAACAAAAACAACAACTAGATAAATAAGACAGCAAGGTTTTTCATTTTGTATTGAAAATACAAAAACTATAACATCAAAATCTACACTTCATAGTTATAGTATTTATGTTTATTGCCATGCCAACTGCACTGGTTATTATATGGTAGATATATACTAAGGCAGCACAATATATTATACAGTTTCAACATTGATATCGCAATTTGCGCATCCACAATAGTCACTTTGCAAGATATGCAACGTTGAGTCAGAATCATAGTTTCAGAATCATGTGTTTTTAAGGCCTGTGACTGAGCATTTTCAGAGAGGTTAAATCAGAGATGCACAAACTAGGGTCCAGGGGACAAAGTTGGCCCATTGTAACTTTTGATTTGGCTCACCATCTCATCTGAAAAGAGTGCAAGAATGACGGGCAGGGATGGGTGAATGATTTTAACAGATTGTATTTTAAAATATATTTTTAGTTTGTTTTATTGCTGAGCTACAAAAAAGGCAATTAAAATAAATATTTTATTTAAATGTTAATTGCAAATATGTAATTAAATACTTTGTAAAAATGTAAATTCTGTCACTCGACAGATAAAGGACAATGCAGAAGATATCTGCAAGCAAATCAAGGCAAAATCAGGTGCAGCTTAACTACTGTAACTCTGTTCTAAATGAGATTGTTTTTTCTGTAATAAGTGTATTATAAAACATCAAATAAAATGTATAATGTATTAGTTAATACAAAACAATGTTTTCTAGTTATTTTTAAATATTATTAAATAAATTAGAAGTACCCATGCCAGCTATATTTACCTTCAGGCCGCTAGTCTCAATCTAGTTTGGTTTTTGGCCCTTTATAAAAAAAAATAAAAATAATAAATAAATAATAAAAAAAATAAAATAAAAAAAGTTTGGGCACCCCTGGGTTAAACCATTTGGGCACAAAAAATGAGGATGTTTGGAGGTGAAACAAATATTAATTGTATTTAATTATCTATACAATTTATGCAAAAAAAAAAAAAAACTTATAGTTTCAGTCTTATTTCTAGTTCAAATATCTACATTTCAAAGCAAAAATAAGATTTTACTTCCTCATTGGCCGATAATTTGCTTGTTTTAAGGAAAAAGTCTTAGTTTTGTCTTATTTCTTCTGAAGGTGAAAACAAAACAATATTTTTACTTGATTAAGATATTTGGACTAGAAACGAGATGAAGCAAAGAAAGAAAAGCATTTTTTTGCATTCGTAATTATTCCATTTCAGTACATGAATGCTTTTCGACCCTCCAGAAAACTGCCAAATAGAGCCATTAAACTATCTTATGAAACTGTATTCATATCCTAATATTTATCTAAGAAAAAAAAAAAGTAATCGCAATATCAGATTTTTTCAATATCGTGTAGCCGAAACGTATAGTAGGGGTTCAACAACTTCAGATTTTTGGAAGTTGACTTTTATGTTATTAAAGTAGAGTTGACGTTTGACAGCTCATAACATGTTGCAAAAACAAACATAATTACCAAGGACTACTTTTAGTGGAAAACTAATGCATTGTCAACACTGCCCATTTACTTAATTACACAACATGTGCACGTGGGCTAATTTTAGTGCAAAATAAATGCAGTCAACACATTGATCATGTCTTATACTTAAAAAAAATGTAACAATAACAGATATATTTAGTGCAAAAATAATGCATACATTTTTAGTACACAGTACATAAAACACCAATTCATGGCAAGCTATTTCATAACAACAAAGCCAGAAGACAAAGGCGACTCTCTGTCAGAGTCGGGCTCAAAATTAACTTTTTTACTTGGTAGCACCGGTGCTCCCAACTTCTACATTTTTTCTGGTGCTCCTAAATTTTTGGAGCACCCACAAAAATGAATAAGCACCACTGCAAATTGTATATTAAGGGATTTATTGTATTTGAAAACAACATCAATCAGGACTAACAAAAACCAGAAACAACTAACTAATGCTGTGATGACATTGATATCTGTGCAATAATTCCAAAATGAATGTCTAATAATTATAAAAAATTATTAATGATGATGTCAATAATAGTTACAATGAATTACATTTGCCATTATCATGCTGCCCTGAATGTGCTTGAATGCGAGTTATGTACTGTAAAAGGTCCTGCTGTTACTTTATGAAAAATAAATTTATGGTTTGCATCAAATAAAAATGAAGCATTGCAGTAAGTAATATTTATTTTGCACTATTGTTTTTATATGCAAGTCAATTTAATAAATATTTCTGCTACAAAACAAACGTAAGATTATAATAAATCATTCAATCCAATGCTGAATGCAGTCATCAGTAACTAAATAGAAAAACAATATACATCTCAAGAAAGAATGGACCAAAGAAAGTAAGATTAATGCAACGCATCGAGATTCGGGCACCTTCTCCGAAAACACTCAATTGATCTCGGCTGGCGCCCTTAAAAGGTCCCTGTTTTCTGACAGCGGAAAGCCTTGAGTGATTGACAGTTAATATAACCCAACATAGCGGCAGGGAAGTCCGATTTAGCACGTTTTTAGAAAAAAAACGAATCAAGTTGCACTGCAACCATTATATGCAGTCGCACAAATGCTCCCAAATATATTATGAGGTCGCATAGATTAAATTTCGGGAGCATATGCGACCAAAATGGTCGCAATTTCGAGCCCTGATGTGGGTCAAAAAGCTGCTCAAAATCTTGCTCAAGTCGCGCTTTTTTCATGGTTACTGCTCAATTTGGTTATCAGACGTTTGCCACACCTCCACGCTTGATGGTTTCAGTGCGTTTACGGTTCATTCACAAAACATGACATCAGCAACACGCCACAACAGCCAATCACATTTCTGTTCATAAACATGCTTGGCTATCATCTGCTCGAGGGTATTTGCATGGCACATTCTAACTGGCTGACAGCTGTTTGACAATATAATGTTCACTTAAAGTTCATGTGAATCAATGACGCTGACATAAAAAAAATTCAATAATGTGAGGGCAGTTTCATTCAGTGAACCTACATTCATGTGTAAAGTTGTTTCACGCTTCACAAAACAAAAGTTAATAATTAAGTTAAAGATCAAATGTTTAAAAACAACGTAACAAATATTGCTTTACATGAACTTTAAAGAGAGTTCACCCAAAAATGCTCACCATTTACTCTCCCTCAAATGGTTTTAAACCTTTGAGTTATTTTGAAAGCTGAAAACCTGTAACCTCTTCCATGGTAGGAAAAAAACATACTATGGAAGTCAATGGTTGCAGGTTTTCAGCATTCTTCAAAATACCTTCTTTTGTGTTCAACAGAAGAAAGAAACAAGTAAAGGGGAAAGTAAACAATGACAATTTTAATTAAGTGAACTATCGCTTTAAATAAATTGAAAGGGTTTCCTGAGTACATAAATACATCTTTAAATGTATTTAAGCTATGCACGCAAGACAAGCTGTTCTTTGAAAAGGTCCAAGACTCTGCCAGGTTATATTAGCACAGGCACAAAGTCTCGTTGTGCAGAGCTTAATGTAATTAGGAATTCGGAGATTACGTTCTAAGTGAGGTCAGCTGATATAATGTGCTAAAGTTTCGCCCGAACACATTTCGCAGTGTTTTCCCGCTCACCTTTGGGGGTTCGAGCAAAAGCTGGTGAAAATCTTTAAGTCTGGGTCTGACGGCATCTAGAATGCTCTGATTGACTGAAAATGACGGATGGTTCATTCCAGGGGGGCAAATCTCCAGATGGCCTTCAAATCTGAATGGGAAAACTAAAGATTATGACATGAACAGAGACCCAAAAAACCTGGGGGAGACAGAAGAAAAATGACTGCACTTACGCTGGTCTCCGTGTTTCAAAGAGGGTTAGAAGAATCTGAATTACACTGACTATGGCAGACTCATTCTTCTCTTTGTCAAAGATGTTTGACAGCAACTGCTCTACTGTCTCTTGCCTGAATAGGAAGACAAATGGTCAATTCAGAACTTAAGCGTTAGCCTGAAACTGGAGCTCAACCTTAATCCCTCCAAAAATGCCAGTTTCTGGAGTCACTAAAAAGACTGTTATTGAAACAGAGCAACTCACTTCTCTAGAGTGGCCAGCAGGGGATCAGGCTCCGAGCTGCCCTGGACCTGGAACATTTGATCTCTGCTCAGCCGAATGATCTCACATAGCGACTGGGACGCATTTGAGTGTCTCTATGTGAAGGGAACAAGCAATTACTGTTATACGGCTAGCGAGCAGGGACAGAACAATAGGGGATGGTCAGCCATGCAACAATAGCAATACAACAATGATTAACATTACAGAAACTATTATAATTAATACTTAGTACTATTGGTATTTTAAAAATTTTTATAAAATAACTTTTAAAAGTAAAGAATGTATTGACAAGATTATATTCATGTACTGACATTTACAGTCAAGGCACAAACCATTCATACCGCTGGCAAATTCTGACTTAATGTTACTTTTATTATTGGGAAATGACACAGGCTTCTCCCAAAATGTAATAAGATGATGTACAAGAGGCATCATTGTGGGGAAAATAATATTTATCAGCTTTAATTTATATTTGAACAAAAACGTTATCACAATTTGCCAGGGGTGTGAATAATTGCAGACTTGAATGTATATTATTCGCCGTTTTTTAATATTCATCAAATGCCATAAGGTTTTCTTCATTCATTAATTTTTTTTCCGGCTTGGTCCCTTTATTAATGAGGGGTCGACACAGCGGAATGAACCGCCAATTTATCTATCATATGCTTTACGCAGCGAATGCCCTTCCAGCTGCAACCCATCACTGGGAAACACCCATACATTCTCATTCACACATACACCATGGCCAATTTAGCTTACCCAATTCATCTTTACCACATCTTTGGACTTGTGGGGAAAACCGGACCACCCGGAGAAAACCCACGCGAACACCGGGAGAACATGCAAACTCCACACAGAAATGCCAACTGACCCAGCCTAGGTCTTATGGTTTTCTTCATAAATATAAACAACTACATAATATCATATTTTTCTATACATTTATCAGTTAATATTTAATTATTCATAACTAGATATTTTTTTATAAATAGAAACACTTTCATTTTGTTTTTTTTTACTCATAAATAAAAACACCACACAACATAGACGCTCCATAAAATATAAAAACAAAAAAAATGTCATTGATTGTTTGACTGGACTTACATCCTCATCTTGTGATGGCTGTACCATATCAACCAGCCGCTGTATAACTTTCTCTTCATTTAGCCACTGCAGGAGAACAGATAAAGAGAGAACTGTGAGGTGCTATTACAATGACAGCGAGTGGATTACGTAAATAATCTGAGATCTCATTCAAATGAAACAAGTCTATATCAACAACAAAAAAAACTCCTGTACCCCAACAAGACCGACACACAATTACAGAAAGCTTACAAATACTTATTAGGGATAGAAGAACTCACATTTAATACATCTTGTCTAAGCTGCTGTGGCTCAATGCAGGTGAGCATCCTGAGCAGAAGGTCCATAATGGCCGAGGTCCCTATGTGTTTAATCATCAGATCCACAAAGTCTTCCCTCTTCCTGAGGAACTCCACGATCTAGCAGCAAACATCAGATTTAGCTCACCTTGATGCAATTATGGCCCCGTTTACATCAATTTGTTGACCACTTCTAGAGGTGCTCAAAAATGCATTAGACCAGAATGCTTTGGTCAAATGTGTTTGAATAGAAAGAAAAACATATAAATAATAATTAAAAAATACTGACCAAACACATGGTTATGTGGTCACAAGACATGCATGTTAATACCAAGTAAAAAGAGTGTACATATTAGGCCCTCCAGGATTCTGCAATTGCTGATTAAAACTCAAAATCAAGCAAATTTCGCAAACATTTTGTGGAGCTTGCAAATTTTTTTAACTGCTGCAGATTTCCTACAATTTTTGGGCAATCAAGGCTTTGTTCAAATTCCTGGGATGCCACAAAGCACCACCTGCATAAATTTATATTATTGTCAATAGAATATGTTAATATAAATGTGCCAAAGCATCAGGTTGTCAATACAGACTTCTTGTGCGATGCGCATCATGACATTGTCGGCAGGCGCATTTAAAGCCTATTTGAACTAGCCCACACGAGGTATATCAAATCGCTAAACTTCTACATATTGTGTATATCTATCTTTCATCATAATTGTAGCCCTCCCTCACACACACACACAATATTATTTAAGCAATTTATTTTTTTATTTATAATTTTCTTCTAATTATTTTATATTTCTATAAAAAATAGAATCTTTTGCTCTCATTGTCCATGAACACCTTTCTTCAATTTAAATTTTGTTTATTATGATTGTAAATGTTACTCATATATAATATGCTTTTTTTTTTTTTTTTAAATGAACCTTCCACAAACATTTTGATCAATGTTAGATGGGTGGGGTGGGTGGTAGGTTGAGTTCCTTTTTGTAGTAAGCTAATTTCACTGTGATAAAGCACTTCAAAGAGAATTTTGATATATGTTTCATCTTTTTCTTGTAAGGATTAGGCGGTACTGTATGCATGTAGGTTTTTTTTTCCAATGAAAATGAAAATAAAAGTTAAAAAATTTAATAAATAACTGTCAAAAAAAAAATAGACTACTTAGCATTTATTTTTAAACAATTGGTTTCATTTTCCAATATGATAGAGTAGGCTTTAGTTCTCTCAGTTTCTGTTATATATAAATTAGAAATCAATGGTTCTTGAAAGTAAAAAAAGCATGAATTAAGATGTGCAAATTTGTGTATATTTTCACAGCAAACATATAATAATTTTTTTAAAGCCGCAAAATTTGTGAAAACTCAGACAAGTCATTTTAGTCACAACATTTTTTTTTGGTCACAATTCTGGAAGGACTGACATAACCTGTCTGGGCACGCACCTGCTCTGGTTTTCTCCCAATAAGTATGCTCAAGACTTTGCTGAAGAAACTGGCCAGCAGTGGGTTGAGCGGAGGCTCGTTCTGTAAGAAGCTGTAGAGTTTCATCAGTAAACTTTCATCTTCACCCAGCCTATCGTTGATCTGGCCAACGTCTGAGGTCAGGAGTTCACAGGATATGTTGGGATACCTTTAACACATCAAGCCAAAATGTAAATTGATAATCTGACATATCTCAAATCAGACAACAAACTAGGGATGCACGATATATCATTTCAGATATATCACATTGCAGTATCTGCATTTATCAGTTGCATGTGTTTTTGAGGCACATGATTGTATAAAGATTAAGAAATTATACCATTTTTACCTTTAATAACGAGTAATCTTACTTTCAATTACTGTACCTAAATACTGATAATCTTTGAAAACGATAAAACAGTTTAAATTGTATCTTTTTAGTTAATGCATTCATAGATTGTTAATTAGATTTTTTGAAGATGCACTCCCACTGCATAATCAACCTAATCAATCTAACATTATAAATTATTTCTGAATAGAGATATTAAGTCATCTGGTAAAATTGTATTCATGTCGCAGAATTAAAAAAACATTGCTTTGTTAGATTTTCCCGTTAACGTGCAGCCTTATAACAAACAGTCAAGTTACTAACTTATATTTGATCTTCTCCTCCACGTCATCGTTGGGCTCCTGGGTGATGTAGACCACCAGATCCTCCATGCACTGTGGCCTCACCAGAAAGTCCACAAGCTTGTGGTTCTGAGCCTTGCACTCTTGCAGGACGTCCTCCTCGTCCATCACCTCAGTCAGCGTAACGTCATCCTTCTCCAGAAGCGTGTCGATGTGGGACGTCGAGTGCAGATCAAACTTCCAAAACATGGTGCTGCTGAAGAACGCAGAAATGTGAGTGGGTGGCTTTCAGATGCAGGAAGTGAGAGTGAAATGGAGTTGTGCTCATGCATTTGAGCATTTTAATAACTACCCCATAGGCTTTACCTGAGTGTAGCAGAGACCAGAGAGTAAAAACTCTGATTAAAAATAAAATAATGCTTGTGCTCTTTGGGACTTCTGGCCCATTACAGGCACCGCAGGCGGTAGAAACTGGACAGACCTTTAAGTAAAGGACACATGCAGCAGGAATGTCCTCTGCCACAGCAAACACTCAACACACACCTGGAACAGAGAACAGACAAGAAGGACATTATACTCGTGTAAATGCCTTTCAAAGAACAGTCAAACGTGTCTCCTTTAACTCAAACAATCAAAGGTTAGTCATTAGCTTTGAAGCAATTCCATGCAAATGTCAACATTGCCAAGAAAAAATGAAGTTTTCACCAAAATAGCAAAAAAAATTCTTGTGCAGGCCTATATTTTACAGTACTGCTGAAATACTCAAAAATGTCACTGTCAATGTTTTTAAACAATTATATTTGATTTACCAAACTCACACAAGTGGCAATTTCACATCTGTCTCATCCATAATGAAGATTTTTCCACATAAATGCAAAATGTCAAATAAATTAAAATCAATCATTTTCGTTCTATAGAGAAACAACTCTGATCCTTTTGATTAGCATTATTTATTTTGGATTGTGCAGTTTAATTCACAGAATTTCTACAAAGTATGTTGTATACTGCAAACTCGCATACTTTTATGGTCACATCTATAAACTGAAATATATAGACGTAGTATCTGTGATGTCACCCATAGGTTTTTGAAAAGCGCAAATTAAGCTACAAGTAGGCCAACCGTCAGCATTTTGTTCGCATGTCATCGCATTGACCAAAAAAGGGCAAAAAGGCAGAGCGTCAGTGGAGCTACAAAAGCCTGCTAACATTTTGCTTAGATGGGCTTTTCTTTGGGAGAAATGCTTAATACTTCATTACCTGTGACTCGTTTGTGTTCTGACCACATGTGCTTGGTTGTACACTATATCAATAAAGTGTTTAGTCTTTAAAAAATAACGGTTGTAATGCATTGAGCCACTAAGCATTGTTTTCATGATGTTTTTTCAACAAGAGGACAGCACAAATAAGTCAAAAATACTTCAAATATAGTCTGTTAGTAAATGCAAGGCTATTTATGAAATCCAGACATAAACAGCGATTCCTAGCTGTCACTCAAGTGGTCAGCCCTTAATTATGCAAACTTAATAAAAATGAAACGCATAAGTTATAAATAAAATTCACCTCCCTTACAGGAAGGATAATATTAGTTACACGCACCAAAACCATTGTTTGTACCAGGTTGTAAACATGTTTTTATCAGCTGTAAAATTGGCCAATTTAGCATTGCAGTCAGTGAACATCTGGACTTCTTGGAGCCAGCCCTCAAAGGCGAGTCGATGAACTGCAGTTTCAGTTACTTCCGTAATAGCTTCATGAGGTAGAGTGGGAGGTTGCAGCTTGGTCACACCCATAACGCATGATTATTTTCATCAGAAAAATATCGATTTTGTAAAAATGGGATATTTTTAATGATCCTTTAACTTAGTTTATAGTAGTTTTAGAAATTATAAACGGATATTTCAATATAATGTTAATGTATACTCTCACTGTGAATTTATGTTTAATTTTTTTACTGCAAATGTCACATCCATAACGCTGGAGTTGCTCTTTGTTAACAGCTATTTTTAGTCACAGGCACGGCATTTAAAAAAACCTGCATAACATAAGAATAAGAGATTTTTTTCCAGTTTGTCAGGCTCTCAAATGGTCAATATTTAAACAAACAACTTCCAAATGTTAAATGTACTCTAACGCTATGAAAAGAGCATGATTTCATACAGAAACAATGCACAAGTTTGACAAAACAAACAGTAGTTTTGTTTGTGGGGAAACTGTATAAAAGGCAGCTGAGAAAACCAAACAAGTTCCTTGTTGTGACATTGACAACCTAGCAACAGAAAAACAGAAATATAGCTTCACTTTTACCAGACTACCTCCTTTAAATGGTTTGTAGTGATTACTATCTTAAACTGTTTATGACGTTGCGGTTTCATTTTTGTTTTAGTTAGCAGTACTTTTTAAGAAAGGTACATGTGATGTAATGCATGAAATGAAATGATGCCAGATTAAATGCAAATATCCATTTGACAGCTCTGGCATCGTATTATTACAGCTGGAGACAGCTGCACGCAGTGATGCATTATTAAAGATCGAGACGAGAGACTGTTTTTCCAGTCTACAAGGTGGATGGACTCGCACCACTGAGGTGAAAGGTTACAAACGCAGGCAAGCAGCCATCTTGACTTTCATGAATGGCTAAGAGGAAGGAAAGGCTTATTAATAGACTAAGAGGGTTGGGTTAGGTTCACCCAAAAGAGCTTTGACATTGGCCTCCATCCATTCTCCAGCAAACATGCATTGCCAATTTTTAGAGTTTTTAAAAACACTAATAAAAAAACATAAAAAAAGAAAAAACTAAATGTGAATTTTCACGTTTTATTATTTTTAGTTTCAGCTTTCATTTGTGCTAGAATATCAAGCAGTTCTAGCAAACTCTGATGCAGGCACGGAAGTAGAAAAGGGATTTAAGCATAAGAAGTGTAATCAATCTTTATTTTTTCCACACATGAGGTTTAAAATGGGTCACATTTCACTTTTCCCCTTTAATGACTAACCTAGATTGCTATCATGATTTACAGGAGATACAAATAACAATATTATTTAGCGTAGCAACAGTTCAAAATTTAAAAGCTGACACATTATAAGACTATTAAAAATGAAAAGATCAAGCAAAAACAAAACAATATTTTAAATATTTATAGTTTGCCATTAGCTTTCTAAATCACAAAATTTGAACCAAGAAGCTCTTCATTTAAAAGCAGAGATGCCCAAAGTAAGGCCTGCGGCCAAAGTTGGCCCATTGTAACTTTTGATTTGGCCCGCCATTCTATCTGAGAGGAGTGTAAGAATGATGGAGAGTGTTGGGATGAATGCTTTTAACACAGAGATCGTCATTTCTAATTTGACGTAACCTTTTGTTTGTTTTATTGCTGAGCTACAAAAAAAGCTAACTGAAATTAAAGGTTTTAATAAATTGTTGTAAATGAATCTGATTTTTAAAAATGTAAATACCGTCACTCAACGAATAAAGGACTATGCAGAAGACATCGGCGAGCAAATCAAGGCAAAAACTAGTTTAATTCTGTTATAAATTAGATGGTTTCGTTTTAGCTGTAATAAGTTCATTATATTACTGTTTTAGTTAATATAAAGCAGTGTTTTCTAGTAATTTAACATTTATTAAATAAAAATATTTTATACTGCATGAAGATAAAATATTATTTAACTTAAATTTTCAAATTTAACTTTCAAACATTACTTTTGTAAATTTGATGTAAAAATGGGGCGTCCCGTCTTCCTTCTACAAACGAAATTTAATTAAATCAACAAATGACATTTGAACATTTTAAGTTGAATTATAAATTTTTTTCTCAAAAACATATCAGTAAAATTGTTCAACGCTGATACATGCACCAAATCAGCTTATTAGAATGATTTCTGTAGGATTGTATGAAAGACTGTAATAATGGTGCTAAAAATTCAGCTTAACGCTTTAACTGCCTGCTTAACCAAATTGTTGACCATATTTTGACTGTTTTCAAATAATGACTGTTTTAAATAATGGTTTACACTACACAGCATTGTTGTGCACAGAAAAAAATAAAAAATAAATTCAAACAAACAATTCTGTTGCACTACTACACTTGATTTTGGTTTTATTGTAAAAAAACCAAACAACAAAACATGTCAAGAGAAAATCTGAAATATTTTATCAAAATACTTAAAAAAAATTGGTCTTACACTTCATATTTTTATGTTTTTCATAGTATATGTATTAATTCCAATACTTTTACCATAAACCGACATAATCAACCATTTGGGAGAGGTTGACATTTTAGAAATTAAGCGATGTGTTGAAAAAGTGTAATAGCTAACGACATTTGGAGTTAAAAAATGCAATCCAAAAATGTTAATCTTGGTGGGGTACTATTACAAGTGCTAATATTTTCCATTATTACACTTTTCTGTATTAATCAATCAAACAAATGCAGCATATACCAAAAAGGCAACTTTCCAAAATTGTAGACACTTAACAGTTCAATGAAAGTCCCGGAAATTACAATGTTGACATATAAAAATAGCATAAGTGACAAGCAACAATTACAGTACATCAAAGTGACAGATCTGTAGATGATTATCAGTAGCACATCCTCTGATACTGAACTCATTAGTCATGACAGTGACGCATGTAACACGACGAGTTTTTAATAAATGTGCAGAGGTGAACCAGACAGATCTTATTTAATTGTATAGATGCACTTACACCGCAGCTACTTTAAAGCATCTGAGACCATATTTATGTCAATATAATGGTATACGTAAACGCATCAAGCACATAATATACTTCTGGCCTAGACTATTCATCTTTAGAGTATGGAAATTTGAAACGTAATAAGTTCAGTTGTCTAGAATATGTAGATATTTGCATTAAGCCCTTTATTATCACAAGACGTGACAATTTCTGTTACCCTGATTAGCTAGTCTCATACTTTATTAAAAAGCTGTGTTTTTTAGACATTCAAATCTTTCCAGATTCACTTCCACCAACTTTATCCTGCGCAAAAGGGTCGAAGAACAACAAACTCCATTAGATCACCTGTACCATTCAGCTCGAGTAACTGCTGAAGAAAATCCTCGTGACTCCCTCTCTGGGGCTATAAAAAGTGTTGCCAAACCTCTCCAGCATCCCAGAGGCCACAACAACAACCACCACCACCACAAGTCCCCCGGTTGTACTTAGAATCGAGTCTGAAAAGATGATCTGCCTCAGTACACTAGAAAAATGTGCTGCCATGTCAAAACAACTAGACTGTTTACAAGGATGAGCGTGGTAACAGACGGCAATCATTTCCTACAGGACAAAAACATGAGCCAAATAAAACCGATATGTGATCTGCACATAACGTTATATTAAACAGAGCTTGAGGGTTGCGTTCAAAATGTCCAATAAAACGCATGTTAAATTCTAACTCTTCAGAAAAATCCCTAATGATCATTAAGAAAGAACTAGTAACGTTTTATAATGAGGTCAATATAAACGCTGGGTCCTAAATGTAATTTAAAAGGGGCTTTCATCTGACTGTGCCTCAAATACTAGTGAGTTGTCTGTCTAGACAGCACTTTGGACAAAGCAAGTTCAGTAGGAACATTCCAATGGGAAATTCATAAGACGTTTCCTTACCACAAAGTGTTGTCTAGATGGACAGCTCACCTGCTTTTGACACACAACCTTTGTGTCTCACTTTCTGAAGTTTTTCGGCATGTCGGGCCCGGCTTTGGCCGACACTGAGCTTCCGCCGGGAAGATAATGCAGATTTGAAACTTTTATAGACCCCGGATAGGTTTAAATATGCCGTACACATCCTCTATGTGAGCATTATTTAGACAAATAAGAGAAAGTGGTGAAAATACAGCCCATTCTGACTCGGCAAAACAGAGAAGTGCAGCTGGCTAATGCTAAGCTAACAGAGACACACATAACACAAATACGTACCGATTAAGAAAGCGGAATACTCCCAAAGCCCGGCATGAAGACTGGCGAACCTTAATGTAAAACGGTCACAGGAATAAAAAAGAAAAACGGGGAGAGGTATGAAAAAATTGGGTGTTTATAACAGATTGTGACAGGCGCGAAAAGAGAGACCATCAGAGTTCACTTTTCAAGATGGCGGCGTTATCAACTTCAACAGCCCCAACCCCCACCTGAGGTAGAGGAGCTGTCGATCAAAATCCAGAGCTGAGCGCTGATTGGCTACACTAACTGTCGATTTAACCAAGACGTGTTTGTTTTCTAGAATAAATCTTCGATTTATAAACGCCACGAAAACGGAGATTAACGTCAAAACTGTATGCTTTTTAATGGGATTATAGAACTGTTCCAATAATACATACTAGAATCAATATTTAAGCGAAACGAAATGTTAAGTCACACCCACACTACCTGCAGCCAATAGTATTTTAGGTTGATTTAAAATCACTCCTCTGATTGGGCCGCGAGAATGTCAATAAAAGGCTGATTTCAAAACTAAAAGTACGGCGACATCAAAACGCACGCATTGCTTCATCTCACCTTATTTATGAGAACTTGTCCGCTGAACGCATTCTCTAACTTTCAACATATCCAAACCATGAAGACGACGCGTTTATAGTTTCTTCACAATTGTACACAAAGTCCCCGGTTCCCAGTGCAGCTGTAAGGATTGCCTTACCCGGCTGGTGTCTTTGCAACGCCCTAGCAACAATAAGACGTCACGGTGATTGACACGCTGGTGGTCCAATCAGCGACGAGTGCATGGACCACAAATGGAGAATGGAGAATCCAGTTTGCCTCAAGAAAAGTATTTTAAATGGTGAACCAACAGAACATGTATATATACATACAACAGGAATTTATTTTACACCAAGGTATATTATATAAAATAAGCGAGTTGTAAAGGGACAGTTTATGATAGATAGATAGATAGACAGACAGACAGACAGACAGACAGACAGACAGACAGACAGACTACATTTCGTCCTAACAAAATCGTAAGACAAGAAAGAGTGTTAATCAATAGATTTAAGACAACTTTAATGTAAGGTTTTGATTCACTAATGTTGACTACTGTAGAAAGAGACAGACAGACAGACAGACAGACAGACAGATAGATAGATAGATAGATAGATAGATAGATAGATAAACAGGAAGATAGATAGATAGATAGATAGATAGATAGATAGATAGATAGATAGATAGATAGATAGATAGATAGATAGATAGATAGATAGATAGATAGATAGATAGATAGATAGGTAGATAGATAGGTAGGTAGGTAGGTAGGTAGGTAGGTAGGTAGATAGATAGATAGATAGTCAACATTTAAAGTGGATCAAAAAAGATTTTTAAAATCGTCCTAAGACAAGAAAGGGTGTTGATCAATAGATTTAGGACAACTTTGATGAAAGGTTTTGATCCACTACAAATGTTGACTAATATAGATAGATAGATAGATAGATAGATAGATAGATAGATAGATAGATAGATAGATAGATAGATAGATAGATAGATAGATAACATTTAAGGCACAATACGTAACATTATTAAATAAAAAAATATATAAATATACAAACACAATAAAAATATTAATGCAGCGCTCCCATTTTTTATGAGCTCAATACTTCTCCTTTGCAGAGATAATCCGTCCATCTCTCAGGTGTGGCATATCACTGATCAATATGTGCAGTTTTTATAATAGCACAATGATGCACCTAGATGTCAACACATTTTGAGGGAACATTACATGCAGTCTGCAAGATATTCCACCAGAGCTTTTGCATGTGAATTAAGTGTTCATGTTTGAACCAGCATTTATGACAATGTGTTCCAGTTCCAGCCAATATCCAGCAACTTCGCACAGCTATTGAAGAGGAGTGGACCAACATTACAGACCACAATCAACAACCTGATCGACATGAGAAAAATAGTGGTCACGCCAGATGCTGACTATTTTTTCTTGACAAAAGTCTGGATATTGAGCTACATGTCGCAAAATGATGAATATTAGGAAACAAATACACACGTGAGTTGACGCAGGTTGTTTACAATGTTTTTATATAGGTCACAGCTAGGGACGGACAGTATCTGCTGACATTTTTTGCTATTTCTGTGCAGAAAATTTGTAAAAATATATTCAAAAAATTATGCAGGAATGACTTTGGGAGTGTAATTACTAAAAACTTAAAACATGAAATAAAAAAATATTAACTTTTAAACTTAAATTTATGGTTTACAACGCAAATACAATTACACTGTAAAAAATGCAGGGTTCCACACAATTCATTCATGCTGTTCCAACACAAATCATTCAAGTTATAGGGGAATTACCAACCTATGTCACACGGGTTCAACCGCGCATACCGGTTCCAATAGCAAACATGCCGTGTTGTGCGGTAGGATGCCAAATTTGAAGGGTAGGATGCTTTTAATGCCAACCGCAGACGTCTTTGGCTAACAACCATCATAAGAGCTGAATGGAGTGAGGACCTAATTAAAATGCTCGACTCTGCAGTTCTCATTTGATATCAGGTAAGTTCATGCTATGCTGAATCATACACATTACTCATTTTTGATTGCAGCAATGATTTCAGCAAACACAGTTAAATATGGTTTATTAAACTGCAGACACTGAATGCTTAGAATGAAATGTAAAAATATACATTCACATACCCTGCCCTACAGGTGCAGTTCGCTGTCAGAATGCAGTTGTTTTGCTTGTTGATGATTACCCAGGCCTTGTACAGTTCCATCTTCTTTCCTTGTCTTTGGCTAGGCAGAACCTCGGTTTTTAGCACTACATAGTTTTGAATCTGGTAATCATGGAACATAATTTCTTGCACATGACCTCACAGAACAAAATTGTTGGCATCCAAAGACTTGTAGGCCTTTAACGTCTCTCTTGTAAAATCACTTGGCGTTTCAATGAGATAGTTCTATATTTCGGGCTGGATGCTTGGCCATTTCTTCTTATCCAATATCTATTGGGAGGGTGCTATTGCAAATGGACCTGTCAGAAAAACGCCGCTCACTTTAGCATTAATTTTGCAGAATAACTGTGCTTATCAGTGGGTGACAAGCTGTTATAAAATGCTGAAAGCATTATGTAAATAATATAAATATTATGTAATCAATATAACTTATTTTTAATACAACAACAAACTCTGTACCGCATCGGATGTCATTCCCTCACTGTAAATGCTAGCACTCCCGTTTTTTTACTGCAACCTCGCTGCGCAAACATCCTGAATGTTTACAAACCGGTAATTGGTCTATTGTAACAAATTTAAGTGGATTGAACATAAAACAGTTATGTTGTCCTTAAAATAACCTCAGGAATTTTGATGTTTCAGCTCATTTTAAGTTTGAGCAGCAAAATTTTTTTTTTGAATGTAGATCCACTTGTCTCATACAATATATATCTGCCAAAAAACAGAAAATATTACTTTACAAACTGTATTTTGTAAATAAATCACATTTGCATATTAGTTTATAACATGAAATTAACATAAAATCAGAATTTATACATATTTACACACATATGCCTACCTAATTAAACAGATTCAATGATGGGCTCAAAAATCTGCAGTTTCTTTGCACGCAGTAGGCCTATAGCCTCCATCACAAGCAAGTAGCTGTAAACAATCTGAAGGGGAGTAAATCCACAGCAAATGTTCATTTTTGGGTGAACTATCCCTTTAAATGTGTCCATTTCTTACGTCCATTGATAAAATATAGGACAAAAGTCCTGTTTCTCTTCTCTACAGACTGTCTATAGTGCAGACAGGCAATTAGGGCTTTAGTGTGGCGTGTCAAATAGGATCTGACGTGTGACCCTTATGTTAAATGTGATGCATAAATCTCCGGCGTCAGGCTGTGCAACTGATCTGTTACAGCAATACGGCTGTATTTCAGACACCCGAGATCTATTTTGCATTGCATGTTCCATAAGCACAACGAAATCTGCGGTCGACTCACTGTATAGATTAAAAGCAGCCATATTTAATGTGTTTCATATGCGGCAAATGAACCCTCACAGACTGTCGTGTGGCTTGCTAAAAACATGAATTACTTAAGCACTTTTGCTTTGTGAAGAATCAAACATGTGCATATGATTGTCCAACACAATCCTGCCTACAATAATCAAAGATGTTGTCAGGCAAAGACCTTGTTATGGACAATGGTGTAAGATGCTAAGATGTATTTCAGGCTTCTGGAGCCATCAAAAGAAGTTTCTAATGTCATTTTTCAGTAGTTACTATCATGGATGTACAATATGGATCAGATTTTGTTCAGTTAAGATAAACAAAATAAGCAGGAATGAAACTTTAGGCTGAAATATATGTCCATAAAAAGGAGTTGTATAATCTCAGTGCCAATAATTATGGGGTCATTATCAGATTAATTCGTATTGTAATTTATAAACACTGAAACTCAAATTAGTGGTATTTTTATTAGGATTTAGATGATTTTTTAATTATTTTAAAATAAAAATTATTTTATTTTATTCTTTTTATTTCTATTTTCAGTCATAATTTATAATTTATGATTTTTTCAGTGTGTGTATATATATATATATATTAAAATAAATATATATTATTTGTTAAATAAATAAATAAATTGTGTCTGACCTAAAGGAAGAGATTTGGTGATTAAAAAAATAAAGAAAATGACAGAATAATAATATAAATTATTTATATATAT
>CAIGQZ010035066.1:128163-141293 GCA_903798205.1 Danio tinwini | reverse complement strand
GTAATTAGGCAAGTTATTGTATAATGATGGTTTGTTCTGTAGACTATAGAAAAAAATAGCTTAAAGGGGCTAATAATTTTGACCTTAAAATGGTTTAAAAAAAATAACGTTTATTTTAGCCGAAATAAAACAAATAAGGCTTTCTCCAGAAGAAAAAAATATTATCAGACATACTGTGAAACTTTCCTTGCTTTGTTAAACATAATTTGGGAAATATTTTAAAAAAGAAAAAAAAATTCAAAGGGGGGCTAATAAATCTGGCTTCAACTGTACATTATGCCAAAAACTTGTATAAAAAATTATATATACTTTTTAAAAATAAATAAATAATATTTAATAACAATATTATTAAATAATTAATTAATAAATAAAAAATAATAATTATTAATTAAATTTGACATACATTATATCGCGATTCAATATAATACTGTTTATGAGCCCAGCCCTATTTTTAATATACATTTAAAATTGCTTTTCAATATATATATATTTTTTATTAATATATTTTTTAAATTGATAAATATATCGCTGAATTATAGTAATGAAATCTCCTACATACCAAAAAGTATATATTTTATTTACAGTTTTTATTTACATTTAATAAATTATTATACTGTATGTTATATTAACTCATATTTAATTATAATAATTAATCATTCCAAAGTAAATGAAATAAATGATGACCTTACCAAACTCATCTGTCTCCATGTACTGCACTGCGTGGATGCCGGTCAGGTACTGCAGCCGGCCCTGAATGCGGGTCCTCTTCTCTCCGGTCAGCTTGTCCACGCGCTCGATCATCTGCTGCTGTTTGTCAATCCAGTACAGGTGATCCCCCAAAACAGTCAAACCCACCGGCTGGAGGATGTTTGAGTCCTGGAGGACGATCCGATTTGCACCTGACAAGCAAACAAAGAGATCATAAATCTTTTTTTTTTGCGTGACATTAAGAGTTGCATCTGTTTGGCCTTTTTTTTTTTGGTCATTTGGCTGTAGAGGAGGGTTCAGAGATTATCTGAGGATTAAGGTGTGATCATCTGTCTCATGCTAACATCAAAACATCAGCGTTTCAGCATCTGGAGACACTTTGCTTCCTGGCAGTGTTGAAGTAGGAGAAGAGCCAGTCATATTCTGTGACAAGCAGAACTTGAATAACCTCAGACGAATCAATCAAATTCTTAAAGTCTTTCTGAAATCAAAACGGAAGGGGTAAGTATCAATGTGTTATTCTTATGCGTGTGTTCTCCAAAACAACTCCAAATATACAGTTGAAGTCAAAATAATTAGCTCTTTCTTTTTCAAATATTTCCTAAATGATGTTTAACAGCGCAAGAAATTTCTTACAGTATTTCCGATAATATTTTTTCTTCCTGAGAAAGTCTTATTTGTTTTATTTCAACTAGAATGAAAGCAGTTTTACTTTTTTTTAAAACCATTTTAAGGTCAAAATTATTAGCCCCCTTAAGCTATATTTTTTCCGATAGTCTATAAGAACAAACTATCGTTATCCAATGACTTGCCTAATTACCCTAACTTGCCTAATTAACCTAGTTAAGCCTTTAAACGTCACTTTAAGCTGAATACTAATATCTTGAAAAATATACAGCCAAATATTATGTACTGTCATCATAGCAAAGCTAAAATAAATCAGCTATTAGTTATTAAATCTATTATGTTTAGAAATGTGTTGAAAAATCTTCACTCTGTTAAACAGAAATTGTGGAAAAAATGTACAGGGAGCTAATAATTCAGGAAGGCTAAACATTCTGACTTCAACCATAGATATATTTAGCAGACCCTCCAGGAGTTAACTCAGAAATCAAGCAAAGTTTGCTAAATTGTTGATGTTATCCCAACGCGCATTTAAAAATGGTTTGAACTAGGCCACACAAGTTATATTAAATCGCAAAACTTTTATTTCTTGTGTATGTATATATATATATATATATATCCATCTGTCATCATAAGTGTTGCCCTCTCGCTCTCTCAAACACACGTACAAATTTATCAAGTAATCTATGTCATTTTTTCATATGCTGACACCTTATCTGTGCTTTTTATGACATCACAATTCCCTTCAGCTTCTAATCAGATCTTCTGTCCAATCGAAGGCTCTCTAGTATCTAAAACCCCTCCCCCTTCAAGACGCTTTTATACCAGGACTTGGCCTAAACACTATACACAGTGTTGATCTGAAGTCCTTAGTCTTAACAAAGCTTATATAAACAAGATACTATCTGATATTTTTAAAAAGAGGGAGGAGATGCACCATATGCCCCACACTGTAATCGTATTTCAAATGAAAGTACCTTCACAGAGAGCTTTGCAGATCTATAGACCATATATAGACAGACAGACTCCACGGTTTTGATTAGCTTCGACTTGATGATATGGATAACATAAAACATGGCTCCAACCTTTGCTGTATTTGTTTGGTTTCCATAGCTGTCATTTGACATGTTTTTGAAGATCAGATCTCATTGGACAGGTCAGAAAGTCCTTGTTTTGCATTGCGTTCCTTAAAAACTGATTGCAATCAATTTGCCCGTGGGCTGTATAATACGAGAGGAAACACAAACACCGAGCATGAGATTTCGAGACGTGTATTTGATATGTAGTGAGGGGGGAAAAAAGACCTAATCTTTCTGATACTGGAATTCAAATTAATATGAATGAACATTTGCAATATCATTTTGATACTACAAGAATGTTTGTTTGTACAAATTTAGTTCAAACTTTCACCAAGAATTAATTATATATTACTTTTGTTAAATATTAACATTATTTTTAAAACTCAAATTGCAGTCAAATGTGATTAAATGGGTGAAAAAAATATAATTAATGATATTTATATACTTTTATTTTTACTTTTATTTTTATTAATTTATATAATTTTATTTAATAATATTTTTAATTGGATTATTTTAGTTTTTCAGTCTTTTTATAAATTAAATTGAAGTCATTTTTACGATGTACAAGCATATTTTTTTATATATATATATATATAAAAATATATATATATTTATTAAAGTTAAATTTTTTTACTTTAATAAATAAAAATTTTACATTTTAAATTATATTTTAAATAATATATGTAAATTTTAGTAATTGGTTAAATGCTATTGCACCATTATATTTTTTATTATTACTTCCGTGGGGTCTTAAAAAGTATTAAAAATGTATAAATCAATGTAGAGAAAGGCCCTTGAAAAGTATAAAAATTTTACAAGGTATTAAATTTGGTATCAGTATGCTAAAGTTTGCCTGAATACCTTTAAATATTTGGATGCTGTGTCGTTTATGAAATCAAACAAATCCTGCTAGATTTGACACCACACTACTTGGTTTACTGCAGTAACCAGGGAAACACTGTTATTCCCGCTGTTGTAAAGGCACCACCTGCTGGATTATGATTTTTATTCAGTATCTAAATACAGTTTTAGTTTAGGATTCATTTCTTGCAATCAGTATTTAGTAAATATACTGCAAGTTAAAATGTCAGGAATGTTACTGGTTGAAACCTGAAGTGGTGATGAGGTCTTAAAATGTATGCAAAGAGTCTTAAAAAAGGTCTTTACTTTGAAGGTATTGAATTTCAATCCCTGATTCCTCTCTATACCCTGTTTATAATAATAAAAATAACATAATTATAATAATAAAATTAGTATTTATTATTTTTCTAATTATTTTTGTGTTTTTTTCCCCTTTAAATATTTTATATTTTAATTACCTTTGTCATGACCTACTACTGATATAATCTTAAAAAAAAACAAATAATATAAAAATATAATTTAAAAAGGCAAAAAAATAAATAATAACAATAATAATAATTGATATTTCTAAATTGAGCTGCTCAAAATAGAAGCATGTCCCTTTAGATATGCATGCAAATATATCATAGTATTTACCAGACAGGTCGCTGCTCTCGATGCGTTTCAGATCTGCATCCACCCAAAACAGCTTCCCCAGCTTATTGTCCAAAGCAAGAGCCACGGGCCGGATCAAACTGGTCGTAAACAGAGATTCGCGTTCTGTCCCGTCCAAAGACGCACCTTCAATTTTAGCCGAGCGCTCCTGAACAGTAGTGAAATACATGTAGCTTTGAAGAGAGGAAAAAAGAAGAGATTTGTGATTCAGCATTTTTCCATTGACATAAAGGTGACTTTAATTAGAGCAACAACAACATCTTTCAAGAAGTTTAAACATTAAAAGTTATTGCACACGACTCGTAGGTTTGGATCAACACTCATTTATTAAACAGCTTTGAACAGGCCATGTTGTTTTGACTGCGTGAGAACTGTTGTACATCTTCACACAATCACCAAAGCCCTTTAACTTTAATGTTATGTCTAGATTGGCTTTTGATAAGTCTCAAAGGTGCGTTCGCTCCTCTGTTTTCAGTTCCCGTCTGGGAAACCCACAATTTGCATCTGTTCGCAATTTTGGTATCAATAACGCATATCTGAGCATCTGTAAAAGTTAGATAAACAACACAGCAATGCTTTTGGAGATACAGAACTATGGAGGAAAAAAAATTCAGAGACCACATATTTTAGTTATAGTTATGCATTTCAGTAAAATTATTTATTTATTTTTCTGTCAATTACAAATGATATAAAAAAGGTCATTTAGAGCATTTTTTTTTTCATCAAATAAAAATATTCAAGTTTTATAAAGTCAAATTAAAGACGTTTTAGGACTTTTATTAATTACATTTCAGACTTATACAGGGTTAAACACTAAGGATTTGTTCTAATGCCAATAGAAACCATTTTTACCTGCCACATCATAAATAAAATCTAATTAAGTGATTTCTTAGCCACATATTTTAAATAATGTGTCAAAACAAGCAAACTCACGCATGCACTTTTTTGATTCCTTTTTAAACCTATATTTAACTAAATGTATGCGCAACAGGTCAATGTCCTCATCATAAATACATGGAGAACATTTAAACAAATTTTTTTATGAGACAGATAATTATACCATACTGGAAATTGAGGTGCATCCCAAATCGCATACTTATGCACTATTCTACGCCATTTTGTAGTATAAATAGTAGTGTACTTTGGATATTTATTTTACTAATTTGGCAACTGTCATTGGGGAAACGGTTTAATTTATGCTTAGTAAAAAAAAACAGTGTTTAATTTAGGACGACACTACATACATACACTATGTTGTTGAGTGTGTAAGTGCATAAGTACATAGTGAATAAGTGTATAGTGTGCCATTTGAGACGCAGCAATAGAGTTAAAAATTTAACATTTGTTAAAGATTTTATTGAAATAGATTGTTGGTTGAATGGGTGTTGACCCAATTGGGTAGCTTTACATGGACAAAGAAAAATTAATAGCTGTTTAAAAGGATTTAAGACGTACAACTAACTATTTCAGCGAATTCACAACTTTTTAAGGCCTGAAATTTAGTTTTTTAAATTTAAGACAATTTAAAGGTCCCGTGAAGTTTTTAAATGTGCTTTTTTCATTCAATATTTGTTGTAATCTTAAGTGAAAAATGTAGAGAGGGTGGGATACAGAGTAGCTCCTCCCCTTAGAAGTCAATAGCGTTTCGTTTCATTACCGCTAGGCCAGTGAGAGCGGTTGAGCTCAGACACATCAAATGAAAAGCATCTTAAAAGGGGCGGGACATGTCAGATGCTAGAGAGTATTTGATTGGTCAAGATTTGATGAGAAAATATAGTATGAGGTGATGTGAAAAAAAATGTTGATTGATTTAGGTGGAAGTTGCAAACTGCTAAAAAAAAGCTTTACATGTTTATATTTGTTTTATATCTTCCAAACATGAATTGTCACTGTTTTGAAGCACATTAGCTAATAGATAACCTTAAAACTAACATTTAAAAAAAAAAATTATTTCAGAGGACATTTAAGGCTTTTTAAGACCAGGCAGACACCCTGGGTATTTTAAGACAAGCTTAAATAAATATCTATACAACACAACACCAATATTTTAACTTAATAAATGAAAACATTTTAAAGTTTTAAATAGTCATTTAACTAAAAAAATTCAATTAAGAGGACAATTAATTAGAGCTTCATAGTATAAAAATATTAAAATTAACATTTCACTTAAACTAATATCTAATATTACAATAAACCCAAAGAAGGGACCATAGATGTATGCAATATGTTTTCAATGTTCAAAAATACTGAACTGAATAAAGCCTTAGATTGGTTTGGCCGATGGATCTTAAGATGTCTTTTCTGAGTCAGAGCACTATGAACTGTTTTGTACTCGCTAAACATCTGCCAAAGTCTGAGTTTAGTGTGGGGAATGTAGCATAGCACGCTTTCAATTTCCCACCTGCAAAGTTAAACAAATCCTTATGCTAACGTCTTTGAAGTTGTTTTGATCCTGTATGATCGGAGAAAAAAAACTCTGCAGCATCGGTTTTATGACATTTTGAGTTGTTGTCTGATCTGGTTCTGACAGTAATTTGGATTTAGATTTGAGGACTGGCTTATGCATGAGATAAACAAATTGTCGACGCTTTTGGAGAGCTTCAGAGAAACGATCTTGACCAGAACAAATCAGGTACACCTAATAAAACAAGGTTGTTTTGCGAAATTCGAATGAAAGCCAATAAAACATTTCATGCTTTTTAGAGAAATGGATCATCAATCAATTCTATAAAAAAACAAACCAAAATAAAAAATCGAAACGAACTCTGAAGCGGCTTGATTGTAGTGAGAAAGCAAAACAATCCAACAAACTAACGAACCAGGTATCACAGTGCATTATGGTTATTTAAAAGCTATATATACGGCTATATGAAGAGAGAACTATGATTTATGGGATGTCATTCCTACCGGTAAATGAGAGTTTTATGATGAATACGAAAGTGAAAGCATGCTGAAACATTACAGAGCGCTGTTTATCCAGGATATAAACCCTGAAACTCTGACCAATGTGAGGAGAGTTCCTCGCACGGGACTTGTTTTAACTATTTTGGTCTGTTTAGAAAGTTTGTTGTGTGAAAGCGACCCGCACCAAAAACAAAAATAAACATTGTTACAATTTTAATCCCTGTTTCAGAACAAAAAAATCAGTCTACAGGTGTGAAAGCACACTTAATTTTCAATTAAAAATATTTTAATTAAAAATAAATACTAGAAAATAAACATTTTTAATATGAAGCAAAAACAATAAAAGAACAGCAAAATTACAAAAATAGCTAAATAATCAGTAAATAAAACAGCTAAAAATAAGAATAAATACTATAACAATGTATAAATAATTCAAAGTTTTTCAAATTTAGCACTTAAAAAAAAAAAAAAAAAAAAAAATCACACAAAAAAAACTCAAATATATTTCAAAACAGAATTATATATAAATACCTTTAACAGCCTTATGAACTATTAACACATCCCATTAACAAAAAAACAGAAAAATTTAGAGAAAAATTCAGCAGCTTAAGCATGACATTGATCTCAAATACACAAATTTTTTTGCCTGTCCTGCAGCTATTACAGGAGATGTGCCTTCCACCTAGACTGTGAAAGCGAGATGTAAATAGCAAAAGCCACTGATGACGGTGGGACACAATTACAGTGAACGCAGCCAACGCCTGCGCACGGTCAACCAGCAAGTACGGGACCACAGAGGGCCATCTGCTCCACATATTTGGCCACTGGATGGATTTGAGAGTTTTAAGACAATACGAAAGCAATGGCGAAGCGCCCCATCATTAGAGTATCCAGTTCTATGCTGTGGTTTCAAGCGCACCAGCCATATATCAATAAACACTCGATAAGGCTTTGTTATGTTTATGGAAAAGCGCCAAAGCTGAAGTTCAAGAACAAAATCTAGATGTGAGGTTACAAGAAAACTTAAAGTGGTGCGGTATGGTATGGTACGGGTCACCTTTATCAGGCTTGTGTTTCCACTGTCAAAAGGGTACCAATGGTATCCTTTTGCTGGGCGTGGTGTAAGAGTAAAGTTGTACGAGTCGTTCACATATCATATAAGAAGCACTTCTCACAAAACAGATGCTTTAAATACATTTCTATGAACATGATTTGATTATAACTGCAGATCAATGATAGCCTACTGTAACGTTTGCAATTATATAAAATAAATAAAAACAACATATATGAACACATACAGACCCTTACAGTGTCCGATATGTTACTGATTACAGTAAAACTACACACAGTATGCATTTAGTCATTATTTGGGTTCAAAAACATCACCTAACATTAGGGGTGTAACGATACTACAAACCGAACCGAAATATCGCGATACACCAACCACGATGCGCATTGCGAAACTCTCGTGATGGACCAGGATACTTTCACGCCCCTTGCTGCCCATTGCTGAGGTTGACGTCACTTGTCTCTAACTAGTTGAACCAAACATCTTTATTTTATCACAGTTGATTAAATTGTATTAGTAATGATGAGCTTTTGTTCTAAATATTATATTCTAAAGTTAGTATTTTCCAAGTGCATGTCAGGTCATGTCACTTGAGTGAGCGATCACACTCGATTACTACTGTATATGCAGGACGGCTGCTTCGCATATATTGAGATTGCAGATCCCCCAAACACATTTAAGTCTCCTGTTTGGGAACATTTTGCTTTTCCAGTGGAGTATAGGAATGGAATTTGTGTCGTAGACAAAGCGCACACTATCTGTCGTAGCTAACTGTGTCACGAAACTTAATAAGGAATAACATTTTAAAAATGTGGTAAATTTCACAATGTGAGGGTGTACGCAAAAGACACTGACAACAGAACTGCCAATAAAAGGGATTTAACCCCTTACCTCGCTAGAAACTGATGAAAAAAAAAAAAAGGTTTTCTGCGCCGTATTCTTCCCTATACTGAATTGTAAAATAAAATAAATACAAAGATGACGTTCACCTTTTACTTGATGTCTTTAACCATACATTTTCTACGTGTTTGCAAAATGGAAGTCATAAGACATCTTCCCTATCCACCTTACTCTGAGAAAAGTGAGCTTGAGGAGGTAAAGCTCAATATGATGGGAAAAGGCTGAGCCAAAAAGCAACAAACAAATCAATAGAAATAAAAATGTACAAAAATCACGCAATTTCTCAAAGTGGGCAAAAGTAATGCAAAATAATTTTGCCCAAACGAAAGTTAAGCAAAAACAACAAAATTCATAATCATGTTAGCAAAATACACGAAAAACGAGATCAAAAGAAAATGCGCTCTCCTTCGCTTTTTCTGACGTCATTTTTATATTCCCACGCCACGTCGCCCAATGATGATAGATCAGTCTCCTGACCAATCAGCTGTCGTGAAGGCGGACCTACCGAAATGACAGGCATGGAGAGAGCGAGCGAGAGAGAGAACAGGAGGCAAAAATACAACCAATATACGGCTACAACCGTAACATTAGTTTTAGACAAACCTGCAATGTATTTTACTGGTGAATATGTCATGTAAAAAACACTTTACAAACACATTATATGTATATTTTTTTATTAATTTAAACGGAAACCTATCTATCTAAATGAAAACTTAGATAATTAATAATGAGCATCACTATGTCTGTGTCTGCACAGAGATCAAGCCTCTCACCTGAGAATGTGGACATTATGGCGTTTTTGAAGAAAAACTTAAATGAATATTCTAAATGTCCTTAAAGAGGACAAGCCTGTTTATCTTGCACTAGTCTACACTGCAGTTATTTATTTAATTTGAGTTTACTTTCTTAAGATGGTTGCACTAAAGAGAATACTTTTTTCTGACTAGTCTATAATGGAGGTATTTATCTCATTTTTGTTGTTTACTTCGGTATCCTGACTGTACTAAAAATGTGATGGCAAAATTAATAAAGAAAAAGTTTAGTTGTTCTTGTTATTAAGTGAATATATTGTTCTTTAGCATTGCTGTTAAGATGACATCAACCCTAACCCCACAGCAAACAGAAACCGAACCGTGGATCCAAAACTGTGAACCGAATCGTGCCTTTGATGTATCGTTACACCTCTACCTAACATATAGCCTACAGTCAGTGCAAACCTCTCATCTGTATCTTTAATCTTCAGCAGCACATGTGACCTCTGTTAGAGAGTAATTCCGTCATTCTAAGTTTATAATAGTCCAAAAGGTGATGATAATACTTAAACATGGCAGTTTGTTCATCTTTTAGGTTGCTGAAAGAATCATTTGCTCTGTTTTTTCAGGTTTCTCCTTTGTTTTTTCGCACTTCACTCTCACTTGTCCGTTTCTGAAAGCATATCAGAAGCACTTCAATAATCACGCACACGTTATTATCCTCAGCACGAGAAGTTAGTTGTTTCAAATACAGATGTGCACGGGAGCTCTCTGGAGAAAGTGAAACCGCTCGCACTTTTAGACAGCCTCGTAAAACAACAACAGGTCCCGGCAGGTTTTGTTCTTTTTGGCTTTGTGGCTGTTCATCAAGACGACGACAAGGTTTGTTTGAGCTCGGGTCGACCATGGCTCATTATTATATATAGTATTACGATGTAATGTCTCGGCTGTGTATTTAAAAATGGTGCTTACTTTGGTTTCATTGGCTTGTGTATGCGCTAGTGATGCATCTCTGTAAACCACGGGTGCCCAAACTTAGTCCTGGAGGGCCGGTTGTCCTGCATAGTTTAGCTCCAACTTCCTTCAACACACCTGCCTGGAAGTTTCTAGTATACCTGGAAAGAGCTTGATCAGCTGGTTCAGGTGTGTTTAATTGGGGTTGGAACTAAAATATGCAGGACACCGGCCCTCCAGGACCGAGTTTGGACACCTCTGCTGTAAACCAATAGCGTTCAGCTCCGCTTTTTGGCACCCTTTTGTTGTGCTAGGCACCCTTTGAAAAGGGTACCCAAAAAGTGGTATGGTACGGTTCGCTTTTAGGTACCTTTTGACAGTGGAAACGGCCCTAAAAGGCCTAATACCACACCGTATAATAACTTACCATTCAGTGGAAATGGGCCATTAGAGGGATAGTTTACCTCTCAAAAAAATTATAATTTGCTATTTTGTCACCCTGTGGCCATCAAGTATAGAAGTTACTTTTTTCTTTAATTAGTTAATCAATACCTACTTAGTAGGATAAAAGTATTACCCAAAAAACTAAATCTCAAGCAGTGTCAAGTGCTTTATCCAAAATCTTAGCACTTTTTAAACACTAGATTGAAATTCAAGCATTTTCAAAATTTTCCAGCAGCTGTACAAACCCTGCACACATCATGTGAGAACCAACCAATTACTTTCACCCTTTGTTTGCTATAAATAATCATACCCTTTCTCTGCGTTCACCACTATAGCGCGTGGCTTGTCCACATCGTCCTTCAGCACCTCTCCAACGACGTGTCCATCCATGCGGTGGATGTTGATGGTGTTGGTGGTCTCGCAGGTCCAGTAAACGGTGCGGCTGTACGGGTCCAGACTGAGGTCATGAGGCTGCTTCGGGTGGAGGCTGTTTGGGGTCATCACAGTGGAGGCCTGGATAATTCATTTCAGATCACAGCATGTTAGACTCGGACTGTACGGACAGTGAATAACTCAACAAATAAGTTAAATCACAAATAATACACACATATCAATACGGTGAAAAACATCCCAAACTAAATTGACACAAGAACGAGATTTAAGGTCAAAAAAGGACTTTAAATAATAAAAATGCAGTATTATTTTTGTTATTATTTATTAGAATATACATTTTATATAATAGTGACATTTATCATCATAATCATCAACATAAAATATATCTATTTTTTTCTATACTAATAATTATGAACTGTTATTTTAATAACAATTGATATATTTAATATGACAATGATTATGAACATTTGTTTACGTTATTACATTATCTTCATTTTGAATACAATAATTATTGCATAAACGTTTATGTAATAATAATGATTATTATTATTATCATTACTATTGTATTCATAAATAAAGATAATAATATTAATAATGATCATTATTATTATTTAATTTTTTTTTATTTTAGTATAGCTCAGGTGTATATTAATAACCATCAAGTAACATAAATGTTTTTTTTGGTCTGCCCAGTCACCTGAGTGCCATCATCTCTGGACCTGCGGATGTTTTGTCGTCCGTCCACCCAGTAGACCAGTCGCTCCAGAGGGTCGAAGCTAATGGCGCGTAGGTTCTTCATCACATGAATAGGTAAAATCATGTCTGGACTCTGTTCACCCAGAACCATTCGACTGATGGAGCTCTTCTGGCTGAACAGCAGGAAACTAGAGGGTGCTGTTGAGCAGAACAACAACAAGATCACAACTGAGTTAGCCACAGTTTTCCTACACCTTATGATGCTGTGTTAATTAAAAGGACAAACCTTTGTCAGTTAAAATTTTTTTTAACATGTATTATTCTTTATTATCCTTAAAGTTCATACATTTAGTATCAAAAGAAACCTATTAGAATTACCCAATTACTTTTAATAGACAATAAATAACACCCCAAAACAAGTTACTATGCAATTTTACAGATGTTTTTACTGCCAAAATGCACATGAATATCGTCTTTGATTAATCACCCTGCTTAAAAAAATTGTAAGATAGAAAGCCAGGATTGAATGATATAAACTCAGGATTGCAGGAAATAAACAAAACATTTAGAGAAAACTCAGAATTACAAGACACTGTATAGACGCAGAATTTCAAGATACTGTATAGATTCAGACTTACAAGACACTGTATAGACTCAGAATTGTGAGATACCACATAGACTGTATAAACTCAGATACTGTATAAACTCAGAATTACAAGACACTGTATAGACTCAGAATTGTGAGATACCACATAGACTGTATAAACTCAGATACTGTATAAACTCAGAATTACAAGACACTGTTTAGACTCAGAATTGTGAGATACCACATAGACTCTGTATAAACTCAGATACTGTATAAACTCAGAATTACAAGACAATGTATAGACTTAAAATTGTGAGATACTGTATAGACTCAGAATTGCACTATACCATATAGACTCAGTATTGCAAGATACCGTATAGACTCAGAATTGAGAGATACCATATAGACTTAAAATTGCGAGATACAGTATAGACTCAGATTTGCGATATACCCTATAGTCTCAGAATTGCAAGATACTCTATAAACTCAGAATTGTGAGATACTCT
>CAIGQZ010035066.1:107896-125867 GCA_903798205.1 Danio tinwini | reverse complement strand
TATATATATATATATATATATATATATCTTGTAATGGTGTTTAATAGTTATTACAATATATATGTTTTATTTAATGTGTCTGTATATATAATTAGAAAATAATAACTATTATATACATTTTTTATGATATTTTTAATGTATATTTTTTGTTTTATACATGTTTAATGTAGAATATTATTATAAATATTAAATAAATATTATAAATTGCATGCATAATTTACAAGATAAATATAAATTAATAATTATTTTTTATAAATAACATAATATTCTACATGTATCATAATTAAAAACATAACAAATATAAATAAAAATATTATTAAAAACAATAATAATAGTTATTATTTTAGAATCATAAATATATAATAATATATTTAAAAGAAAAAGAAAAAATCATATAATAATAAAAAATAATATAAATGATTATTATTCATTTTATACACAAACAAATAAAAAACAATATTGTTATATCTTATACATAATATTAAGCATTGCATATAACAGTAGTAATATTGTCATAATAATTTTTCAATTTAATATTAAATATATTTTCATTATCATTAAACTGTAATTTTGCCGTTTATATAATGCATAATAATATAATAATACTAATACAACCAAAATTTGGTTAAAAATTACAATACATAAAAAAGAAATAATACACTCTGTAATGCTGCGTTCACACCAGATGCGGATGAAGCGTCAAGATTGTTAACATTCGGTGATGCTTAGTCAATCCAAAGACTGGAGTAGACATCCTGCGGCTCAGTGCGCATGAATGAGGCAACGCGAATGACGTGATTCGTGCAAATGAAGTGGTGCGAGTTGACCGTTTGGCACAAATCGCAGCAGTTGGCAAATCTGAACTTCAGCGGACTTTCGTGCTGCGTTAACTAATCATAAACTTTGTCTTGTAGGAGTGTGATTATGACGTAGCGCATGCAGTTTTTGTCCCAGGAGAAAATCCTCCTGCAGACACCAGTGAACAGTTAATCAAACTGGGCTCGGCTCAATCGTAAGCACCACTGAAAGCTTCCATCATCTAGGTACAGTTTCTGTAGGAGTTTATGAACTCACAGAGCTGGGTACACCTCTGAATGCATTTAGTGGATGGCTCCAAACGAATCGTGATCATAAAAGCACATAAACATAGGTATTCTCTTAATAAAATCTATGTAGCCATTTAGCATTGAAGCTAGAGTCACCGTGCAAACAGAAGCCCTGCCCATGATGAGAATCCGCGTCTACTGTAAAGTGAATTTGAAGCGTGAATGAAGCGGATTTGATGCACGAAAGAAGCAAGTGAACTCAAAATGTTCACGCGTCTATTTACGGGCAAATATCACGATTTATCCACATGTGCTGCGTCTGGTGTGAACACAGCCTCAAACTTTTATCTGGGCAAATAAAACCTCAAATGCTGGTCTAAATAGTTTAGCCCTAAAATAATTCAATGAATAAAATGCAAAACTCACAGCTGCAGTTGCGTCCGTTGGCCTCCAGGGTGTAGTGGGATGCGCATCGGCACTGGGCTCCAGAGGGGGATGCCAGACAAAGGTGGGCACACTGGCCGTTGTTTTGTGAACAATCATTGGCACCATCCTGTCTGGAGGAGTGGAAAACCAGGATGTCCATGACGTACTCCAGGTGTCCCTGCACAACCGTTCGGTTTAAGCCGCTGCGCTTGTCAGCCCGTTCGATGCTGCGCAGGTTCCAGTCCGTCCAGTAGATGTAGTCGCGATACTGCGTCAAGCCGAATGGATGAGGAAGATCATCAGCCACAATCTCTCTCTGCAGACCTGCAGATGAATAAAAAGCAGAATAGTGCTTTTAGTTTATTAGAGCTTAGTGTTTGTTTCTATTATTAAACTAAAAGAAAGATCAATAAAAATCAATAGCAAGATGTAAACTCAAAGTTGTAAGAAATAACATCAGAATTGAAATGTATGAACTCAGAATTGTGGAATATATGCACAGCATTACAGAATATAAACCCAAAATTGTGAAATATAAACTCAGAATTTTGGGATTTAATCTTAGAATTGTGGAATATAAACTTAATATTGTGAGGAATAAAAACTCAATTGCAACATATAAACTAAGAATTAAGAGATGAACTCAAAATTGCAAGAAATAAATAAACAAAAAATTGCAAGATTTTAACTCAAAATAGTGAGATGTTACCTAAAAATTTGAGGACATTATCCTGATTGGGCAATATAAACTCAACTGTGAGATTAACTCAAAATTTCAAGAAATAAACTCAAAATTGTGACAAATCAACTCAAAATTGTGAGAAATAAACTCAAAATTGCAGGATATAAACTCAAAATTGTGAGAAATAAACTCAAAATTGCAGGATATAAACTCAAAATTGTGAGAAATAAACTCAAAATTGCAACACTGTAAAAAACCAACTTACAAATTGTTAACTCAGTTTTAAATTGTAAGTTAGGTGGACATATTTTTAAGTTCAGAGTTGAATTTACTCATACAAATGATTCAGCTGCATGTTTGGAACTGTTTGTTCAATGAAAGTAAAATATTCAGTTGAGGAGACTTTACATTTTTATTTCTCCATATCTTCAAAAATAAAAGTTGAGTTAACTTAAAATTTTAAAGCAACCGGCTGCAAAGAAATTTTGAGTTTATTAAGCTTCAGTGTTTGAAGTTGTGCCAAATTATTCCATAAAGTATACTTGACTTAAACCAGCCTTTTCTGTCAACTTAAAAAAAAAATTGGCACAACTTCAACTACTGAAGTTTAATAAACTTAAATTTTCTTTGCAGCTGGTTGCTTTAAAAATTTAAGTTAACTCAACTTTTTTTTTTTTACAGTGAAGAAATAAACTCAATTGCGAGATTTAAACTCAAAATTGTGAGAAATAAACTGAAAATTAAGATATATAACCTCAAAATTGTGAGAAATAAACACAATTGTGAGATATAAACTGAAAATCATGAGCTATAACTCATGACTAAAAACTAATTGATTAAAAAGTCCTAATTTAAAAAACAAAAGTCAAGTAAAAGTTGTTGAATTGCAAGTTAAAGGCAGAAATACAAGAAAAAAATCCAACTAGAATGTGCTTCCACAGTGAAGTGATGTCAATGATTCACAAGGCATACGTGCAGATTGCAGGGTTTTCAAATGCTTGGTTTTGTACCTTGCATGTTTGTGGACTCGATCATGCAGGTGTCCAGGTCTGTCCAGTAGAGCCGCTGGTCAATGTAGTCAATGGTGAGTCCGTTTGCTCGTCCCACTTTATCCACCAAAGTCACGATATTACTGCCGTCCATGTGAGCGCGCGCAATCCTGGGTCGACCTCCCCATTCAGTCCAGTACATGTACCTAAAAACCCAAATACTTCACTTTACAGTATATCTAACAAAACAGATACACAGTACAGTATAAACTACAGACATTATAAAATATTTCATTTGCAATACAATAAAAAATCCCCTTTCCCCATTAAAACAGTATACATATTTAAAAATGTATAAAAGAAATATGTACAACACTATTTGATTAACTTTATTATTAATATGTATGCTAAATAAATTATTCCTATCCATTATTAGCCATTTAAAAAAATAAGGATTAAAAACCAAAAATTAATAACAACAACAACACATATTGCATTTTATTAATTCTACTATTAATAAACTTATTAAATAAATGATTATTAATACATTGATTACTACCATCACATTTATACATTCATTAATTACATTATTTAATGATTAATAACCATTATTATTATTTTGTTAATGATTAATAACCAAAAACTTAGAATTACTTTTTATATTTATGAATATTAAATATATTCATATCTATTCCATTTCTAAATACATCGATACATTGATAAATATTTCATTAATTAATTGTTAATAATAACTATCAATTAAAAAGTTATGATCCTTTATACTCAAGTTAACGCATATTACTTATATATCAACATATTCATATTTATTTAAGTTCTAAATAAACATATTACAAAAAAAATGAATGTTGATTTACTTAGCTACAGTAAATTAAATATGTATATATATATATATATAATTTACTGTAGCTATATAATTTTTTATACATACATATATATATATATATATATGTGTGTAAATAAACATATATGTTAATAAATTCATGCATATTATATGTATATTTTATTATTTATATATATACACACATATATATACACACACACACACACATACACACACACACACACACACACACATATATACACATATACATATACATATATATACATATCCACATATATACATATACATATATATACATATACACACACACATATATATATATATATATATAACATATATATATAACATAATATTTTTAATTATACATTGTTACAAATATGCACAAAAACAACAACGACAACAAATAAACTAAAATACACTAAAGGAATCTCCAGCAAATTTTGATAAAATGTAAAAAAAAACTTAACTAATTATAATCAATTTATAACAATATATTAATACATAAATAATATGTACTAATATATTCATCATAAAGTTATTTGATACCAAAGTTAAGTATGTGTATATACATTTAAAAATACGATATAAATATTTATTATTTCATTTAAAAGTAAATTAAAATAAATAAACATGTTATTTATTTTCATTAGTGGATATAAATGTACGTCACGTTTGTTTACCTATTTATTTATTTAATCATACATTTTTATAAATATGCACTAATTAAAATGAACAACACAATTAATAAACTAAAATACACTGAATGAATCTACAGCAAATTCTACAAAAATTTTCAGTCAATTTATTATTCACCAACTGTAGTCAATTTATAATAATATATAAATACACAATTAATGTGCATTAACTAATTCATTATATAAAGTTATTTGATAGCAGAGTTATTTAGATACAATATTTAAAATTATATAAATATTTCTTATTTCATTTAAAAAAAGTAACAGCAAATTAAAATAAATAAACATATAGTTATTCATTATAATTAGTTGATCTAAATGTGTCACTTATTTACCTAATTATATTACATAAAATAATATTATACTTTAACCATACACTGTTATAAATATGCACTAATAAAAACAAACAACACAATAAACACAAAATCGACTATTTAAATATAACATTTAAAATTACTATATGAATATGTATGATTTCATTTAGAAGTAAAGAAATCCATAAAAAAAAAGAAAAGTTAAATCTAACAACCTCCCAGCAAAATAAAAGCCAACACAACAGCTTAGACCAGGAGTTCCCAAACGTTTCAGCCCGCGACCTCCAAAATAACAATGCCAGTGACTCGCAATACCTAAATTCCTTGGAGGTTGTTATAAATACACAAACATTGCGCAGACAACAATAAATAAACATGAGCATATTGGCAACACAAAAAAGTGCAACAGTCTAACAACCATACAATTTTAATAGTCCTTTATTAATTCCTTTAATTTAATATTAACCTCACCTAAAGAGATTGGTGGGCACAACGTTTTCAGCACAAGCCTATTTGTGGTTTAATATTGGAGGCCACCAATCAGAGATCATTCTCAATATTCAGTTGTGTATTTATTTTTTATGTATTTGATTGCCATAAAGGTCATTTCCTGTAATTGTCCCACGACCCCCACCTTTAGGAACCACTAGCTTAGACCGTCAATGAACACCAAATAAATAGCTACAAATGTCCGATAAGCGCACGGTGAAAAAAAATCCCCATAATGCACTGGTTCTAGCTGTGAGTGAAGCGAGGCGACAGTTTTGAGTGTTCAGGTGAGAAGAGACAATGCTGAAGAATGTGTTTGCTAATGGAGGCTTCAGGAACCGCAGGAATGCCTGACTTCACTCCTCTGAGCCACAAGTTCACACTTGTCTCCTGAAACACACACACACAACTGTATGCCCTGAGGTGGAACAGCTTCACCCGCGAGTCTCATAGTGTGCAATCTGATGTTTAACTAGCGGTAATGATCGATTAGCAAACTTCCAGAGGGCTAACATGTGTAGGAAGCATATGGTTAACCGAAAAACACGAGCAGTTCGCTGAATATAATTGATAACTCTTTTATGATGACATCTCTTTAATCTTTTATTGGCTATATTATTAATATCATTTTTTTTTGTAAATACACAGTTTTATTGTTCAAATCATGCACTTGTTTGATTATTTATAAACATGAAAGGACAAAAATGTTTAATATTACACAAATAACTATAAATCATCCTATTTTCAGACCTATTTTTATAGTTTTGCTTAGAATTTATGAAAATAAAAACAAAAAAAAGAAGCTATTTAATAAATGCTTTTATAATTAAACATTTATTTTTAGAAATGGGCTTTAAAATCTGTAGTATTTATTAATTGATGATCTTTATTTATTATTCATTTTACAATTCATATTTTGATTCATTATTAAATATTAAAAACACACAATCTGTAAATAATAATAATAATAATAATAATCAAAGTTAATCCTAATTGCATCAGCTCAGAATTTATATTATATCTTTATCGTTTCGATTATTATTACAAATAAATATGTATGAATATTTAATTATTTAAATAATTATAATAAAATAATTTATTATTAATAAAACATTATTGTTATTAAGGTGGGAAGGTGGGAGCCATTCTTAACATACATGGGGCTGAATATTTCCTCTATAATGTCTAGAGGACTGTTTATGTAATCTGTAATGTTTGTATGTAAACATATCTGCCCTTTTTCTTTTTTAATGTGCTTTATTTTCCCATCCTGTGTGCTTTGTTTGTTTATTTCATCTTTGTAAATGTTGAAAATTAATAAACGTATACAAAAAATTCAAATAAAACAGTACTGTTTGTTTATTAGTCATTTTATTAGCTATATCATTACTAATTATTAATAGTATTTTAATCTTAAAAGATTTATATTATTAATCATGCACTTATAAATAAACTGATGGATTAGATTGATTTAGTAATTAATCAACATGATTAAATATGAACAAAAACACAAGATTTCATAGTGATATTATTTATATCACATTAATCAGAGATGGGAAGTAGCCAAGTACAAATACTTCATTACTGTACTTAACTAGATTTTTCTATATCAGTACTTTACTCCAGGGATTCTCAACTGGCGCAGAATGGGCCGTGAGATTAAAATTAACTTAATTATTGTTCAATAATTATTTGATTTCATTATTAAATATGTTTTATATAAAACGATTGGTGTATTGGCATTTCCCGTTTTCTGTTATTGATTACTTCGGACTCGGTGCAAAAAAGAGTCTCACTGTAGAATACTAATTTAACCATGGCTGCACTTCCAACCACTGCACATCAAATATGACTACATGCTCAGCTGTATAAAGGAACCATCAAGCAAATGTAAAGGTAACAATGCTTAGACTGTCAGCCAATTCCAAAAACATCCTAAAAACCAACCGCCTTCAGATCAATGTGTTTCAACAGATTCAGAGTGTTTTTACGGTGTTTGACTTTTTTGTTTGTTTATTTTAATGGATGCGATCAATAGATGAATAGTAGTGAGTCCAATTCAAAGTAGCAGCTTTTTTGTCATCTGTTGTCCTGCACACATTCATTTATTAAAGAAAAGGCCCAAATACTCTGCAGTTGTACAAAAAATACCTGAAGAATTCAGGAGCTTTGAATGTGTGTGTGTTTTAAATAAGCATTTTCTCTAGACAGACTGTTTAAGAAAAAATGTCAGACGTGGGCCTTCAAAAAAATTTTGGAGAAGGAGGTAGGCCCCGGAGTGAAAAAGGTTGAGAACCCCTGCTTTACTCCACTATTTATTTTTCTGACAATTTTTTACTTTTACTATTAAATATTAGATATTATATTTTGTTACATATTATTTAATAAATATCTGTACTTTCTACTCCTTACATTTTTAAAGCACGGTCATTACTTTCGTTTTCATGTGTTTGGTGGTGCGATCTATATCATTTCTTGAACAGCTTTTTGATCCAATCAATGCATTTTTTGTTGTTGTGCACCTGCATGCTGTAGCACGTGGCTTTTTAAACTATCATGCACCGCATGTAGGCTAGTTTATGAAGCAGAAAGACAAGGATGACTATGCTGATGAGACAGAGGGAGTAGGGTAATTTAACATGACCGATCTCCTGTTTACAATGAAATAAGATACAGTTTGCTTGATCGGATCACAGGTAAACAAGAGAGACACATTCCAGTTCAAAACTATGCCATTTAAATGCTTAAGGTTAAAGTCTTTTCTGGAGGAAACCGGATAGTTATCTAGTGAAACTACAATATAAAGTAGTGAAGGATACTTTTTTATTTATTTACTTATTTTTTTACTAATTTTTACATATTTCAGGCCGCACTTCTTTACTTTTACTTGAGCACAAACGTGTAATCAGCACTTCAACTTTTACAAGAGTCGTTATTAACATGAGTATCTGTAATTCTACTTGAGTAAAAAAATGTGTGTACTTTTGCCATCTCTGATATTATTATATTTAAATAAAAAATATTAAACTAGCGCCAATGATCCATTAGCAAACTTGGAGGACTCGTATAAGTAGGAAAGTACTGTATGAAAGTCCACAAGCAAGACAAAGAGTCTTTTTGGGTTGATAAACAGATTAAAACAGAAGTATTATAACAGTAGCGGACAAACAAGTGTTATGTGCTGAATTTAAGAAACGGAGCTGTACCCGTTGGCAGGATCCAGCGCGAGCGATCGAGGGTTATCCAGATCTTTGCAGACCAGCACTTGCCGGTACTGGCCATCCAGCCTGGCCACTTCAATGCGGTTGGTGCCGGTATCTGCCCAGTAAAGGTTTCTGCCCATCCAGTCCACTGCCATTCCCTCAGGGTAGTCCAGACCGAACTCGATGACGGGTTCAACCAAGCTGCCATTCATGAACGCTCTGCTGATGGTCTTTATGAGAAACAAGAACAAAAAAATGACACTCAGTATTGAATACAGAATTATTAGCCCTCCTGAATTATTAGCCCCCTCTGTATATTTTTTCCCAATATCTGTTTAAGGATAAGAAGCTTTTTTTGCAACTCATTTTAAACATAATAGTTTTAACCACTCATTTCTAATAATATATTTGTATTATCCATATTTTTGATTTAGATGTGTTATTAAGGCCTTTGACTGTACAATTATAGGAGCAAATTTGAACCATTTGGGCACAAGAAATAATGAAGTTTGCTGCTTTAGCAAAGATTAATTGTGTTTATTGAAACAACGAAGACTACACAGTGTTATTTTGCATTTGATTATTAAATTTCTGTACCTCAATACTGTTAGACATCAGCAAAAAACATTTTTTATATATTTATCTTTGTTCTATCTATTATTTTCACCTATGCTTTAATTCATTTCATTTAGGATATTTTTGTCATTTTGTATATTTTATGCAGATGCACTCCCCAACAAAATCATCCAATTAATGTTTAATCATGAATTAATGGTCATCTTGTGAAAGCAACACAAACAATGTATAATTAGCATGAATAAACATCATTTCATTCAGCAATATTATATAATACTGGAAGAAATATATTCATATTATTAGCACATTATTACCATTAGTAATAAATAGCCAGAGGAAAAATCTAAACAAACAAATAAAATGTATTTCAAAAGTAAGAAAACAACGAATGCAATAATTAATACAGGTGCAGTATTATCTCATTGTGTCTGCCATAGCTTTGGCAAAGTAGCAGACTTCGTTGATTATTACATTGTAACAAAATTATAGTTTCTATCCACATCAACCTACAAAATAGCAACTTTTCATTTTTCATAGTACAAGATGTACCTACAGAAGAAAAGTGAAGCTTTAAATAGGAATATTTTCAAAATTCTTTGGTCATTTTTGAGGGAGATGCTAACGGTCTAATCCAATTCAATGATTTATGCTAAGCTAAGCTAAAAGTGACCCTGAGATTGGCTAAATCAATGGATTCAAAAAACAATTTAACCCTAGGGGAGTGAAGATGCCATTTTTTCATACAGAGTTAGGTCAATCTGCACTCTTTAAGTAGGAATAAAACATACAACTTATGGAATCTGTAACATCTATCACTATTATTTCTTAAAGTCTGTCTATTTAGAACACAGTGCACATGTTTTAATAATTGATATATTAGTTGTCTGTGTGTATATGTGTTGTGATATGTTTCTTTCTGTAACTCTGTCCTATGCTGTCTGTCTTGACCAGGACTCCCTGGTAGAAGAGTTATTGAATCTCAATGGGACTTTCCTGCTGAAGTACATAAATAAATAAATAAATAAATAAATTAGCCTGTTTTAAAAAAAAGTGGAGTGTTTTTTAAGTCCACACCACTCATAATATTCTGTTGTTGGAGTTATGACCATGCAGAACAGCGTCCTGTACCTTGGTGCTGACATCAGTCCAGTAAATTCTGTTCTCTAAAACATCAAAGTCGAGGGCGGATGCCTCTTTGACACCAGTCAGCGGGATGGGCACGTCGTTGCTGTTGGTGCCCAGTGAGATGCTGCGAATGTCGGCGCGATTGGTGAACAGCAGGAAGGCTTCAGGAACCACACAGGTATGCAGGTCGCTGAGCAGCTCCAGGCCCATGGGACAGGCGCAGCTCAGACCCTGCGGCCGGTGGAAGCACAGGTGACTGCAGTCGCCGTTGTTTTCGGCACAGCCGTTGGTGCCTGAATAAACAAACAGAGATATGCAGCAGATCCATGGACAGATGTTGATCTTATTGTGATTTATTGAAGGTGTTTGAGGCCATCAGTTTTAGTTCAGAGAATATTCTTTTATTAAAAATAAAGCTCAAGTATCAAATAATTAGGAAAATTTATATATTGATTAATCTGTATTATAATCAGCATTATTTTAGTGTAATTTATTACACAATTATAGAGGTTAATAATGAATTAGATTTATTTAAAAAAAATTAAGATTCGTTTTAAATTTACAGTTTTATTTCTGCTTCGTCATTTTACGTAATAATTATTTTTGTTTAATAATAAACTAGTAATAAAGTTAAATAATAAACAATTTCATTGTATTATAATCAATCCACAATATTTTTTGCATCATTTATAGTCTATTATAGTATTAATAAATGAGCTTTTGAGTATTTTAATTAGGTTTTTGTCATTTTTAAGTACCTTTTTATATTTCTATTAAGCCTCAACTTCTTTTTATATTAGGTTAGCTCATTTAAATTCTTTATTAGTTATTCAAATAAGAAAATTAGATGCCAAGTTACCTAATATTATATTTAATAAAATATCATCTTTACATATTTCAGCTGAAAATATTTTACTGGTAATGACAAAACTATTACTAGTATCAGTACATAATATTAATATCATAAACAATATACATAAATATCATCTCAAAATGAACACCTCATCAAAAAAAAAATCTTCTGCCTTGAATTTTAATATTGAGATTGTTGTATATATGTAGGCACCTGTTCATCATTTAGTTATGTATAGTTTGTTTGTTTATTCTATCCATCCATCCATCCATCCATCCATCCATCCATCCATCCATCTATCTACTTAGTGTTTTTGATCCAAGTGTGTCCCTATATTCAGTTTGTTTTTTTGTATTCTCTATTTTTTACCTTTTTCTTTTTCACCTCTGCACTTGATTGTTGTTTATGTTTGTAAAATGTAAAAAATGTCAAATAAATCTTAAAAAATAATAATAATAATAATAACAACCTTTCTTCATAATAACATGTAAATGTGTGAGCATATTTGACAAACACACACAAATACATAAATATACCCATATACACAACCAGATGGTTTTCAAGTTGCTAATAATGAGAATGTTCAGTGATGTTGTCATAAAACTGACAGTAGTTACACCAAAAAATAAAAAAAATAAAATCAATAGATCAAACTTTAGGGAGAAAGGGTATTACCTTCTTGGTTAATTACCTTCCTAGTTAATTAGTAATCACCTTAAATAATAAAAATAAAACTACAACTTTCAGCATACTTTTCAGAGTAATGCTGATACCACTGTCTCAATTTTAAACCAGGAAAGCAAGAAAATGATGAGCTCTCACCTTCAGCTTCCATGACTTTGGTGGCTTTGAGGCCCATGAGGTCGGGCAGCTGTTCCACAATCACCTCTCGAGTGGAATTTGTGATGTGAACTCTCTCAATGCTTCTCCTCTGCCAGTCCGTCCAGTAGATGTACTCCCCCAGCAGCGTAAAACCAAAGATATGAGGTAGTTTGTCCTCCAGAATAGTCATTCTGTTAGTTCCGTCCACATTTATGACCTGCCAACAAACAGAAACCATTTGGTCACCATTCACTTTCATTGCATGGACAAGAGCAGTGCGACAATGAGTCTAAATATTTCCTTTTTTGTAACAATAATTTGAAGTATCACTGTTTTATTTTAGTGTTAGTTATAGTTAATATTTAATTAGCTATATATTTTTTTGTTTTTCATTTTTGAATTTTATTTGTCAAAAAGAAAGTTTTATTGTATTTATTATAACTTTTATTTTTGTCTGTGCTATTTTTTTAGCATCATTTAAGTCTATTATAGTGTATATTATTATAGTGTAGGTGCCATTTAAAGTGAACATTTTTATCAGCCTCCTACATTTGTGACCAGTTATTTAACATTAAAGGCAATATACAGTAAATAACAAATTTTTTTGTCAGTGTTATTTTTAGCATTATTTAAAAACCATTATTATATTAATGATAAAAAAAGAACAATTTGGTCACTTTATGAAAAGAGCAGTGTGAACATTGGTCTAAATATTTCCCTTTTTTGTCCCAATAATTTGTAGCATAACCTGTGTTATATTAGTATTAGTTATAGTTAATAGGTTATTTGCATTATTTACATTTGCATAACTGATCATAAACAGGAGGCTGAGAAAAATGCTCATTTTAGAAGAAAATGTCAGATGGCACTTTGAGGTTTTTGCATCTGAACTATTATAGTATTAATAAATAATAAATTCACTTCACTAAAAAGAAGAGCAGTGTGAACATTGGTCTAAATATTTCCTTTTTTATCCCAATAATTTGTATTATTTATAATAGTGAATTAGCTTTACTTTTTGTTTATGTTTATTTTTTATCAAATAGGTCACTTTTATTTTCTATTTATTTGCCAAAGTAAATAATATTTTAACTTGTATCAATGTCAGTGTTATTTTCAGCATTATTTAAAATGCATTATTATATTATTGAATATATTTTTAAAACAAAAATCATTTGGTCATTTTATGAAAACAAGCGAAGTGTGAACATTGCTCTAAATATTTTCCTTTTTTCTGGAATGAATTAGCTTTACTTTTATATTTTTAAGTTTTAAATAAGTTTATTTTAATGTCGATTTGTTTGTCAAATTAAATTATATTTATTTTTACTTGTATTAATGTCAGTGTTATTTTCAGCATTATTTAAAAAACACATTATTATATTAATGAATAAATAAAAAAAATTATTCTGTCACTTTACAAAAAAGTAGAGCAGTGTGAACATTATTCTAAACATCTCCTTTTGTGTCCCATAAGTCAAACAGTACATCGGAATGAGCATAAGACAAACTGTCGATTTAAGAAAACCACCAACTGTAGGTAGTCAAACCAAATCAATTCAATTAGAAATAGTAAATTAGCTTTTTTTTGTGTTTATTTTAATTTAAGTATTTTTTTTAATTCATGTGTCAAATTAAATAATATTTATAACTTGTATTAATATTAATGTTATGTTTAGCAATATTTAAAATCCATTATTATAATAATGAATAGATTTTAAAAATAAAAATCATTTGGTCACTTTACGAAAAACAAGAGCAGTATGAACATTGGTCTAAATATCTCTTTTTTGTATCCCATAAGTCAAACAGCACTTCAGAATGAGCATAAGACGAACTGCTGCTTTAAGAAAACCGTCAACTGTAGGTGGTCAAACCAACTCATTTCAATTAACCGAACAAAACAGGAAACAAACGAACAAATGAGCCCGCGTCTGTTTACACTCGCCAAACAGCTGTACACCACATGCGCAATTGGACAGATCTCCAAATACTCCGATATTTGAACTGCCATAATTGCAGTATCCTAATCCAAACCAGCTAGGATTTCCCAATTGTGGAAAAAAAAAATCCCCAACCAAATATGTAACTGCCAAAAGAGTAGCTATTTTAAGTCATTACAGAGTACGCAAGCTTCAGCATGACTCTTTGAAATCTCTACGTTTATCGTTTTCCACTAAAGAAAGGCCTCAGAATCGTTGCTATTCCAGCGAACGTGACAAAATAAGATTCCAGTCACAAGACTTGCATTACAGGGAGGAAAATAACGCAAACTGATATAGGGAGTGGAGCCAGGACATGCCTGAATCTTAAAAAAAATGGAGAGAGAGAGAAAGAGAGAGAGAGAGACAGAGAGAGAGAAAGTGACAGATGAGAGGTTGAAACCAAGTGGGTTGCTGGGAATTGGGTTTGTTTCTGAAAAGCTTGCAATTACCGTTTCTGGAAAGCGTCCTGACATTACTAGTTCTGAAAATAGACGGCTTTCCATTTTTCACATTTAGCAAACGGGTGTCAGTAGCTGTACATGCTACTGACCTAATGAAATACATGGAAAAATTAGACAACTAAAGTAACTATCAGCTTTATCTGGGCTTACTACAAAAACCTGCAACAGATTAAGCTCAAATAATGACACAAAACAAAAAAATGCTGCTGAGTTTTTTTTCTTCAGTCTAGTATTAAAGAGAGTGGTGGACAGTATTTTTACTTAGTGCACAGTATCTGTAGTTTATTGCCTCCGGCGCCTAGACTGCAGCTCTGCACAAGACGCTTGGCCATAGGAGAAATGGTCGTGCCCAACTGAGCATGGGTTTCTATCAAGGTTTTTTAAATTCTTCATTTACGCCAATTGGTGAAGTATTTTCCTCGCCCCTGTCGCCACTGGCTTGTATGGTTCGGGATCTGTAGAGCTGCACATCGATGGAATTGCTCTTCAGTGTTTGGACTCTCAGTAGTGATTATTAAACCACACTGAATTGAACTAACCTGAACTGAACCTAAACACTGAAAACTGAACTGACACTGTTTCAATTTACTATAATCTTCTATGTGAAGCTGCTTTGACACAATCTACATTGTAAAAGCGCTATAGAAATAAAGGTGAACTGAATTGAATTTTAGAGTTTTTTGAACACAGAGAACGGACTCGCGTACTTGTGGAGACTAGTCTTGCCAAGTTACCTTAAAAGAATGAACTCGGGAGAGTGCAAGAACACAGAGTATGTCCTGTGAGATATGAGATGCTGCGTTCTACACTGGTTCTTCCCGATGGTCAAATGACCTTCATGCGTTTTTAACAGGAAATTAGTCAAACATTTCACCATTCATACAATGATTTATTAATGTTCCCCTTTTCACAATATGCATAAAAACATTATAAATATACATTGCACAATACAAATAAAACACATTTTAGTAAAAATTTCGGCAAATAAACACCCTTAATGTGTTTATTACGCCTTTGTAAAAATTTTGATGGTAATGTTTACTTTTATCGTTTCATTTAGGGAAACTCCTGAGATAAATAAGTTATATCTCTGAACTTTAATAATAAGTCTATATAGAATGCTGCACTTCCAGCCTGATCTCATGAGGAAACGTAAGTATTTTAGTTCAGTTTAGTGGCTAATTTGTACGAGTTGAGTCGTTGAGATGATTTTAAAAAGGAGGCTTGGCACCCAACCCCGCCCCTAAACCCAACCGTCATTGGGCGATGAGATGGTGTTGGCGCTTCCCACCTCCTTTATACCGCCGTAAAGACTTCTGGGACTTCTAAAGTGAGTTTTCCGCTCAAGTCTGCATCGGTGCGTCCTCGATATCAAGAACACATCCGGGAACTTTCATATGTAGTCCGTTTTTACGGTTTTGAGTTTTGGAACTGAACTTTGGCAGTTGATAATGACATTACACGAGAACACAAGGACGCAAGATCGCTAAAGAACGCATATTGAGAAACAGCCTATGGGTCTTGCTGAGGCAAAAAAATCCAAACACACATTTTAATAAGTACTGATACATTTAGAATAAAATAAAAATATAGGCAACACAAAATGAATAACCATGGCTCTTGATGAAGCATTGAGGTCTTATTAAGCACAACAGTCAGTCTGTGAAAGAAAATGAACATTATTTCCAACATGGTTACATTGTAAGTGTGTTAATGACAGCCCGGAGCGCAACTTATCTGTCGCATGGACGTAAACTTGCATGCTATTTGCATTTCCCAAGACATGCGAGTAAATTCATTTTCATTTGAATGCATGTTATGCACTCGTCATGAAGTCATTACTGGAAAGAATCCATGCTTTTTATGTTGCAAAAGCTGTTGGGAGTTTTTGACACTCAATACCTGTGCAATCAGACACTAAGAAATGCAGCCATTTTTTTTTTACTATTTTAAAAAGTGCCTGCAGCCAGATGTCTTTGTTTGCCAAATGAAACCCATGACAGTTTACTCTATCATGTCTTCTCTCCTGAATGATGAATGAGATTATAAACGCTCAAACGGGCAGGTCAAGAATGAGTGACGGCCGTATTAATGCAGCATATTGTTCCTGGGGAAAGTAGCTCTCCGAACAAAGACTTCCTGTGCACCGTCTTTACCGACTCAGAGCTCTTCCTGCACGACGGCCAGTGGAAGGGGAGGGGGGAGTTTGGGATTGGGGTGTTTGCCAGCGGCTGGCAGGGAGGGGTGTCCACCTGATTTATTTCTGTAAAGCTGGCCTGCGGAGTGGCTGACTCTCCTTCTCCGTCAGGAAAGTAAGAAGAGAGATGGAAAAGAAATAAGTGCACATTATTTTAAATTAGCACCTTCCTTTCTTAGTAATTTGGGCAGTATGGTGGAGTCTTGCGGGGGCTGGGAGAAAAGCTGGTACATTTTGCCGCCTCTGCTAGAAGTAGCTTATGAACATAGTCAGTGGTGTAAAGTAACGATACTAAAAACACTAGTAGTTTTTCCTTAGGAATTGTACTTCAGTATGTTTTTTTTTCAGGGTACCTGTGGGGTCTTAAAAAAGTCTTACATTTTAAAAACAAAGTTTTAGGCCTTTCAAAGGTCTTAAATTTACTGATATTTGTGGTGTAGGTCTTAAATCCTTTTAAACAGGTCTTAATTTTCCTTTGTCAATCGGGCCAACCAATCACCAATAATCCATCTCAACAAAACTGTAATTATTTTTCTTACAATAACATTTGTTTAAAGATTTTCCAAATATTTTAGACTGACTGTTGTGCATAAATTGTTTTATTATGGTTTTTTTTAACTTGTAAAATTGTTACTAGATTTTGCTTGTTTTAACACTTTTAAAATATGTGGTTAAGAAATAACTCAATTAAAATTGTTTCGATGAGGTAAAGCTAAAATCTTTTTCATCTGCCCAACCATGCCATTAGAAAAAATCCTTAGTTTATTGGACTCCGAGTAGGCTTTTCAGGCTTGGGTTGAAAGACTGTGGCCCTGTGGTCCTGTTCTAAAATACAGGATGTCTGGGTTAAAGTGCACTGTTACATTCAGGATGTTGCTTTTCGTTTTGTCCTGGAATATATGTACTGGGAGACCCGTTCGTGTTGGAGTGAAAATGTCTGAGTGGATTCAAATAAGTATTATGATTGGAGGACAAATCATTATGAGGGGATGGCGTTCAGCAGGTCCACCATCACTTCAAGAATGGGTTACGGAAGTGGGAAAGGTTGCAGCATATAAAAAAATTGCATATAGATTACTTGGATGTTTATCAGAGAAGATGGGGAAATTATTTGGCATTTTTGGAGTATAAATAAGGTCACTGTGGTGAGACGCACAGTAAAAGTGTAATTATCTTATTTCATTTATTTATTTATTTATTTATTATTATTATTATTATTATTATTATTATTATTATTATTATTATT
>CAIGQZ010035066.1:83838-94188 GCA_903798205.1 Danio tinwini | reverse complement strand
ATACACATACATACATACATACAGTGCTCAGCATAATTGAACTAAATTTTTCCATTTTTTTATTTGTCTTGATTTTTCTTCTTTTTAGAATTCGTATTTAATATTTTTCTCTAACATATAAATTTGGGTGTACCAGTTTTTGGACCATCATCGCAAGTTATTTTGTTAGATAAGCTCAAGATTTGGCTTCAGTACTAACTAATCTAATATAATATTGTATAGCTTCCTATTAAAAATATGAACTTAAAAGAGAGATTTGTGAGGGGTGTACTTGTATATGCTAAGCACTGTAAATAGCAGGGCTTCACAATATATAGTTTCAGCATCAATTACACAATGTGATCATTCGCGTATAGTCACATCACAGGATATGCAATGTTAAGTTTGTATTAAAATTGCATGCATTTGTATAATTGTATGACTTTAAAAGCATTCAGGCATAAGAAATTGTACAATTTGTGACCTCAACTACAATTAATTTTATAGAATTATTTTATTTGTATTGTTCAGTTACTGTACTTGAATACTGTAAGACTCGTGATAAAGACTTTTTCAATTGTATATTTTTTATATTTATAGATTGTTTTGCATGAAAATAAAACACATGCAAATACAGAAACGCACTACAAATAACACAGACCACAACGAAAATGTGTCAGGGGACCTCAAAAATTGTATAGATTTTTATTAGATTTTTTGGAGATGCACTCCCACTGAAGAATCATCCAAATTGATCTAACATTGTAAATTCCTTCCAAATAGAGATATTACTCATCTGGTGAAATAGTATTTATATTGCAATATATAAATCGCAAAATAAATAAAAAATATTACAATGTTAGATTTTTCTAATAATATGCAGCCCTAATATATAGTCAAAATTAATAATAAAAAAAACATTTTAAACATTTAAAAACTGTGTAAAATCTTAAGAAAAATTATATAACTATACAACTACTATATAGAGCCTATTCATTAAATAAATAAATAAAATAATTACAAATAAACAAATATTAATGATAATAATAATAAAAAATTATAATAAATAAAATAATAATAAATAAATAAACAAATAAAAGAATAAAAATATTAAATAAATAAATAATAATAAATATATAATAACAAATAAATAATAATAATAATAAATAACAAATAATAAATAATAATAATAATATGATGAAGAATAATAAATAAAATGATAATAAATAAATAAATAAATAAATAAATAAATAAACAGTAAGAACACTAACAACACAAAAACTCTCTTGAATAAAAAAAAATGGGATGAGTGATTGACATTTCTTTTGTTTTCTATGGGATTAAAGTGCTCACTCATCAAAATGACTGGCCGGTAAACATGAAACCTTGTAACACACGCAACATATACATATCTCCAACAGACTGCCAAACCCAGAGGAGTCACCTGCCAGATTTTTTCTATTACCCCAGTTGAGAATACAAAATAAAAAAAATCCTGAGAAATAGCCTCCCCTCTTTTGCGTGAGCTTTGAAACTTCATACCATTTCACCTGAGGTTTGGCTGGCTCTTCTGACAGGCCGACTCAGCTGTGGATGATATTATCTTTTTATCTGTTGTTTGCTCACTAAGGCCAAGAACAGCAGCGGCTTAATTCAAACAGAATGACCGGCCGATCTGCTCTCTTTCTTCATTTTTAGTGGGGTTTTTTTTGTCTTTGCTGTTCTGCATAATGTGAGACACTATAGAAAAAACAAAAACACTTTTTTCATGCAACTGTCAACTTTGAACCCAAAAGATGGATGAAAGCTGAAAACCTGTAACCATTGACTTCCATAGTATTTGTTTTTCCTGCTATGGAAGTCAGTGGTTACAGGTTGTCAAAATATCTTCTTTAGTGTTCAACAGAATAAAGAAACTCATAAAGGTTTGGAACCACTTGAAGGAGCGCAAATATAGTCAGTGCATTTTCATTTTTGGGTGAACTATCACTTTAAGTGTTTCTTTTGTTGCAATTTTTGAACTGGTGTCGGTAGATTTTAATTATAATATAGTGTAGATTTTAAATCACATATGTAAAATGAATATGCTCTCATTTTAAGAGCCATAAACCTCCAGTTCAATAGTGATTACAAACACCAAACTACACAGTTTACATCTGTATTCCTAAGTTGTTGTTTTTTTACAGAGGGATAAGTTCAGACATAATTTTATTACATTTAAAAAAAAAATTATTCTACAAAAAATAAAATAAATAAATAAACAAATGTCTGTTCACAGTCTTTTCTGAAGTATGGAGAGAGAAAAAGATTCCCAAAACCCTTTTTTTCCCCTAAAAAATATGAATAAAAAAGCAAAACAATTAAATTGATCCTGAACCTTGCCTTTTTCTATTTAATGATGATTCTTCAGTAACCCTGACTTTGAATCAAAAACAAACTTTTTTCTCAGGATTAACAGCTGCAAAGAAAACATTCATCAGTTCCTGGTTCCCTCCTAATCTCCTGTCAGTTCAGCAATGGTTATACTATTTTATAGACATCGTTAGACTAGAACAGTCCACTGCCTTGATTACCAGAGCAAAGACTTCAACAATACTTCATTGGAATCAAATACATGACAATTTGATCTCCATTATTAAAACTTAAGTGATTTAATTTAACAACGTAGGAGAAACGATTAAGATGTCTTAGGATATAGGTGAAAACAAACTACCTTTTCTTTCTGTTTGATCTGTTTTACAATATTTTTAGTAGACACTTTTTTCATTTATGTACTTCTCTAACATTATGTATATAGTTTTTGTTTTCCTTTTATATTCATTTACAGGCTTCTGCATGCATATATGTAAATATACATATGTGTGTTTGTTTGTGTACATATAAATAATTTGTAATTTTACATTTATTGTTATCAACCATGCTATACACATTGAACCAAGTCAATGTTGAGGAATTCTGCTATTACCATTGTTGATCCCATGTTCATTCAAAACAAAGTAAAGTTTAAGTAAAAAAATATATATATACATATATAAAATATTGATCAATTCCACACTTGCAGAATAAGGCCAATAAAATAAAGGTTTAAAATAATTATTTAAAATAGAGAATGTATTTCCAGCTAAAATGGAATATTGACTAGGAGTCTGGGTGTTAAATTGCACTCCTTTATCTTTCGCTTGCAGCAAATTAACGGTTGAAGTGGCGTGGCTAACTGGCAAATTTTACATAATCAATCAATCTGACATCCTTAGAGATTGATCGCCATTCCAGAAGTAAAAGCAAATATCTGAATTTTAATTAAACATTCCAAAAACAAACTTTTTTTTTGGTGTAGAATAAAGGAAGCGGAAACAAACAAACAACAATGCCGGAGTATGTGATAGTGTTGTTGTTGCTCGAGTGCTTGCTTCAGCAAATTGCGAATTTACTTCATTTTACAAGCAAAGATGCATTTTAATTGCACTGTAGAATTTACATAGACACCAGCACTAAGCCACCGACGGCATGTCATCACTTCCTTAAGTCTGATTTATACTTCTGTGTAAAATGATTGCGTTTGCTCTGGCGCAGCCTTCGTGCGGTCGCATAGCCCTCGCCACGGCTGACGCAGACGTGCACCTCTTAAAATAATGTAAACACACGTCACAACAACGTGTAGCACAAGCTTTGTGATTGGTCAGCTTGGTGGTGGTGACGAGTGTAGGCAGTGCTGAGAGCCGCGAGCCAGATGGAGTGAGTGTTTACAAGTGGGGAGTGCCGTGAAGGAGCTCCAGATGGACACTTTTGTTTACATTGTGATTAATTAAGATAATTTTGTTTACATTTGTGATTAATAAGTTGTTGCATGTCCGCCGGTTCTCGCCTCTGAATGAGCGAGTTTGAGCTACTTGTAGCGCTCAGAAAAAACAACACACGCGAAGAAGTGCGACAGAGGAACATAAAAACCCCTCTGCCAGCTACCATTTCGGAAGTGTTACTGCAGAGCAACACAAACAGCATGCAAAAGTATAAATGCACGGCTAAGGTATGCACTGTGGGTCATGCCAATCACTTGACGCAGAAGTATAAATCAGCCTTTACAGATACTGTTTACGAACAAGTTGACATTGGCAAATACTGTTTGGCATATGTAATTCAGTAAGATTAAGTAATCGTTCATGGCAATGTGTGCTAGTAAAATAAACATGGTACGTTTCGCTTTCATGCAGATTTTAATGCTGCGTCTGCACTTTGACTGAACTCTGCGAGGATGAGCTCTGAAAAAACACTGGCGGATCAAAAACGTGAATGAAAGATGTAAGCTGACGGTTGTGAAATTGCAAAAATATTGACTCGTGTTCCTGCAGGTCACGTGCTCGCCGACGATCCCACGGGTCTACTGGCGCCCAGAGAGGAAAGCCATCATTCCCATGGCCTTCAATTCAACACAAATCAACATGTTAAACAGTCCGGCTTTCATATTTATTATAGGAAACATAAGTAAAACCATTTTTGGATGTCATAAGATACTAAAGTCACATTCTGAATATTAGAAATGTGAGCGGTTTAAAAGGTCTAAAAACAAAAACAAAAGATTAAACCAAAATTTAAGATGAAACGAACTTGTTAAAAGAGATAATTCAACCAAAAAAATTAAAATTCAGTCATTATTTGAGTTTTTTTTGTCAAACATAAAACAAAAAGAAGATATTTCAAAGAATGTCCACACTAAAAAAAGACATTTGCTGTTTGTTCAAACTACTTATTGACAATCAGCTGAAACAACACAATTTTTGAGACTTTTTGGGGACAACTTAATTGTTTTAAGTTCAATCTACTTTTGTAAAAAACAAGTCAGCTTAAATCCTTTATGATGTCCCAACACAAATCAAGCATGTGAAACACAGCATTTTATACAGTGCATTGTTTTGTTAACATCATCAAAACCATAAAAAAACAAAGACTATTATGTAGCATTCTTTGAAATATCTTCTTCAAAACAAGAAAGAAATTCCTATAGAAAACCACTATAGAGTAACTGGTGAATGAATATATGTTCATTTTTGGGTGAACTAACCCTTTTAATCCCCAATTTTATTGAGTCTCTGACACGTACATAAATGTAGATGCTTGTATCCTGTTTACTCATTTCATAAACAGACCAACATAAGTAAATACATCAACATCCGGTGGATATCTGACATTACTTTCAGATGCCCAGAAAAAGAAAAAAAAAGCCATCACACGCCCAGACTCTGGGATAGGAGCTCTTATGTTTTGACAAAGAGGAGTAAGACGAGAAGGTCAGACAGTCGAGAGGAAAGTATTCATCTTACCTAAACTGTCACAAACGCTACTTTTAATGTTTTAGCAATGCATTTGAGTTTACTTTGCTCTCTGATCGCTTTATAGAGTAGCAAAATGTCAGGGGAAAAAGTATTGAGGTTGAAATTCTGTTGTTGTAAAATGTCAGACGAGAACTCCAGAATAATACTGAACAATACTGATGCATTGATTTCTCTCTAAATATTAACATGACAACAACAATGAATGTAGTATCATTAATAAAAATAATACAAAAAATTTTAATTAAAACAAATGCACATATATACATACAAAAATGTACACAACTATTAATATTAGCCAAATACAGTGAATATAAAAAAAAAAGTTTGTATTAAAGGAGGATTATAACATGCAATATAACTTTTTTATTATTTTAGTTTAAATTTTATACTATTTATATTTTTGGTCTATTTAAGTGAGCATTTTGTTCATTTGTGTAAGAAATAGTTTAAGAAATTAAAAGGAATATTTAATGCAATTATAAAATAAAATATATAATGTAAATCAAAATAAATTAATAAATTAAATAATGAAATAAATAAACACACGAATACACTGATTTATAATATTATTTAAAATTATTTACATAAATAAATAAACAAATTAAAATAAACAAACATGCATACAAATATTCATATTATTATTTAAATTTATATACATGAATAAAAAAAAATACAAAAAAAATATATAAAATAAATAAATTATATAAATAAACAAATGCATAGACCTATTTATGATGTTATTTAAAATTATATACAATAATAAATGAAATAAATAATACAAATAAATAAAATAAGAAAAATATAATAAAAATAATAAAACAAAAATTAATAAACAGATAGACCTATTTATATTATTATTTAAAATTATTTACATAAATAAAAAATATATATAAAATTAAAAATAAACTAAATGTACACTCATACATACACATATTTATAATATTATAATTAAAATATAATTATAATAAAATTGTTTAAATAATTATAATTAAATACAGTAATTATAATATAAAATTTTATTTGCAATATTACTAAACATTGCGCAATACAAACGTAATCAAAGGTAGTGGTTCATTAAAACATTATTCAACTGACTGAACATCACTTTTGCAAACTCCCACTGAAACCAATGGATTCCTGACGTTCTTTGACTCAAGTTGCATTAAAATTCCCAGCGCTGATCTGTCTACAGAAGTACGCTGCTCTGCTCAAGACAGCCAAAGCTTTGTCTAACCCGACCAGAAAGCTACAAGTTGAAATGGTGTCTCAATTGGCTGTAAATTCAGAAACAATGTGTTTTCTCTGGGGTACATATGGGATGCATTGAGTCGACAGCTGCCGGTGACTGCTTACCACAACACTGCTGCTGCCGAAAAATAAAATAACAGGACAAGCGCTGCTGTATTACGTTAATAATCCGTGAACAGGAGCGGAGGGCCCTTCACCACCCTCTCGCTGACAGATGTGGGACAATGGTGAACATCCCTCCGGAAATGAGGCGGATTGCGGTGGCAGCAACTGAGCTACAGGACAGGAGTGACTCCAGATGACAGATATCCAGTCCGAGAAAAAAGACAGAAGTTACTTTAACTTTAGTCTCAACTGAAATGTGAAGTAAACTGAAATACCTGTATAGCTTTGCTAGGCCTATAATAATAATAATAATAATAATAACTGGTAACTGATATCAAAGGCTTTGTACTTTTTCGTGTTAACCTATTAAAAGGTGTTCACACACAAGTTCACATTATAGATTTGTTTACAATAACAAAGTTTGTTGACAAAAGCGGGATACTTTTTATTCATTTTGCATGTCCGTTTAAACAACAACGCATACATCTGAAAATGGGTTTCAAAGTGGAAGTTGTCAAAAACTCCACTGTTTCCGCGTCCATGTAAACTGAATACGAGAAGTCGTCTAGTGCTGGGTGATATGGCAAAAATGCAATCTTGCTAACTATTTTTCCATATTGAACGATAACGACATATATTTTAATATAAGTTGTTGATTTTAATATAAGTAGTTGAACAATGACTGAAGCACCAAAGATTAAGGGTCCACTAAATGACATAACATTTTGGCCAATAAATTTTCGGTGGCAGAAAATTCAGTACAACTCTAATATCAACACACTTTTAGATTCCCATTGTTGACATTTCTGCTGTGTGATTGACTTTTAGATCAATATAGAGTAAAAAAGTCGAGAGCTTATCATTGGTATTGACAAATTTTATTGTGATTCAATATATATATATATATATATATATATATATATCGTTTATCGGCCCAGCCCTACAGTGGTCCCTCGCTAATATGAGGTTCACCTTTCGCGGCCTCGCAGTTTTGGTGATTATTTCAGTGCAATTTGGCATGCTTTTTAAAGCACATCGTGTTCTGTGTCCTGATTGGCTGTAGACCATTGTCAATCAATCTCCTCCGTGCCTGGCCAAATTTACATAAATCTTTGAAAGCTCGCAATGCGACTCTGAAGTGCTGTATTGCATGTTTGCAGGTTTTCTCCCCACAATGTCGACAAAAAGTTCTGCACCATCAAAGGCACCTGCGGTAGCACCCAAAAGAGAGAGGAAGGTGCTAACCATCACACAAAAAGTTGGACTTCTGGACATGCTGAAGGAAGGTAGAAGTTACGCGGCAGTAGAGCACCATTACAGAATAAATAAATGAAGATCAGATGGTTTTGATCTTTGATTTTATTCTATAATACTGGACTTATTTTTTTTTTACGAAGGTTTGAACTTTGAGAGTTTTAAACAAGATAGAAAAGTCTAAAAATGTTAATGCCTGTCTGAGAAAAGTGTTTAAAGTGTGAGGGCTTTTACAGCCTTAAAACATCTATAATAATTGTAAAAAAATAAAGCTGTACATTAAAAATGTATTGCACCTGAAAGATGTGATATCAGAAAATACCATGACAATTTTACTATATCAAAACAAAGTGAAAAGCCAAATCACAATGTAATGACACATTATATCCTTTAAGAACAACACGACATGAGAATTTGGCTAAATGTATCATGTAACAAAAAAACTTATTCTGCACTAAAACGAATGGCTCTTTGTTCAAGAAAACCCAACATCAGAGTCTTTTAACATGTAAATGTTACTTAAGAACACATAAATCACTTTGCACATACAATAATCAAGCTTAAAATCCAATTCAAGCATTTGTGTAGTCTGTCAAAGTCCCTCTCGCTTGTAAAAATCATACATTTTAGCGTTTTTGTTTTCTCAAACTAAATTACTAAAGAAAAAAAAAAGACCTGTATGAGTGAAAGAATTGCTGGATTGTGTGCGCGGTGCTGGCCACAGGAGATGGAAAATATTACGAAAGTCAGGTGTCTTTTATACCCCTATAATTCAAGTGAAACCGTGTATCCTTGGAGCCTGAAACATCAAAGTTTAAGACCTCATGGTGAAACAGCCAGCAACAGCAACAAACTGTTACCAGGCAATTAACTATAGTGCTGTTTGGCTTGGACTACCACTGGCTGGATCTAGCCGCTACAGAGGGGCAAACTTGCAATACTGTTGCATTTGAGCAAATTCTAGTGAGAAACGCATAATGGTCATCAGCTCTGTGGAACAGTATTACTGCTCAATAATTAACTAAATAATCAGAAAAACTGAATAAAGACGTGGAACTACATAAATGACTTACTACAACAAAACATAGTAAAGAGAAAAACAGAAATAATGCATATATTATAAAATATACTGCAAATATATTGTTAGCCAAAACTAATGAAAATGCTTTCGGACTGTTAAACAGAACATAAAAAATAACAATAACAACCATACACTAGATCAATTTAAAAATTATTACAATTTAGATGTTGCCTTATCTTTGAGTACAACATAACAAAAATCAAACTTAAATTATAAATAAAAACTGAAGTATTAATAAAAACTATAGGAGTGCACAATACGAATAAATGACACTCATATGTTAATAAAATACATGAAAATTAACAAGTAGAATTTAAAGTAAGCTATATGTACAGCTACATTTTAATACACAAAACAATACAGCAATATAATGTAACAATGTGACAATGTAATGCAACAATGTAGCATAATACAACCTAATATAATGTAAAAAAAATAGCACAAAACAATTTAATGTAATATAGCGTGCAACATAATTAAGCACAACATAATCCGTGCATCAATTTAACACTACAATTTAGCGCAACGCAATGTAGCGCAAAATAATTTATCGCAATGCAATTTAATGTAATTTAGCATAACTTAATTTAGTGCAATGTTATGACGCAATGTAACTGTCCGCAATGTAATTGGATGCAACGTAATATAATGTAACAATGTAGCATTATACAATGTAATATAATGTAAAAAATATAGCCCAAAAAAATTATAATGTAATATAGCACGCAACGTACTATAGCACAAAAATTAAACTTAACATAATTTAGCACTACAATTTTACGCAACAATTTAACACAGTGCAATTTAGCGCAATGTAATTTAACACAGCGTAATTTAACACAATGTAATTTTTTATGCACCAAAATAAAGATTAACATACTATTGTGTAACAATGTAACAATATAATGCAACATAGTATAACACAACATAATTTAGTGCAACATTTAATATAATGTAACAATGTAACTGTAAAATGAAAAAAATGTAATACAATGTAATATAATGTAAAAATATAAAGTGCAAAATATTATAATGTAATATAGCGCACAACAATTTAGCGCAACATATTAGCACTATAATTTTGCGCGATGTAATTTAAAGCAAAAAGTTACCACAATGCAAAAACGTGAATCAATTTAACGTAGCGTAATTTAGCGCAACGAATTTGATGCAATGTAATGTGATGCACCGTAATATAGATCAGCATACTATTGTGTAACAATGTAACATTATAATGCAACATAATATGACGCAACATAATATAATGTAATATATATAGCACAACATAATATAAATGTAACATTTCATAATATAATATAATATAATATAATATAATATAATATAATATAATAT